>BSBM01000194.1:16370000-16865000 GCA_027924585.1 Larix kaempferi
CTCACATTTCATCCCCTCTCGACTTCAAAAACTTTAAAGCATAGTCACTTTGGTGGTTAATGACTAATATAAAACACTTACTGAACTATGACAAACTTACAAATGACTTCACCAACAAATTACATCAACCATAATAAATCCTTGAGCAAGGAATCTAACTATATAATCCATATACTTTTTCTTATAAGGACTCTCAACCAAAACTATATATCGACCAGTGTTAACATTGACCCGACCACATTTTACAAATGACACTATCAACCATACATAGGCCTAAATTTGCATCACTTAACATAACTCAAGCCAAATAAAGTATCAACCATCTTACATCGATTTAAAGTGGTCAACCAAAATAGTTATATCAACCTCAACATGAATGGTTGATAGGTATGAGTACTGTAGCCGACAGAAATGCTAGTTAGTAAACCCACAATGACAGTGAAATGACGACAACACTTGGCATTTGATTGCTTCTTCCTGATAGTGGCTGACAACATTGACACTGTTGTTCTCTTAAACTTTATCACCCTTATGCATGGCAAGCGGCTATGCTGGTTGGTGGTCCAAACTGACACAATTTTGTTTAGTAGAATTGCTGAACAAAACTGCTAATTGACATCAAACAGTAACATGACAATATGTCAGCAATAATGAGTTAGTTGGATATCTTCATATAACTCCAATTTCATTAAAATTGGACACATTCTAGTACAAGTCACTTTGATGATGGGTCAAAACAACCTTTCTAAACCCCAAAATCAAGCAAAATCTGGTTCCAAAAGTGCCAAATCCTGGTTCCAAAAGTGCCAAAACCGATTCCAAAAGTGCCAAATCCGGTTCCGAAAGTGCCAAATCCAGTTCTGAAAGTGCCAAATCTGTTTCTGAAAGTGCCAAATACGGTTTTGAAAGTGCCAAATCAAGGTTCCAAAAGTGACAAAACTGGTTCCAAAAGTGCCCAAACCGGTTCTGAAACTACCAAATCCATTTCCAAAAGTTTCAAATCCAAGTTCCAAAAGAATACTTTTGCTTTTGATATTGCCACTTTTAAAATTATGTTTCTATGTTTCAACACATTCACACAACATAGTCAAGAAAATATTATGTTCCATTGTGAGTCCTTCTCTTTCAGTGGTGGTATAGTTCTTCTCAGCGAATGATAACTTTCTACTGGAAAAGGTAATGGGATGATCAATACCTCCCTCTTCTGGCTGAGCATGAACAATGCCTAATGCGATGCATGAAGCATCAACATGGACATGAAATGGCTTCTCCCAGTCCAAAAAAACTTGGATGGGTGCAGTGACCACCTTCTCTTTTAATGTGTCAAATCCTTTCTCACAGTCCTCATTCCAAATGAATGGTACATCTTTCTTCAACAGCTTCTCCATGGCTTCGGTTATCTACGCATACCCTTTTATGAATTTCCTATAATATCCGGTATGTCCCAATGTGGTGCGTAGCTGCTTGACTAAATTTGTTGTAGGCAAGTTTACAATAACTGCGATTTTCGTAGGTTCAACCATCAAGCCCTGTTTGCACACAATGTGTCCCAACAAGATTCCATAGGGAACACAGAAAACACACTTCTTCAAGTTTAATGAAATTTGATGCTGTCTGAACTTTTACAGCATCATCCTGAGGTTTGCGGCATGCTTCTTCAATAAACCAAAAATGGTCCAATCATCAAAGTAAACCTCTAAAAATTTATGTATAAAATCCTTAAATGCTGCGACGACCACTCTAGAAAATATGGTGGGTGCATTCTTCAGACCGAAGGGCATCACTGTGTATTGGAACGACCCCCATTATGTAGAAAAAGTTGTCCTGTTCCTAACTACAAAATCAATCCTAATCTGATGGTAACCATCTAATCCATCAGTAAAAGAATAGGCCTCATTCCCTCCAACATTATCTAGCACTTCATCTATAAAAGGTGTAGTAAATGGGTCATGCATTCAAGAACCGTTCAGTTTTCTAAGATCCACACAAATTCTGATCTCGCCCTTTGTTATCTTATCCTGGATAACCATCGGGCTTATCCATTCAGATTCTTCATCTGGCTCAATGATCCCGACATCGAGCATCTTATCGAGTTCTGCCTTAACTCGTTCTTTATAGCGTGCATTCAATCTATACGTTCTTTGCTTTACAGGCTTCGCATCAGGCTTAAAAGGAATTTTTATCACTCCTAAGTCTCCCAGTATGGCTTCTGAAAATCCTCACAGCAAATCTAAGAGATGATGTATAACTCACAAGAGTAATTATGATTAAGCAGGAAAATAGAAGAAGAGTAAACAATACAGTATAATGAGCAACATAATAATATGGTACAGTAGAACTCAGATAGAAGCAATAATACTTTACACATAGTAATTAATTAATCATAGTATGGACAAATAAATAGTACAATGATAGAGAGGATTCGAATGCCTAAGGTGGCAATTCGAATTAGCCTCTCAGAGTAATCATAAGATCAATAGAGTGTCATCGGAGCACAACTAGGTGTCCTCATGATCATCGGAGCACAACTGGAAGTATTCATCATCATCAGTGGAGTCATCAATGCTCAAGTAACTATCAACCATCAGTCAAACTAACTCTGGTAGAGTGTAACTCAATGTAACTAAGTGTATCTGAGTGTAACTGATTGTAACTGACTGTAACTGAGTGTAACTGAGTGTAGCTTACTGTAACTGACTGTAACTGAGTGACAACTAGACTGGTAGGTGAAGAAGGGTGAGTTGATCCCTAAAATCAAGGAAGAAGGGTGCATTAAGCAACTGGAGGGCTAAAACTGAATAGTGAGAAGCTCTTGGGGGCTGGCTAACTGAGGACTAGGTGCTGGACTGATGATTGGGATGCATGCAAACCCTAGAATGCATGCAAACCCTAAAGGTGCATGCATGACTGAAAATGTAAATGATCAAAATACTGGTGGGACTAGGATGGAGTATCGGAATGTCCTAACACCCCCCCTTAATCCATCCTGGGCCTTGGTAACTAAGACCAAAGGTCACCCAATACAATGAATAATAACAATCAATAAACCAAGGAAGTGGGAAAATTTCATGGGAAACATACCCCCTCCTCAAAAAATAGACTGTAAGGCACACATAAAAATAAATGCTCCAAACTCAAGCATGTGTGATGCTTGGTCATATGTCTGGAGGTATCTTATTCTTGGGAAGAAGTGCATCATGCTCAAAAATCATGTGCTTGTACTTGCTCTTCAGATCGAATGTGATGAGAACAAATCCAACAGTATGAGAATGATCCTTGAACCTGTGATTCGAATTAGCTGAGGTAGGATCAAATCTGTGAAAGTGCATATAGTCTTTTGTATTCTCCTTCGAACCACCATGGGTGAGATTATGCCAAAAATAACTATTACATGTTTGCTTGAAATCAAAATCAGATTTAAGACTTAAAAAACAGTTTCTTGAGATCTCCTTTGAACCAGCAGGGGTGAGATCATAACTATCATATGCATGAGAAATTATCCCAAGCAGTAATTGCTTAGAATCCAAATTAGATCCAAGACTTGAATCATGGTTTCTTGAGATCTCCTTTGAACCATGAGAGGTGAGATCAAAACCAGTAATTGCATGAGAATTTATCCCAAGCGAATGGCAATGGCCATAATCTTCAATAACCTTCTGAAAGCATGAATTTATGATCGTATAGTAGTATAAAAGAGGAGATAGCTGGAGAGGAGCGAATGCATTACCTTCAGTAGATGTTTTGACCTCTAAAATAATCACGTGATCATGATGCAAACCAACAGACTTTGGTGCAAGAGAGGATTTAGGACCTTCTGCAATATCTAGAGTGTGAGCTGGCACAAAAAGAGAAGAAAGTTTGAGCATGAGTGGAGAATCTGCAAGTTCTTTGTCAACAATTTCAATATGAGATGATACTAGTTCATGATCTAATATACCATCAAGAGGAGTGAATGCATCACTTTGCTTGCTTTCGAATGGGTTAGGACCAAGTCCTTCATTCTTTCTGCCAAATTTTTCATCCAGGTGAGCCCATAACTCTTTTGGATTCCATAACTCTCTTGGAGTTTGAACACCATCATGGTATTTGAATTTGAATCTTTGCTATGCACATAAGGCAAGCATCATTGTTCCAAAGGCCATGTCACCTTTATTAAACCAGTCAATATTCTCTTCAGAGGATTCGAACTCTCTTTCAAAATAACAATCAAAGAGATCATGGCTCTTCAAATATGCTATCATTATTGGTTTCCATTAATCATAGTTAAATATGAATCCATTGAAGCTATAGAAGACCTGCAAAAACAAAAGAGAATAACTGCAACTGCTACTGCTGCAGAAATGCAGAAACTGCTGCAACTACTGCACTCGAAATCTTGGTAATAACCTGCAAAAAAATCTCAAGAATGGAGATAAACAATACTCTCAACATGCTCTAATACCATGTGAAAATACGCACAGCAGATCTAAGAGATGATGTATAACACACAAGAGTAATTATGATTAAGCAGGTAAATAGAAGAAGAGTGAACAATACAGTATAATGAGCAATAGAATAATATGGTACAGTAGAACTCAGATAGAAGCAATAATACTTCACACACACTAATTAATTAATCACAGTATGGACAAATAAATAGTACAATGATAGAGAGGATTCGAATGCCCAAGGTGGCGATTCGAATTATCCTCTCAGAGTGATCATAAGATCAATAGAGTGTCATCGGAGCACAACTAGGTGTGCTCATGATCATCAGAGTGCAACTGGAAGTCTTCATCATCATCAGTGGAGTCATCAATGCTGAAGTAATTGTCAACCATCAGTCAAACTAACTCTGGTAGGTGTAACTGAGTGTAACTCAATGTAACTAAGTGTAACTGAGTGTAACGGACTATAACTGACTGTATCTAAGTGTAACTAAGTGTAACTGAGTGTAACTGAGTGTAATTGAGTGTAACTTAGTGTGACTAAGTGTAACTGAGTGACAACTGGACTGTTAGGTTAAGAAGGGCGAGTTGCTCCCTAAAATCAAGGAAGAAGGGCGCATTAAGCAACTGGAGGGCTAAAACTGAATAGTGAGAAGCTCTTGGGGGCTGGCTAACTGAGGGCTAGGTGCTGGACTGATGACTGGGATGCATGCAAACCCTAAAGGTGCATGCCTGATTGAAAATGTAAATGATCAAAATACTGGTGGGACTAGGATGGAGTATAGGAATATCCTAACATGCCTTTCATCTCTGTGAATTTAGTCTGGAATAGTTTGGAATACTCCTATAGTATGCCCACGACATCCTTGACTGTGTCTTCCTCCTAATAATCTCCGATAGTTGCGAAATTTGTCTCTTCACTAGTGCCAATGTTAACTTTTCTTGTCTTTACGGGTTTGCTCATATCTGGGATTTCTAGTGGAGGTCCTTCTACCTCGTGAGCGCCCTCTGATTCAGGTATGTTTATGTTTCGCAGGTCGTCCTCATAACTGTCTACCCGAGCTGCAGATTCATCAGCGAGGTTATAGAAATCAAGATCAGGCTCTAATTGCTCCTCCCATTCTAGGTGTAGATGCGCAGGTATGCTCTCTGCACCGAAGAATTCTTCTAGGGTCATATTTTTATCAGCGCAGTTTGGTCCAAATATTTTTTTTTTAAGAAGCTGTAATGCATCATTGATGCTCAGATGTTCATCTTCGAAACTGAAATCTCTCTGGAAGCTCACGGTCAGGGAAGACCAATCTGTTGTGCCCCTGCGTAGTTCCAGGTCTACGTACCATTTCTTTGGAATCGGTTATTCTAGCGTATGCACAAACAAATGCACCCATTCTGTTTTTGGTCTTTCCACCCAATATTGTGAACAAGTTTCCACGTGATCCCTTGGATCTATCTGTCCATTATATTTTGCAAAAGGTAATTCAACCTTCTCAACAAATATGATTTTCATCTTAATTCTCAATTGATCCCATGTAGTCAATGTCTGCTTGTGCGCAGCCCACCACCTGGCAAGTGTCTTGTGCAATTCTACATCTAATGCTTGTAAGTGGTGTTCATATGCAATTGCTGCAATAATCTCTGATGAAAGAATAAACATTAGATGCGCCATCATATGTGGGGATTGGGATTGCCTACTTTCCAATCTAGTGTATCAACTTCGTGACCTCCACGCATCTCCTTGTATATACTTCACGCATGCGGTTTTTCTAGTTCTCCAAACCTGCATCTGAGTTTGAAATGCAAGAGCTGACACATCTCTAGCTAAGTGTACCATCTGCAGTAGGGTTGATGTAATCTTCCTAGTTCGCGGTCAGTTTGTACAACCGGTCCAAATCCTAAGCTTGGGATTCCTCTTGAATCAGCTCACTATATTTGTCTCCGTTGGCAGGGTCCAGTGGTGCAATCAGCCTGAGATGTTTTCCTTCAAAGATCATCTTCTTGGTCTTCAAATTTATGATTGTGACGTTATCAATAGCGCAGTCAATTCCCAATAATGCCGGGAAAGGCTGACTATCGTCCACAATCTCGATAGCCTCAAAATCGGCGCGACTCTGTACTCCATCAATGTCAACAACCACGCTCGCCAACCGTCCAAATGGTATGAATATTTCATGATTGGCCATTCTCAACTCGATAGGTAACCATGATAGCTTTGGTCGCCCCATCTGCTGCCATGTCTGCTTAGTCAAGACATTGACCTCTGATCCCAGGTCAAGAATGATTTCATCCATTTCGTAGTCTCCTATCTACGCATTAAGTCTCATCTCTCTACCTGTTATCTTATGTTCCTTGATATGATGAACTGCACTCTCAGTAGTGTCTTCTCCACTGCGCGGTTCATACTGATCTATAACCTTCTGCAGTTCTGTTATAGCATCTGGGTTCTTTAACAATTTCATGTAGCTTCTAAGGAACTACGCAACAGAGGTGCATGTCTCTGTTGCGGCGCTTGTGTTGTCATAAGAAACCGGTATGTCTTCCACATACAGCATTTGACTGCGCAGCGGGATCCTCGGCGACCTTTGTGCCGATTCTCTAAGGATATCCCGTGCTTCTGTAAATGATCCTTTTTTCTTCACCAGGTCGAAGGAAGGTGTTTTCTCGGTAGCTTTTCTTATCCATTATGTCTCAAGGGGTGTTTGCTTAGTTCCAAAATCTCCAGAAATCGAAGCTTCTGCTCCTCGATCGCACCCTGTCACAGCACCGCTACACATTACTACATTGATGCTTGGATCATCAAGTCTCCTTTCTACTGCAATCCACTGAATGTTTGGAGTCGGTGGGTCTATCCTTCTATGTTTCTGCATCTCGACCTCTAGTACAGGGAAATATTCAATATCATGCTCAAAATATTTACAGTAATTGCACATAGTGCATGGGTTGGTACAATCCCTAGAAACATGACTTGGTTGGCCACAATTATAGAAAATTACCTGACCATGGCCTCTTCCTCTTCCGCGGTATCCACCACAACGGCCTCTATTCCCCCCTAGTCATACCGCAGATTCTCTTGCTCTGGTTGGTTGTCTTCTTAGATGCGGTGTATTCCAGCACCTCGCATCAGTTCAATATTGCGCTTTCTTTCATTCATCAACTCATATGTGCGATAGTTGGATTCATCATGTCCAACTGATTTACAAAAATTACAATACAACCTCTTAGGTGTTTTTACATATTTTTGTATGAGATAACAGTCTTCTGGTCGGTGTCCTCTGCTTCTGCAGATTTCACACCATGGTGTCTGGTTCTGATTAATCGGGTTTGGTGCACCGCTGTTAAGATAGTCTTGAAATACAGGGCAATGCTCTCTGGTGTGGCCTTCTCCCTTACAACTTGTACACCAGACGTTGTGCCTTGGTTCATATCTTTTTTCCTTTCCATTCTTCATGCTTTGCAATTCTAGTGTCAATGTGGTCAACTGGTTCTGGATCTATGACATCCCAAAACCAGTCTCACCGATCGGCAAAGCCTCTAGCTTCATCGCGATCTCTAAGGCCTCTACCTACGATGCAATGTTCTGCAACAACAATGGTTTTTTGATGTGGGGTAGCAGCTCAGCAATGAACCATTCTTTATGTTGTTGCGGAGCTATCACAAATGTTAGTTGGTCTAGGAGTGTTTTAAACTTCTGGTCAAATTCCTAGATCATTTCGTTAGTTTCTACTTAATCTCTTTCAGCTCTGTGATACATTGGGATTCAGTTTTGGTTTCTTAAATTCTGCTACCATTGCAGCCTTTATTTTTGCTAAGGTTCTTGGCTGTGCTTGAGAATATTTAATAAACCAATGAAGGGCTCTGTCTCGGAAAGTAGTGATGAGTTGCGCTCTCTTCATAGCATCATCCTAAATTTGCTTTACACTCCATATGGCTTCTTGGTGGTGTACTGGTGTTCTGATTGTGGGGAGGGTTCTGATTCTGGGGTGGGTTTTGAGCGGAAAAAGTAAAAGGGGTATTTGGAATAGTGCTATGGATACCACTCTCTGGACTATTCTAATACAGGGTGTTTTGGACTGGACTGTTACGAGTCATATTTACCTGTGCACCCATGCCTGTGGTGCGTCTAGTATTAATATTCTACGGGGTGGGTTGCGCAACGTTCACAGTGGGTGAGTTCTAAGATAGGGGTGGCGGGGGTACCTGCAACCGGTGGGTTCTGCGGTGTAATAGGATGGATGTTGGATGATGACAGTGCGATCTGATTATTAAGGTCACACGGTAGTTATGTATTCAGACGGAGTCTAGGTCCTCCTGGATTCTTTTCTTTATTAAACTTATATCTCTTTCCACTTCTCAGGTTATGTGTCTCTTCGTCAGAATCACTATATATGCTATTGACCATGACAGATGCAAAAATATGAATACATTCTTAAAGCACCTTTTTCAGCTAAAAGCATTTTAATGTATAGACTAAGGTTGTTCAGGAACTTACCTCTGAATCCTTTGAAGAAGTATGCTTCGGCTTGACTGTAGGACTTCAGCGTGTTTACAGAAAATTCCGTTACAAATCCTTCAAGTACACTATCAACCCAGAAGTCGATTGCTTGTGTCAGTGGGCTTTCTATTGCTTTGAGTTGTGCTGTGAGCTCTGGAGTCCACTATTAAGGTACTCCTCCTTGAAAACAAGTTTTCTTTTCTGCGAGTCACGAGATCCACTCATGCAACTCATTTCCAAATGAAGCCCAGAAAATCTCATGAATCTCTCTCCGCAAGTATCTATTCAACCATTGTACGTCGGTGAGACACGGATGTCAGTTCTCTTTCTTTGCAAAATCTCTTTCAATCTTGTCACACCAATCCCAGATCTCTTTTTTTTCAGGATGCCAATTGTTTGAACCCAACGGGAATTGTTATTCTTCTTCACACATTACTTTCCGACGACACTATTGCATCACTGGTCTTAGCTAGGAAACAGACCCATTTGATGGCTGTATATAACCTTCTGGAGGTTTTCAACAGAGACCCAGGTACTTCGCGGTTCAAGGAACCAACAAAACCCCTATTCATCGGCCCTTTCTGCAATAGACTGCACGCAGCCTGAGGTCTCACCCGAGGCGAAGTTGAGGGGTTGGTTGCGGAATCAAGTTTACACAATTGGGTGATGCGAGGTGGGAAAGACTGATAAGCAACGCAATACTTTGCAGACTATTGTGGACAAACAACTGGGTGAACCTTTTGTCCCGCATTGAGTACTTCAGTGAGCAATTGTGCTTGCGCACTAGCGCCTCCAATGACTGAGCAATATAGGATACTTTTGTGTTACGATAATAAGCTATCAACAGCTTACCTCGCAGCAAATCTCAATGAATCAGCGCGTCAACTAGACCGTCCATCTCTTCCTAGATGATTAATTCTAACCAATCCTACTTAGCATTCTTTATCCTTTAAACTCGTTCAAGTTCTTATCATTATGTGGCAGGTGATTGAATAAACATACATTACTACACGCTCCAACGCTGTGCTTAAATTCAATGTTCAACTATGTGACTAATTGGCAGATTCATACATTCCCAGACTCTCAAGTGTTGAATACTTAACATTCCTCCATGCATGTATTACTTAACATATTATTCCCATTTTCTGCGGCGAATACATATAAAAGGAATTAGATAATAGAAAACTGCAGTATTAAACATTCATACCAAGCAAATGAACAATCATAAACACACAATAATCACATAACATATAATTTAACATGGTTCACCCCCCGGATGGAGTCTACATCCACAAGAGCGGTTGCTAATATTTCTCTTTATGGGAAGGGTACAATCGTTCTTAGTCCCTGCACTTAGCTGCAGACTCTCTTCTCTCTCAAAATTAGGTCTCTGCACACTCAGCTGTAGAGCCTTTACAATAGCTTTTCAACTCAGAAGATGTTACAATACTCAACAATAGCTAACTCTACAAGAGATCTCTCTAACCCTTTCCCATACAATGTTTCCTTATTTATAGATCACGCCCAAGGGTCGTGTCTTTATAATCATTAGGCCAAAACCTTAAGGTTTCCAAAACTGGTGTGGCTAGTTACCACCCTAGCTGTTGCCATCGACAACCTGCTCTACCTGCTCCAGCTGGGCCACTCGTGGCTCACACGCTCTTCTGACAGCCGCAGTCCTCAAAATGGATACAATTGCATCATGGCCTATCCCTTTCCACTCCTTCACCTTCCTGTCGCCATCGGCATCGTGGCTTAGCTTCTCAACTGCTTGCTGCCACACGTTCGAACAGGTCGCTTTCCTCTGTCGTCCACCTGTTCCTGACCCAAAATAGGTCATATCCTCGTCTGACCTTTACCCATGTTATGAACCAAAAATAGCTCATGCACTGCAATGCGCATCGTCCTACTGTGCGACCGTGCCTTGGCCATTGCTGTTGCATGACATGTGCAATTCCTCAAAATTGTCTGTAGCCTGTCACCGCCCGCAATGTGCACTTTTTAGTACTTGTGCAAAATATTCCAACTTGGGCCCCGCCCAACACTAATTTACGTGTTAATGATGGTTCTCTTGGATTTGTACAATATAATGTGTATAACTCTAGATGTTTACCCCAAAACCATCTACACATGTTTTAGTAAGATTTGGTTATTATGTGGGGTTCTAGGGATGAATCGATCCCTTGAAATGTTCATATTACGCCTATTTTAAGAGGGAATAAGAAACAACTTCCATAAAAACTTGATTGGGGCTTAACAACCCACAAATCACAAGGATTAATGTTGGAAGAACCTTCTACCAATATTAGGAAGAAAGAGGGGCAATGTATGACATTTATTGTAGAATCGTGAGTTAGAGAGGTTTGAATGGTCTTCAACTTCAAATTTATTTTTTATATGATCAATAAGAAAAGATGATAAAGTTATCAAGTGTGTTTATAAAAAAATTGAGATTCATCAATATGTAATCTATTGAGTAATTATTATATGCATAATGTTACTTTCATATTATTCATCTTTTTCTTATTCAACATTGTTACTTTATTACTATCAAAATTATTCCACATGCAACTTTTGAAGTGCCCTTCTTGATAGTAATCTCAATATTTTAAATGATAGTAAATTTCAAATGATTAGATTCTTCTAAACATTTACAATTTTCACATGTAGTTGAAACAACATAGATCCATCTTAACTCCATATCTATCAAGTCTTGAAAGGGATCAAATCCCTCTTGTAAAAATAAATTACACCTCAAGAGATTTGATCCCTTACAACTCAATAGATACAAAGTTAAAATGGTTCTATATCAATACATAATTTTATATACCAATAACCATATCACAAAATTGTTATATATGTAGTTATATTAAATTTGGTAACTTAGATTTAACAAGTTTAAAAATCAAAATATTTTCACAAAATTCACTTATTTTAAAAAGTATTGTCATAAAGATATAAGGCTAAAATTAAACCTGCATAAATTCATCTTATGCATCTCCACCTCTATTTATTTAAAACCTAAAGAAAATAAAAATATTAAATAATTAATTAACTTTTTTATCTTATTAATTTTAGCTACTTCCATACACATAAATCTCTCTTATATGTACCAAACCCTCACCACTCTAGCACCCTATAGATAACAGAAAATTCGACACACAATTTGCGATTAAATCTTAGAATTTGGGTTGGATTAGTGATTATGTTTTTCTTAGATTGTAGAAAGATTAGAGAAGTGTATTGTTCAAATTAATTTTATGGTAGTAGTTCCAAATTCGAAATAAACATTTATAATAAGAAAAAAATATATATTAAAAATAACTTGTATTTGATCCATAGATAACTTGTAGTTGATGCATGAATAACTGGTAACTGGTACCTAATGCATATATGGTAGCTCATGCATGAATAACCGGTAACTGACACTTGACTTGTGATCTATTAATATTGAATAACTAGTAGCTAATGCATAACTTTGATCATGAATAATTGGTAGTTAATTGATAACTTGTAGCTGATGCATGAATAACAAGTAGTTGACACTTAACTTGCCATCTATTAATATTGAATAACTGGTAGCTAGTTGATAACTTGTAGCTGATGCATGAATAATAGGTAACTGACACTTAACTTGTGATATATTAATATTCACTAACAACAAATTAAATGATTAATTGAATGTAACACCCATTATAAGTCTAGAATAGGTGGATAGCATTTGAAGTTTATCTTCAAACTCTCCAAAAGGAAGAATGCCAACCAAATTCCATTCACATCACACTCTCTTAATGCTAAAAATCATAGAATTTTTGTGGGGCCAGTGTCAGGTGAATGGGGTCGTCTACTGCTTAAATCTATCAACGCAGACAATCTTTACTAGTGAGCGAATGAGACTGATCACATGCATGTGTCCTTGAGACGAACCAACATAAACTATTAGATACTAAATCATAGTGCACATAATGTCCGAAAAAATTTCCTTCATTGCCCATGGGTTGGACTAACATATTCCCCAAGATCTTCAAAAGTCTTAGTTCCTGTTCATGTCAATTTGATATACCAAGTTGATCATAATTGTACTATTAACGAATTCCCATAGGGGTGTAGTTCAACCGGGGATTCGCTTGATATGAAGGACATGTTGTAAATGGAGGTCACGATTTCAAATCACCCCAGCTTACTCGTGCCCCATGCTTGCAGGCTGTGTGGGTGCACCTAGGGGTATGGTGCTGGTTCTGGAGCCAGATCTTCTAGTCTCATAGATGATATTGTTTCAGCCGTGCACCACAGAGGACTGTACAACCATTTTTCATTTTTAGGGGTTCGAGGCAATGCCCCGAAAAAGGGGGTTTGGGGTCAATGTCCCCAAGTCACAGGGGTGCGGGGTCGGAGCCCCCATGAAAAAAGTTTGGGGCTGTTTTCGCCAGCTGTTTTGTGGGCCCATGCTTTTGGGTATCACGTGGTATTTTCCCATTGTATTTATTTTATAAAAGAAAGTCATTGTAATATGGCTAGGGTTGATGTATTAGGTTTTATGCATTATAAAGATCTCGGAGATTTGAAGAGAGAATGTGAGATAGTGAAGAGGAAGTGCAGCGGTTGTGCTGCAGGTTGTATCCCTTCACCTTGCTGGACGGTAATAATAATAATGACTGGAAACTTTAGTGTGGACGTAGCCCAAGTTGGGTGAACCACGATATATCTGTGTCTCTCTTGTAATGTGTATCTGTGATTATATTTGCATTTCTATTTATTGGTATTGCTCTACGATCCTATTTTTCTAACAATTGGTATCAGAGCCAAAGGTCTATTTGGGAGTTAAACCCACAGGAAACTAGGTTTTCTGGTTCGAGTGGGAGCAATGGAAGAAGAAGGAAAGTTTAAGGTCAAGAAGTTTAACGGCCAATACTTCCAGTTATGGAAGATGCAAATGGAGGACTATCTGTACCAGAAGGATCTATTCCTACCATTGAGAGGAAGAGCAATGCATCCCGTGGCTATGAAAGACGACGAATGGGAGGTTCTTGACAGAAAGGCTCTGGGAACAATACGGTTGAGCCTGGATTTGTCGGTAGCTTTCAATATCCCAAAAGAAATGAAAATGGAGGGTTTGATGAGTGCATTGGGTAAGATGTATGAAAAACCCTCGCCCTCCAACAAGGTATTGCTAATGAAGCATTTATTTAATATGAAGATGTCTAAAGGTGGATCTGTTACTGATAATTTAAATGAGTTTAATACAGTTACAAATCAACTAAGTTCTCTAAGTGTGAACTTTGATGATGACGTTAAGGCTCTTCTAATCTTGTGTTCATTTCCAGAAAGATGGAATAGCTTGGTCATGGCTGTAAGTAGCTCTGTCTCTGGTTCAAACACCTTGAAATTTGATGATGTTATTGGTGTTATTCTTAGTGAGGAAATGCGAAGAAAAAGCACAGGTGAGACATCAGGTAATGCATTGACCATGGAGAATAGGGGAAGACAAAAGGAGAGAGGAAAGAGCCAAGGTAATCATGGAAACTCTAAAATGGGCAGATCCAAGTCCAGGCTAGGAAAGATAGAGTGTTGGAACTGTGGAAAGAAAGGACATCTGAAGAAAGACTACAAATCCCTAAAGAAAAAAGGAGATGCACAGAAGGAAACTACCCAAGAAGCAAATGTAGTAGGTGATGTGTTACAAGATGGTTTGATTCTTGCATTAGATAGTACTAGTGATTATTGGGTAGTAGATTCAGGAGCTTCATGTCATGCTACACCCTATAGGAAATACTTTCATGAGTATGTTCGAGGCAATTGTGGACATATTTTATTGGGTGATGATGGGCCATATAAAATTGTTGGAATGGGTAAGTTATGGATATAATTTAAGAATGGAACTGATTGGATATTGAAAGATGTCAAGCATATTCCTGCTATGAAAAGCAATCTGATCTACATAAGGTAGTTGGGATATGGCGGTTGTCTATCTACGTTGGGAGAAAAGTGGTGGAAGATCACTAAAGGATCAACAGTGATAGCAAAAGGAGACAGGGTAGGTACGTTGTATTTATGTCCTCATAATACTGACCATTCTATCTCTTTAGCTTCCACAGGAACAGATACATCATTGTGGCATCATAGTCTTGGCCACATGAGTGAGAAGGGGATGCAGATTCTCCACTCAAGGAAGTTGTTGCCAGGTTTGAAGCAGGTAAGTTTGGAATTTTGTGAAAACTGTGTTTATGGAAAACAAAAGAGAGTTAGATTTCTCAAGGTTGGGAAATAGAAGAAGAATGAAAAGTTAGAGCTTGTGCATACAGATGTATGGGGACCGGCTTAGGTACAATCTCTTGGTGGCTCTCATTATTATGTTACATTTATTGATGATGCAACAAGGAAACCTTGGGTTTATTGCATTAGACAGAAATATGATGTGTTTGCTACTTTTAAGAAGTGGAAAGCTTTGGTTGAGAATGAGATAGGAAAAAGATTGAAGTGTCTCAGATTTGATAATAGAGGTGAGTACTATGGCAAGGAGTTTGATAGTTACTGTTCATAACATGTGATTCATAGAGAGAAGATAGTTCCAGGAACACCACAGGAAAATGGTGTGTCTGAAAGGATGAACAGAACGATCATGGAGCGTGCAAGGTGTACGAGACTACATGTAGGGTTGCCCTTAAAGTTTTGGGTGGATGCTATAAATATTGTTGTTTATTTAATAAACAGAGGACCTTCAAGTGATTTGGATGGTGGTATCCCAGAGGAGGCATGGGTAGATAAAAAGATAAACTAATCATTTTTAAGAACGTTTGGTCGTGAAGCATTTCTCCATATTGATAAAGAAAATAGAACAAAACTTGAAGCTAAATCCAAGAAATGTACCTTTATTGGATATGGGGTTGATGATTTTGGTTATCGCTTATGGGATTATGAAAATCACAAAATCATTAGAAGTAGAGATGTCATATTCAATGAAAAGGTCACGTACAAAGATCAGTTGCAAGGAAAGAAACAGGAAAAGAAAAACACAGAGTAAACCGTACTTGATGAAATTCAAGAAAATGAAGTCTCAAAGGTGCCAAAATATCGAGAACAACAGCAAGTACCTAAAACTCCTGCAACTGCAAGAACATCTACCAGGTTAAGTAGACTCCCTGAATGATACTCTCCTTCAATGTATTATTTATTGATAATTGATTCTGGTGAACCAGATTGTCATGAAGAAGCAATTCAGGTGGAAACTAGAAAGAAGTGGGAGCAAGGCATGAATGAGGAGATGGACTCATTGGTAGGAAACCAGACTTGGGATTTGGTTCAGTTGCCTGCTGGTAAAAGAGCATTACAAAACAAATGGATTTACAGGTTGAAAGAAGAAGGAGGTAAGAAGTGGTACAAGGCTAGAATTGTTGTAAAGGGGTTTGCATAGAAGAAAGGTATAGACTTTGATGAAATATTTTCTCTTGTTGTTAAAATGACTTCAAGTAGGACTATCTTAAGTCTAATGGTGGTAGAAGATTTGCATCTAGAACAGTTAGATGCAAAAACATCCTTTCTCCATGGGGATTTGGAGGAAGAGATATATATGCAGAAGCCACAAGGGTATGAGGTCAAAGGTAAGGAGAAATTGATATGCAGGTTGAAAAAGAGCTTGTATGGCTTGAAGTAAGCTCCAAGGCAGTGGTATTTAAAATTTGATAGGTTTATGACAAAACAAGGTTATAGTAGATGTCATTCTGACCACTGTGCTTATTTCAAGAATCTAGACAATGAAAGATACATTATCTTGTTATTGTATGTGGATGACATGCTTGTTGTAGGGTCTAACATGCAGGATATAAATGTACTCAAAAGGAAGTTAGCTAATTCATTTGCGATTAAGGATTTGAGTGCTGCAAAGCAAATCCTTGGTATGAGAATAAGAAGAGACAGGAAAAATCACAAATTGACATTGTCTCAGGGTGAGTACATACAAAAGGTGTTGGAGAGGTTCAGAATGTAGAATACAAAACCAATTAGTATACCTTTGTCCAGCCATTTCAGACTAAGTAAGGAAATGTGTCCGAAGACATGGAAAGAGACAGATTACATGTCCAAGATTCCCTATCAATCAGCAGTTGGCAGCTTGATGTATGCCACAGTGTCCACAAGACCAGATATTGCACATGCAGTGGGAGTTGTGAGTAGATATATGAACAATCCAAGTAAAGAACATTGGAAAGTAGTATAGTGGATTCTCAGGTATTTGAGAGGTACTACCACTCAGGAATTATGTTTTGGAGGTTGAGACACTATTCTAAAGGGATATGTTGATGTAGATATGGAAGGCGACAAGGATAGCAGGAGGAGCACCACGGGGTATGTGTTTACTGTAGGTGGAACAACAATAAGCTGGATTTCGAAACTGCAGATGGTTGTTGCACTTTCAACAACGAAAGCAAAGTATGTTGCTATTACAGAGGCTAGTAAAGAGATGAGTTGGTTGTAGAGGCTTATGGAGGAAGTGGGTAAGAAGCAGAAGGATAGCAGGTTGTATAGTGACAGCCAGAGTGCCATTCATCTTGCAAAGAATTCAACATTCTATTCCAGGTCTAAACATATATAGTTCAAGTACCATTGCATACACTATGTTATAGAAGATGATATGTTGAAGCTGGAAAATATAAATACTAGCCAGAATCTTGCAGACATGTTCACAAAGGTAGTGACCAAAGAGAAACTGAGTTCCTGCTCAGTTTCAGTAGTCCTTATAGCATGATGGTGAAGAGGAGAAATTTTCCAAGTCCAAGTGCAGCAGCGATGGAGTTGTTGTGATCAGTCTCCAAGTGGGAGATTGTTGGTTGTGGAGCTAGATCTTCTAGTCTCATAGATGATATTGTCTCAGTCGTGCACCCTGGAGGACTGTACACCCATTCTGCATTTTTATGGGTTCGGGGAAATGCCCCCGAGAAAAATATTTGGGGTTTTTTTCGCCAGTTTTTTTGTGGGACCATGGTTTTGGGTATCCTATGGTATTTTCCCATTGTATTTCTCTTATCAAAGAAAGTCATTCTAATACGGCTAGGTTTGATGTATTAGGTTTTATGCATTGTAAAGATATATGAGATCTGAAGAGAGAATGTGAGACAGTGAAGAGGAAGTGCAGCGGTTGTGCTGCAGGTTGTATCCCTTCAACTTGCTGGACAGTAATAATAATAAGGACTGGCAGCTTCAGTGTGTACATATCCCAAGTTGGGTGAACCATGATATATCTCTGCCTCTCTTGTAATGTGTATGTGTGATTATATTTTCATTTTTGTTTATTGGTATTGCTCTGTGATCCTATTTTTCTAACAATTGGTATCAGAGCCAAAGGTCTATTTGGGAGTTAAACTCGTAGGAAAATAGGGTTTCTTGTTCAATTGGGAGCAATGGAAGAAGAAGGAAAGTTTAAGGTCAAGAAGTTTAACGGCCAAAACTTCCAGTTATGGAAGATGCAAATGGAGGACTATGTGTACCGAAAGGATCTATTCCTACCGTTGGGAGGAAGAGCAAAGCAGCTAGCGGCTATGAAGGATGAAGAATGGGAGGTTCTTGACAGAAAGGATCTGGGAACAATATGGTTGAGCCTGGCTTCGTCGGTGGATTTCAATATCCCAAAAGAAACAAGAACAAAGGGTTTGATGAGTGCACTGGGTAAGCTGTATGAAAAACCCTCGGCCTCCAACAAGGTATTGCTTATGAAGCGTTTATTTAATATGAAGATGTCTGAAGGTGGATCTGTTACTGATTATTTAAATGAGTTTAATACAGTTACAAATCAACTAAGTTCTGTAAGTGTGAACTTTGATGATGATGTTAGGGCTCGTCTAATCTTGTGTTCATTGCCAGAAAGATGAAATAGCTTGGTCATGGCTGTAAGTAACTCTGTCTCTAGTTCAAACACCTTGAAATGATGTTATTGGCGTTATTCTTAGTGAGGAAATGCAAAGAAAAAGCACAGGTGAGACATCAGGTAATGCATTCACCATGGAGAGCAGGGGAAGACAAAAGGAGAGAGGAAAGAGCCAAGGTAATCATGAAAACTCTAAAATGGGCAGATCCAAGTCCAGGATAGCAAAGATAGAGTGCTGGAACTGTGGGAAGAAAGGACATCTGAAGAAAGACTGCAGATCTCTAAAGAAGAAAGGAGATGCATAGAAGGAAACTACCCAGGAAGCAAATGTAGCAGGTGATGTGTTACAAGATGCTTTGATTCTTGCATTAGATAATACTAGTGATTATTGGGTAATAGATTCAGGAGCTTCATGTCATGCTACACCCCATAGGAAATACTTTAATGAGTATGTTCTAGGTGATTTTGGACATGTTTTATCGGGTGATGATGAGCCATGTAAAATTGTTGGAATGGGTAAGTTATGGATAAAAGTTAAGAATGGAATTGATTGGATATTGAAAGATGTCAGGCATATTACTGCTATGAAAAGAAATATAATGTCAACAAGGTAGTTGGGAAATGGCGGCTGTCTATCTACGTTGGGAGAAAAGTGGTGGAAGATCACTAAAGGATCAACAGTGACAGCAAAAGGAGATAGGGCAGGTACGTTGTATTTATGTCCTCATAATACTGACCATTCTATCTCTTTAGCTTCCATAGGAACAGATACAACATTGTGGCATCATAGGCTTGGCCACATGAGTGAGAAGGCGATGCAGATTCTCCACTCAAAGAAGTTGTTGCCAGATTTGAAGCAGGGAAGTTTTGAATTCTATGAGAACTGTGTTTATGGAAAACAGAAGAGTGTCAGATTTCTCAAGGTTGGGAAATAGAAGAAGAATGAAAGGTTGGAGCTTGTGCATACAGACGTATGGGGACCGGCTCAGGTACAATCTCTTGGTAGCTCTCATTATTATGTTACATTTATTGATGATGCAACTAGGAAAAGTTGGGTTTATTGAATTAGACAGAAATCTGATGTGTTTGCTACTTTTAAGAAGTGGAAAGCTTTGGTTGAGAATAAGATAGGAAAAAGATTGAAGTGTCTCAGATTTCATAATGAAGGTGAGTACTACGGAAAGGAGTTTGATAGTTACTGTTCATACCATGGGATTGGTAGAGAGAAGACAGTCCTAGGAACACCATAAGAAAATGGTGTGTCTGAAAGGATGAACAGAACGATCATGGAGCATGCAAGGTGTATGAGACTGCATGCAGGATTGCCCTTATAGTTTTGGGCGGATACTGTAAATATTGCTATTTATTTAATAAGCATACGACCTTCAAGTGCGTTGGATGGTGGTAATCCAGAGGAGGCATGGGCAGATAAAAAGGTAAACTACTCATTTATGAGAACGTTTGGTTGTGAAGCATTTCTCCATATTGATAAAGAAAATAGAACAAAAATTTAAGCTAAATCCAAGAAATGTTCCATTATTGGATATGGGGTTGATGATTTTGGTTATCGCTTATGGGATTATGAAAATCACAAAATCATTAGAAGTAGAGCTGTCATATTCAATGAAAAGGTCATGTACAAAGATCAGTTGCAGGGAAAGAAACAAGAAAAGGAAAACATAGAGTACACAGTACTTGATGAAATTCAAGAAAATGAAGTCTCAAAGGTGCCATAAAATCAAGAGCAACAGCAAGTACCTGAAAATCCTGTAACTGCAAGAAGATCTACCAGGTTAAGTAGACTCCCTGAACAATACTCCCCTCCATTGTATTATTTATTGATGACTGATTCTAGTGAACCAGAATGTTATGAAGAAGTAATGCAGGTGGAAACTAGAAAGAAGTGGGAGCAAGGCATGAATGAGGAGATGGACTCATTGGTAGGAAACCAGACTTGGGATTTGGTTCATTTGCCTGCTGGTAAAAGAACATTGCAAAACAAATGGATTTACAGGTTGAAGGAAGAAGGAGGTAAGAAGCGGTACAAGGCCATACTTGTTGTAAAGGGGTTTGCACAGAAGAAAGGTATAGACTTTGATGAAATGTTTTCTCCTATTGTTAAAATGACTTCAATTAGGACTATCTTAAGTCTAGTGGCGGTAGAAGATTTGCATCTTGAACAGTTAGATGTAAAAACATCCTTTCTCCATGGGGATTTGGAGGAAGAGATATATATGCAGCAACCACAAGGGTATGAGGTCAAAGGTAAGGAGAAATTGGCATGCAGGTTGAAAAAGAGCTTGTATGGCTTCAAGCAAGATCCAAGGTAGTGGTATTTAAAATTTGACAGGTTTATGACAGAACAAGGTTATAGTAGATGTCATTTTGACCATTGTGTTTATTTCAAGAAGCTAGACAATGAAAGATATATTATCTTGTTATTGTATGTGGATGACATGCTTGTTGCAGGGTCTAACATGCAGGATATAAATGTACTCAAAAGGAAGTTAGCTAATTCATTTGTGATTAAGGATTTGGGTGTTGCAAAGCAAATCCTTGGTATGAGAATAACAAGAGACAGTAAAAATCGCAAATTGACATTGTCTCAGGGTGAGTACATACAAAAGGTGTTGGAGAGGTTTAGAATGCAGAATGAAAAACCAGTTAGTACACCTTTGGCCAACCATTTCAGTCTAAGTAAGAAAATGTGTCCCAAGACATAGGAAGAGACAGATTACATGTCTAAAATTCCTTGTCAATCAGCAGTTGGCAGCTTGGTGTATGCCATGGTGTGCACAAGACTAGATATTGCACATGCAGTGGGAGTTGCGAGTAGATATATGAACAATCCAGGTAAAGAACATTGGAAAGAAGTACAGTGGATTCTCAGGTATTTGACAGGTACTACCACTCAAGCATTATGTTTTGGAGGTTCAGACACTGTTCTACAGGGATATGTTGATGTAGATACAGCAGGTGACAAGGATAGCAGGAGGAGCACCACAGGGTATGTGTTTACTGTAGGTGGAACAACAATAAGCTGGATTTTGGAACTGTAGAAGGTTGTTGCACTTTCAACAACAGAAGCAGAATATGTTGCTATTATAGAGGCTAGTAAAGAGATGATTTGGCTATAGAGGTTTATGGAGGAAGTGGGTAAGAAGCAGAAGGATAGCAGGTTGTATAGTGACAGCCAGAGTGCCATTCATCTTGCAAAGAATTCAACATTCCATTCCAGGACTAAACATATATAGCTCAAGTACCATTTCATAGGCTCTGTTCTGGAAGATGATATGTTGAAGCTAGAAAAGATACATACTAGCCAAAATCGTATAGACATGTTCACAACGGTAGTGACTAGAGAGAAAATGAGTTCTTGCTCATTTTTAGTTGGCCTTCTAGCATGAAGGTGAAGAGGAGAAATTAGCGAAGTCCAAGTCCAGCAAGTGCAGCAGTGGTGGAGTTGTTGTGATCAGTCTCCAAGTGGGAGATTGTTTGTTATGGAGCCAGATATTCTAGTCTCATAGATAATATTGTCTCATCCGTGCACCCCGGAGGATTGTACACCCATTCTGCATTTTTAGGGGTTTAGGGAAATGCCCCCAAGTCACGGGGGTGCGGGGGCAGATCCCCCGAGAAAACTTTTTGGTGTTGTTTTCGCCAACTGTTTTGCAGGCCCATGGTTTTGGGTATCCCGTGGTATTTTCCCATTCTATTTCCCTTATAAAAGAAAGTCATTGTAATACGACTAGGGTTGATGTATTAGGTTTTATGCATTGTAAAGATCTCTGAGATCTGAAGAGAGACTGTGAGACAGTGAAGAGGAAGTGCAGAGGTTGTGCTACAGGTTGTATCCCTTCACCTTGTTGGACAGTAATAATAATGAGGACTGGAAACTTCAGTGTGGACGTAGCCCAATTTGGGTGAACCACGATATATCTGTGTTTGTCTTGTAATGTGTATGTGTGATTATATTTTCATTTTAGTTTATTGTTATTGCTCTATGATCCTGTTTTTCTAACATATGGTGGTAGCGATATTGGATCCCTTGACCCCATGTCAGGCGAGTACCATCCCAGTTCCCAGTTGTCGATTCCCCTAGTACAAAAGAAAGAAAAAATATACTATTAATGAAATTATTTCCTTAAAAAGAAAATCATTCTCATAGCAAAACAATGAATCCATGTCCATTGTTCTACCAATTAGCAAGTTAAATCCATAGGCTTCTTGCATTTGTACTCAACCTTGGTTGATTTGAGATTTGATCCTTAGAGCCAAACCATTTTGACTTATGAATGATCCATTTTGAATCACACCTCCTCAATGGGATGCTTTTAGTCCCTAAAAGATACCAATGAGTTGTAAGGAAACAATTTTGAAGCTTCATTACTCTCATACCATCTTGCTCTCTTTGGTGATTAACCTTTAGTGCAATCTATCATAATTGAGTCTTCTCTCTTCAAGTATTTTGGACTTTCTTTTGTGATATAGTAACTTTCCGGAACTCTTTAAGTACAATTAGTAAAAAATATTCCAATCTATGAAGAACTTGTGTTTATTTTAGTACATATAGAAAGGAGGATTCAAACAAGATTAATTTTTCTACATTTGGCACAAAATATATTCATATACATGGTGGTAAAAGCAATTTGAATGGATTATGAATAACACATCTACTGATGTCAACAATGTATATTGGAATGAATTCAACTTTTAGGTTTCCCACTAGATATGCTCTCCATTGAGATAGGGCTCATCCTTATCCCCCACAAAAAATTCATGATTAGTCCAAGTATGTTGATCATCTTAAACCTTGTACTTCATTTTCTTCTTCTAGGGTTGCTCTTTATTGGCTTGAGATTCAAACCAAGGTCCATGGTGTTAGCCAATAATTGTGTAATATTCTAACACCAACATGTCAATTCCTTATTATAGGAAATATCTTACCTAAGGTGCATTGTTGGGACTTAAGATAGTGTGAGGTTGCTAATAAAAGAAGGGAAGAACTATACATTTTTTACCATTCATCACATTTATCATGACCTTTATCTATAATATACCACAATGCAAACCATCATGTCAATTCAATGCATCCACTATAACATAAGATAGAACCAATAGTAAAGAAAACAATATCCATAGAAATAAGACACAAATCAAGATTTTAAAAGGGGATGTCATTCCATTAACTTAACAAAAAATAGATGCATTGATTCAGCAGTTACTAATATACACCATATTTTCAACTCAATACTCTACTTTATAGAGCACAACATACAGACCATATTTAAGGATCACCCAAAACTAACAACACAAGCAACTCATATTTAAGGATCACCCAAAACTAATAACACAAGCAACTGCTAACAAAGGATAATCAACCAACCCATTTTAGGCTACAACCCTTATATTTATGAGTTTCACTTAGGAATGAGACTAACTTATTTATACAAGAGAAGTGACCTTTGGTTTCATATTCCAAAGGTACATTTTTTACTCTTCATATTTTGTATGTCAACTAATATTTATATTATATGCATTTTCACCTTAATCTTGTAGGATTAAGTTTCAAACAAGGTTGATGCATATAATGTTGGCAATAATAATTCTGCCCTTGATTCTTATATCAAGCAATATGTGTATATGGATCACCTTGCATTGATAGATGTTGAAAATTCAAGGTATGACAAATGTCGATGTGGGGATAAATGGTTATCAAGAAAGAATACACATATTGTATGCATGATTCGTCAATTTATCTATGTTGCTTCTCGAGAACATTACAAGTTTACATAATTTTATTGGTATGCATTCGTATTCTCAGTGAGATATTTTGTGATTTCCAAAGAGATATAGGTCACACATTTGATGAGATAGTAAATAACTGGAAAACATTTATATACAAACCTTCGCATGCTGATTTTAAACCTTTCCCTTCAATTGATCTATTTGAATATAAAGAAGAAAAATTATACATTTGCATATAAGAGTGAGTGGGTGATCGTTTTTGAATTGTATAAGAATAAATTTACAAATGAAAATGATTTTGATATGCTTGGACATAGGGATCATGAAGTTATGCATATTTCAAGCATTAATGTTTTGGACATAGACACTTCCAATATTGAAATTCATTCATATCTCATCAATGAAATTTGAATCAATTCTTTCTAGTGATCATGCAAATTCTTCTATAGTTTAGAGTCTTTGGATTAAGAAAAGAACAACATATGATATCATCCTTGGCCCTTATAGAGTTGAGGGTGATCCACTATGTATGCTAATCAAAGGAATTAAGAGTACATGAAAGTCTTATTTGATTGGAGCTAGTAAAAATCCTTTTAAAACTAGGCCTCTTCTAGAGAAGTGTCCTTTACTTGTTTTAGCGCATATAGGGATTTTAGCTTTCAACATATATGCAACAACATTCGGTTATGTACTTCATATACCATTCAAGGAGATAAGTGGCTTGCAATGCTTTTGTTTAATTACTTTACGAGAGGAGATGAGGCATGCACAATATATCTTGATAAATGAAATGAGTAGATTATTAGAAGAAATCTATTTTCCTCGAAAATTCTACTTTTCCTTCTGGAGGGAGGTCAACTATATTCGCCATTGATTTGGGACACTTGCCACTTGTTATTTATTAACTAATATATACATCTAAGTTTTTTTCAAGATATTTATGAAACTCAATGACAATAATTGTGACCCTTGATACTATGTTTACATAATATAGACAAAGAACTAATGAAAAATATCTTAACCATTAGTTGATGAATGCTAGGGTGCAATGCCAACTATAGAAGGCTAGAAATTACTTATTACACATACATATACTTATTTGGATGCTTCCGCAAAAGAGTCACTTGATAAGGTCATAGTTAAAGACAAATTATGATAGAAAAAATCACAATAAGCATTGCTTGAGATACCTAGATTGTTCCATTTTAGCTAGTGTTGCTACAAGTGTAAGAAGCAAGTATTATATGGAAACAAATATGAATGACATAGAACTTAAGTTTCTTATTACAATTGGAGTTAGGTTGATGCTTACTTTAAATATATAGACTAACGTAGGACTCATTAATGGTTCCCTTGGAGTAGTAGAAAAAATTGTGTATAACTATGGAAGTTTACCATAAAACCACCTACATATGTTTTAATAATATTTGATAATTATGTGGGGTTCTAGTGATTAACCAATCCCTTAAAATGTTTCTATTACACCTATTAAAAGAGGAAATAAGAAATAACTTCCATTAAAAAATTGTTTGGGGCTTAACAACCCATAACTCACAATGATTAATGTTGGAGAAACCTATTATCAGTATTGGGAAGAAAGTTTCAAGCAATGTATGACATTTATTGCAAAACTGCAAGTTAAGATTTGAATGGTCTTGCACTGCAAATTTATTTTTTATATGATTAATAAAAAGATGAAAAAGTTAGCAAGTGTGTTTCTAAGAAAAATTAAGATTCATCACTATGTAATCTATTCAATATTTATTATATGCATCATGTTAGTTTATTACTATTCGTTTTTTATCATTCCACATCGTTACTTTATTACTATTAAAATTATTTCTCATGCAACGTTTGAAGTGCACTTCTTAATAGTACTCTCTATATTATAAATGATAGCAAATTTCAAATAATCATATTCTTCTAATTATCTACAATTTTTACATATGCGGTTGGAACAACCTAGATCCATATTGCATCCATATCTACCACGTAGAACAACCTAAATCCATCTTAACCTCATATCTATCAAGTGCTGAGAGGGATCAAATCCCTCTTGTAAAAACAAATTTACACCTATAAAGATTTGGTCATTCACGACATAATAAATACAAAGTTGAAATGTATGTAGATTAATACATAAATTTATATACCAATACCCATATACACAAAAGTGTTATGTAGTACCGAAATTAGCAACTAAGATTTAACAAGTTTAAAAGTCAAGATATTTTTGACAAAATTCACTTATTTAAAAAAATGTTATCATAGACATTTAAGTCAAAAATTATATAAACATTTAAGTCTACAATTATATAAAGTGTTAATGTGCATAAATTCATCTTAACCATCTCCACCTCTATTTATTTAAAACCTAAAGAAAATAAAAATATTTATTAATTTACTAATTTTTTATCTTATTAATTTCACCTACTTACATACACATAAAGCTCTCTTTACATGTACCAAACCCTCATCACTCTAGCACTCTAATGACCCACATAAACCATAATTTATAGTTTGTGATTACATCTTAGATTTTGAGGTGGACTAGCATCTATGTTTTTCTTAGATTGTACAAGAATAAGAGAAGTGTATTGTCTAGATTGAATTTATAGCAATTGTTCCAAATTCGAAATAAAAAATTATTAAAGAAAATAAACAATAATTAGAAACTATACATGAATAACTAGTAGCTTTACTAATTCGCATGTTGGTATATGAATTATTGTAGCACTGAAAAGGGAGAACAGATAAATTGACATTGAATGCATTGTCTAGACATTTGGTTCTTATTGGCCCCGTAACCTGAATCTCTAGTTGTAAGCATTCTTCTTGTTCCATTTTACTTTTTCACGACCAGCAGAATAAAATGCAACACTGATTTTTCTCAATCCTGGTTTGTGCCCCTGTAGGAACTGAATCTTTTCCCATCTTAAGAATTTTTTCCAAAATAAAACGTAAGGTATCTATCGTATTTCAATTTGGTTAGTTATTTCGTGACTCTACAAGGCTCGAATCTCTATCCATTGTAAGCTTCGACAAATAAAAAACAAAATAAAATGCAAAAGTAGAGTTCTTTGTCCTATTACTTTTTGAAAATTTTGCCACAATTTGGTTTAGAAGTAAGTTCAAATGTTTTATAATTTGCACTTTTTCAAGTTATTTTTGCTCGAATTGGATAATGAGACTTTTGTTGATCATGATTTTTATTGTTGATTGTAAAAATGGATTCACTACCTTTAATTCTTTAAATTGCAAGTTCTATTGCATAAATGGATTCAACACCCTTAGTTATTCATGAGTACCTCGATTATACAATTCCAAGAACTTAAAACAACAATTCCAAAAAAATCAATCAGATTTTGGTTATAAAAATTGCTGAAAAATGGATGTAAATGGTAGGATGATTAGCTTATTTCTTTGGCTTATGTCATCATCAATTTTAGAATATTTTAGGACTTTTTATTATAAACGGTTGATCATTAGATGTTTGATACAATAGAAAAAGGTTTACTTATGCATGAAGCTTTCATAATCATGATTTAAAAAAACAAACTTCATTGATATGGTCATGTAGTCTTCTTTAACTCACTCTAGTTAGTTTACTATAACTTATTATTATTGGTCAATCTAAACAATATTTACCATTAGGAATTGTTGTCATCTACAATTTCTTACTATATGTCACTCCAAACAATCTTTTATCATTAGGAATTGTTAAAATCTACAAGATTTATCCATCAAATGAATCCCTTTCACTCCATCAATTGTAACATTGTAGTCCCCTTATGGTAGGCACATATTCAATTGATAGGAAAGAAGTTGTTGAGGTAGATCATCAAGTTGTAATCATATTTGTCTAAATGGAGCTGACATGGATGTTGTTGTATTACTTAATAAAAATTTCTACAAATGTTTCGAAGTTTCCTTGTGTTCTTCGTGCCATTAAATTTTTGTGTTAATTGAGTATATTTCAGACCATTTGTCTTTTAATTGATTAGTGGAATAAGTCACTTAAAATGATGATTCCAATTTATTCTCTCTTCCACTTGGCTAAGGAACTTGTTAGTGGAAAATTAAATTTCCAGTAGAGTATACACATGTAATTTATTGATCAATATGTTGTGGTAGGATTCCTTCCATTTTTATTCTTCTTCTTTTGACCCATGCCAAGATTATGGTCCTAGTTAACTATGGTTTTCTTTATCCAGCATCAACTACTATGTATACTAAGTCATAGTGAACATAACATAAAAATAAGGTTGTTACTTCATTTCCCATGTGTTGGATTAACATATTATCCAACATATTATCAAGTCTTAGTTCCTATTCATGTCAATTTGACTTTCCAATTTGACCCTACTTCTACCATCAACGAATTTATTTCCTTAAACTGAAAATCATTCTCATAGAAAAACAATGCATCCATGTCCATTATTCTCCCAAGTAGAAAGTCAATTCCATAGGCTTGTTGCATTTGTATTCAACCTTGGTTGATTTGAGACTTGATCCTTAGATCCAAACCATTTTGACTTAACAATGATCCATTTTGAATCACACCTACCCAATGGGATTCTTTTATTCCCCAAAAAATACCAATGAGAGGTGAGGAAACACTTTTGAAGCTTCATTACTCCCATGCCATCTTGCTGTCTTTGGTGATTGACCTTTAGTGCAATCTGTCATAATTGAGTCTTCTCTCTTCAAGCATATTGGACATTATTTTGTGATATGATATATTCCTACAACTCTTTAAGTGCAATTAGTTAAATATATTCCAATCTATGAAGAGCTTGTGTTTATTCTAGTTGATCTATCAAGGAGGATTCGAACAAGCTTTATTTTTCTACACTTGGAACCAAATATATTCGTATATATGGAGGTAAAATAAATTTGAATGGATTATGAATAACATTTTAATTATTTAAAACAATACTTATCTAAATGAATTCAACTTTTAGGTTTCCCACTACATCTTCTCTCCACTGAGACAGATCCCATCCTTGTCCCCAACACAAAATTTTTTATTAGTCCTATGTTATTCATATTAATCCTTGTTCTTCATTTGAATCTTCTTGGTTTGTTATTTATTGGATTGAGATTCAAACCAAGGTCCATGGTGTTAGCTAATAATGGTGTAAAATTCTAGGACCAATGCATCAGGCCCTTGTTATAGGAAATCTCTCACTAGAGGTGCACTGTTGGGACATAAGATAGCGTGAGGTTGTTAACAAAAGAAGGAAAGAGCTATATATGTTCTACCATTCATCACATTAATCGTTATATTTATCTACTTTAATATACCACAATGAAAACCATCATGTCAATTCAACTACATCCATTATAACATAAGATAGAACCAATAGAAAAGAATACATCATCCATGTAAACAAGACACAGATCAAGATTTTAAAAGGGGATCTTATTCCATTAACTAAAAAAAAGTGGATGCATTACTTTAGAATTTACTAATACACCATATTTTCAACTCAATACTCTACTTTATAGAGCACAACATACAAACCATACTTAATTATCGCCCAAAACTAACAACATAAGCGACTGGTAACAAAGGATAATCAACCAACCAATATTTAGGGTACAATATTTATATTTCTCAATTTCCCTTAGGCAAGGAAGACAAGACAAAAATCAATTGATTAGTTGTCTATATTGTGGTCATTACTATTCATTACCCATTCCTTCTTGGCATGCACCAATAGCATTCACCTCTTCCATTTCTTCTCCTCTTAAGCCTATTAATTACATTTCTCAAAACCTTGTACATGGTCCTCCAACTACTCTTTCATTTACTTTATGTGCAACCTAGCCCCAGAGTTTCAAAAAATGGGTGGCATGACTTGAAGTCCTCTCCACTTAAACCTCAGCTCCATTGCTTCCTCTCAATAAAAGGGGATAATTCTTAGACAACTTGCAATGACTCTAATTTGAACAGCTTGGGAAACTATTTAGATAGAATTATATCAACCATAGCCCATAAATCCTAAGCTAGCTCCTAATAGATTTAGTTCATCATGTCCTTGAAACTATGGTCCAACGAAACTTAACAATGATGTTTATTTTTTGCCGTTCTTAATAACATTTCATCATGATTGTCCTAAAATAGTAATTATGTGATTCTTTCTCCCAAGAAGTCTAAATAACATCTCTATTTTTATCTATTCTTTTGATTTTTTCTTGAATGTTATCCCTCTACACTAGAACAATTATGTGGTGATCAAAGTCCTAGAGCTATTGAATTTGGACTTGTAGGTCATGCGCAAGTTTCTTGAACCCAATCTCGATGATATTCAACCAACTCTATACAATGGTATGAATGACCTTTGTCTATTCTATCTCAACTTGGATTTGTTCTTTAGAGTGTTCCAAGTGAGTGATAAATGAGTTTATCTATCCCATGAATTATTTAGTCTTGAAATATTCACAGTGGTGGTTAACATCTCACTATAGCTACAAGTTACTCTTCTACTACCTAGGATAGAATAGAGCAGTATGGAACTTCTTGATAGAAGTTTAAGGTTTCTGAATCGTGAGCCATAACATCAACCTTAGGTTTTTAGCCTAGGCCACATGCGATATCTATGTAAAGGGGTTGGTGGAATGATTTAAGTTCATCCAATAAAATATGGTTATTATGATGAAACATGTTGCATTTGAATAATGCTTCGTCCATGTAAACTTGAAGCTCCTAATTTGTTCATACAATTCAAGGTTGTTAGGTTTAGACTTTAATAGAAGATGACAAGTGTCTTCAACTCTATCTCAAAAGGTTTGGAGCAATTTGTATGATCGATCTTTGTGAGCATCTATGACAAAAAATACTTTTAAATTCATAGGTATTGAGGGGATCATCCACATAAGAATGTAGCAATTATGAGCAAAGTGCCTAATGTGATTCTAAATATGTGGGTCGTTGAAACCTATATAAAATCTTAGATGTAATGTTGCATGTCGAACTCTTCTTGAGAGCCTACTATGATGAACTCGGTAAATCAAAATTTATGGTAGGTTCTAAAAATTTCTATATTGTGATCAAGATTTCAAGCAAGGGAGTAATTTACACCAAGGTAGTCTCATGATCCTGTGATAGTGGAAATGCAACATTAGGATGTATTTGTGTTATTGAAAGTTCACTAGGCTGCATGGATGCAATGACTTGGTAAGTCGCTAATGGAGTAAACTAGCCTTGAGTCGCATCCTATGTATCTTCATCATCATCATCATTCTTAGCCTTCCTAAAAGAGAATTTAAAACCAAATGACCCCTTTCCATTTATTTTTCTCTATTTGGGTGTTTAGAGTCTCTTACATTTGAGCTAGTATGATTTTGTGTATGGGAATGGTGTTTGTGAAAGCAAGTTCCATTGGAGTTTTCTTAGGATTAATAGTAAGTTCTTCTAGGTGGTGGCTTTCTCTTCTATAGGAAGAGTGATCTACGAAAATGGTATCATGCACTTCCAACTCAATTATTAGAAATGCATGGATGGATAACAACTTTCTACATGTTGGGCACAAATACTTGCTAGATGGAAGGGAGGACAAGATGGGTTGGGGTTAAGAATTCAGTTTCCATTGAATCCCTTTAAGGTGGCAACAATCGAGGCAAGGCATTAAGATTGCACCATTGAGTGATGTGATTGTTAAGGTTTATAAGGAATTTTCTATAGGAAACAAGGTAACTTGGAACACAAATGTTGATACAACAATGTTTAGATATTTTTCATGGTGGTGTCCCCTACTAATCAATTAGCAAGACTTATAAGTACCGCTTTGAGCTATCATCCTGTATAAACAACATCATTCAGAATGCAATTTTAAATGCTGGCAGCAAGTTGTTAGCAACAAATGAAAGTACCCTTGGCTTCCTGGATTCCTACTGCTCGCTTGTATCCAAATTGTTAGTATCTCATAGATCACTCTATATGTGCTTCATTAATGCTTGGACTCCAAGTGTCTCTACCATAAATATATAGTCTCATCTAAGCTTTTGAGTTTGTGTAGGTGATCATTTACCTTTGGAAACCGTTTCCAAAAACAATGTCATTTGGTACTTCTTCTTGGTACTTCTTAATGTTGGGCCAAGCATAGATTTGTCATACATGATAATTCTCTATTAATATGAAGGGAAGAGGTGAAATATCAACTCGATCCCTTGCAACCATATTAGGCCTTCTATAAAAATAATCTTAGCCCACACTATATCTATGAGGTCGAACTTGTAATGGTTAATAAGATATTCTTGGATCCTAATCACATCTTTTAGTGGTCAATGTCATAGTATTGTACAAAGGTATAAAACATTTTTTTATTGGACACAACATTCTTGTCTTTTCACACTCTCGGTGGAAAAAAGGTTTTGGAAACCAACTCCTTGCTCTCATGGGAAAGGGTAATGTAACCCACCAAGGGCTTCTAATGTAACATGACAAACACCACCATAGTTTACCCAAACCAAAAAGTGTGATTCATTTTGTAAGTGTCATTCAACACATCCACACATTCAATTATTATAATTTTACATGTTCTCGAGCTTGTTTTTCCTCCAAATTTTTATGACATATACTTTCGCGTCTTCTCTACTAACCATATTGTTCTTGAGGTGTGACAAATCCAAATGGATGCCATGTCAACCACAAGGTTCCAAGTTTTCTAGTCCTAATGTCACCATAGTGTATTTTTGCTTGGGACCAATCGGTGAACATTGATGTGACTTAAAGTGGATGTGACTAAAAATGAAATTTTCTGATTTCAAATATTCATTTTGTTTCAAAATGGAGAACAAAATTTTTTCTTGAATAATTTTAAAAACATGAAAACTGTCGAAATAAACGATACCATGTTTTTCCAAAATTGACGTGACACAACACCACTTCTATCTCCACTAGTGATACCCTGTTCAACTAATAGCTTCTCTCCCCTAGTACGAATTGAGACTAATTTCAATTTCTTGCATTCTCACAATGAGATTGTTTGTTTTCTTTATCTCGACAGTTTTGTTGCCTCAAGTCATGTCGTACGTGGTGTATACATCATTATTATCTCAAGTCATGTAGTCGGTGGATAGTTGCTCTAATAGCATTTCATCTTTTACCTTTCAAACTCTCTCTCTGCCAACAACGTACACCAACATTTGCCTTCGGATCACGCTATGAACAATGAAAATCACAAAACTTTTGTCGGCTTCCACTAAACATGAAGACCAGCAGGGGGCCAACGCCACACGTGAATGGGGGCTTCTGCTCAAGGCTCATCACATGCATTTGTTCGCCATGTTTGTCTCTTTATAATTATCAGTGAGCGATTGCATTTGTGACGAACCATGGCCTTTGGCTTTCACTCCACGACATGATCGCTGGTCGCTTCTTTCGGGACAGCAGTGTCTTTTTGTCATCAATAACAATGGGGTCTCTTTCTATCCAACCCTTTAACGTTGACGGTGGAGCGACCTTTGCTTCCACCGCAATTCAATGGACCAGCCAGACATCTTTCAGATTGACATTAAATGCACCGTCAGCCAATTGTTATTTCAATGTTAAGTTAGGAATAATTATCATCTTACTATTAATGTTATTGTGGATGTCATTCCGAAGTGCTATATATAGAGAACGATTATATGGTCTTAACACAAACTCTTGTGCAAGATTTCTTCCCTCGTTTTTAGAATAACTTGCTTTGCTTCTGAATTCAATGGCAAGAAGGATGAGGAATCCTCAAGTTCTTCTTTTGAAGCAGATAATCAGAGCCTTTTGCAAGGTTCTCCATGGCTATAAGGGAATTGGGTATGGCCTCTCTGCAAAGAAGGCAAGGTATTTCACAATGAAAGATGAGGTAATGGGCAGATCATGCAGTGCTCTGCCTACAGATGTTCCCAAGGGACACTGTGCAGTGTATGTTGGAAGTGAACGCAGTAGATTTGTCATCCCCACTGCTTATTTGAATCATTCTCTGTTCAGAGTATTGCTGGAGAAGGCCGAGGAAGAGTATGGGTTTGATCACCAGATGGGACTCATCATTCCCTGTGAAGAAGTTGCTTTCCACTCTCTGACATCCATGTTGGCAAAATAGGAAGTAGCACATTTGAAGTTGGATGAGTTCCTCCATATGCCTTCACGCTGAGGTGGACTACATTTTGAAAATGAGCCTGAACTCGGCCAAGATCTGAAGTTCCATGTGAAGAAGTTGCTTTCCATTCTAGCACATCTGAAGTTTCATGCGTCCTCCAGATGCCTTCACTCAGAGGTGGAGTACATTCTGTCAAAATGAACCTGAAATCGGCCAAGCATGTGAAAGCAAGTTTTTCCAAAAAACGATTGGAAAAGAAGCTAGAGGAAAGGGGACATTAGGCCAAGAGCTGTTCAACCAAAATCAATTACAGATTAAAAAGGGGACTATGTTGGATGCCATTTTCTTGCCTGTGATCTCATTAGCATTGGCCATGCTAATAAAATGTACAGCTGTAAAGAATCCCAAAGTCAATTAATTGATCATATAATACATATATTTTAATGACATGTTCTGTTTTACTTTATTCCATTTTTGGTGCTTCGTATGCAACGCCCAAGCGGGCTAATGAATTGGTAATTCTGGTTTGACAAATGCAACTTGGCTTTAAAATAGAATTTTGGATATAGTAAGATTCTAATGTCATCCAGTCATACAAGACGGTCTTATGGATGTCATGTAAGATACTCTACATGGTTTCATACGAGAAAGGATAAATTATTAGGATGCTTCTAAGATGTGACGATCAGAATCCAACGGTTGGTTGCTGGTTACTTAGTTGTTTTTGTGGAAGACAATGTTCTTTTTAATCTCTTAGCTGTATTTACTGAGTGAAAAAAAGAGGATCAGAATCCAAGATATTGAATAAATTTGAAACACAAGTACACAGAAGCCACTAAAGTGCAATGATTGGTCATAGATAAATTACACAACTGCACGTAAGCGATTATAAATGAGATATGATGATTTGCCAATACATAAATTGCACATATTGTATATAATAAAATAAAGATATAATTCAAACTAAAAACGTACTTGTTTAATTCAAACTAAAATCTATATTGTGTATATTGTTTTGAGTTTTATTTTGAGTCTTTTTAAAAAAACTTACATTTGGTTTAAATAACTTATGACATTAAATACATGTACTTTATTATATATTTTTAATCAATAATAACATGGAATGAATGCTTCAATCAAAATTAACTTAGCAATTTGATGTAGCTTTTATGTGAAATACCAATTGAATAACAAATAAGAAAATCTAAAAAAGAGTCATTATATGTTAATTGTCATTTTCACAAAAGCCATCCCATGTTACTCAATTATCTTTTCCATAATTGCCTTTGTCATTTTCATAAGAATCGTCCCATGTTACTCAATCGTCCTTTTGTTCTTTCCAATGTTATCTTTAGTATATGAAGAATCATCTCATATTACTCAATTGTCATTTCCACAAGAGTCATCCCATATTAATCAATTGTCCTTTCCATTGTTGTCTTTGTCATTTCCACAAGAGTTATCCCATGTTACTCAATTGTCCTTTCCATTGTTGTCTTTGTCATTGCCACAAGAGTCATCCCATGTTACTCAATTGTACTTTTGTCCTTTCCACTTCTGTCTACAGTATTTTAAGAGTCATCCCATGTTACTCAATTGTCCTTTTGTCCTTTCGATTATTGTATTTAGTATATTTTTCATGCATTGGGTTTAAATAGCCTATGACACTAAATGCATGTACTTTATTATATCTCTTCAACCAATAATAACATGGAATGAATTCTCCAAACAAAATTAACTCACTAATTTGATATTGCATTCATGTGAAACACCAATTGAACGACAAATAAGAAAATCTAAAAAATAGTTATCCCATGTTACTCAATTGTCATTTCCACAAAAGTCATCCCATGTTATGCAATTTTCCTTTCCATTGTTGTCTTTGTCATTTCCACAAGAGTCATCCCATGTTAGTCACTTGTCATTTCCACAAGAGTCGTCCCATATTAGTGAATTGTCCTTTCGATTTTCGTCTTTGTCAATTCCACAAGAGTCATCCCATGTTACCCAATTATCGTTTTGTCCTTTCCACTGTTGTCTTTAGTATTTTCCATGCATTGGGTTCAAATAACCTATGACACTAAACACATGTACTTTATTATATCTCTTTAACCAATAATAACATGGAATGAATGTTGGACAATCAAAATTAACTCGGCAATTTGAATGTCTAACAAGTTTCAATGCTCATGGAAAATTGTTAACAACAAATGGAAGTACACTTTCCTTCCTACTCATCATTGTATCTAAATTATTGGTATCTTATGCAACACTCTAGTTTTTCTTCATTCACTTGTATCTAAATTATTGGTATCTTATGCAACACTCTAATTTTTCTTCTTTAATTCTTGGACTCCAAGTGCACTCTCTACCATAAGTATAACCTCATTCAATCTTTTGTGTTTGTGAAGGCGATCATCTACTTCTGAAAACATAAAAACAATGTGATTTGGTACTTCTTAGTGCTTGGCCAAGTAAATATTTGGCATACATGAGAATTGTCTATTAATATAGAGGGAAGAGGTGAAATATAAACTCGATTACTTGCAGGCATCTTGAGCCTTATATAAAAATAATATTAGTTTACACTAAATCTGAGGTCGGACTCGTAATTGCCAATATGATATTTTGGTATCCTATTCGTATCGCATCTTTAGTGGACGCTATCCGTACACAGCTATAAATCATTTTTAACTGGGCTCATAATTCTGGATACCAAGTACTTTATCTCATGGTAACCACCAAGGGCTTCAAATGTAACATGACAAACACCACCATATACCCAAACCAAATAGTGTGGCTCGTATTGTAAGTATCGATCAACGCATCCACAATCTCAATTAAAATATACTAGTACCAATTGAGGCTAATTTCTTGCATGCATGCCTTTGTTACTGAGAGGGTTTCTCACAACGAGATTATCTCGACAGCTTTGTTGCCTAAAGTCATGTCGTACGTGGTGTATATTTTATTATCTCAAGTCATGTCGTAGTCGGTGGATAGTTGCTCAAATAGCATTTCATCTTACCTCCCAAACAACGTACACCAAACTAAATAGAATTTGCGTTATGATCACGCTATGAACACTGAGAACAAAAAAACTTTTGTGGGCATCCACTAAACATGAAGAACCAGCAGGGGGCCGACGCCCCACGTGAATGTGAGGCTTCTCTCAAACCTAGCAACGCAGACCACATATTTCGGTAAGCAATTGAGACTGATCACATGCATTTGTTCGCCAGGTTTGTGTCTTTATCTGTGAGCGATTGCATTTGTGACGAACATGACCGCTGGTCTTGGCTCATGGACCACCACGGCCTTTCACTCCACAACATTACCTCTGGTCTTTTCGGCACAGCAGTGTCTTTTTGTCTCTAATAAAATTGGCGTCTCATTCCATCCAACTCGTTAACGTGGACGGTGGAGCGGCCATCCTGGCCCCTGGGTTTGTGAGTATTCGGTATCACCCAGACATCTTTCAGATTGACATTGAATAAACTGTCAGCCAATCAGCCAATTGTTATTTCAATGTTAAGTAAGAAATCATTATCATCTTACTGTTACTCTTCTTGTGGATGTCATTCAGAACTGCTATATATAGACAACGAATGTATGGTCTCACCACAAACTCTTGTGCAAGATTTCTTCCCTCGCTTTTAGAATAACTTACTTTGCATCAGAGAATTCAATGGCAAGAAGGATGAGGAATCCTCAAGTTCTTCTTTTGAAGCAGATAATCAGAGCCTGTTGCAAGATTTCCCATAGCTATAAGGGAATTGGATATGGCCTTTCTCCAAAGAAGGCAACGTATTTCACAATGAAAGATGAGGTCATGGGCAGATCATGCAGCGCTCTGCCCACAGATGTTCCCAAGGGACACTGTGCAGTGTATGTTGGAAGTGAACGCAGTAGATTTGTCATCCCCACGGCTTATTTGAATCATTCTTTGTTCAGGGTTTTGCTGTAGAAGGCCGAGGATGAGTATGGGTTTGATCACCAGATGGGACTCACCATTCCCTGTCAAGAAGTTGCTTTCCATTATCTGACATCCATGTTGAAAAAATAGGAAGTAGCAAATTTGAAGTTGGATGAGTTACTCCATATGCCTTGACACAGAGGTAGCAAAATCTTATTCCAATCATGGGAAGACCACTCCTTCCAAAATCGATCGGAAAAGGAAGCTAGGGGAGATGGCACAATGGGCCAAGTGTTTGTTCGACAAAGACGAATTACAGATCAAAATATATCTCGGATAGACTCTGTTGGATGCCATTTTCTGGTCTATGGCTAATTGAGAATGCCTCTCACTAGCATTGGCCATGCTACGCTGTAAATAATCTGAAAGTCAATCAATTGAGATATATAATATCTATTTTAATGACATGTTATGTTTTCCTTTATTTCACTTTTTTATCCCAAGCAGGCTAACGGGGTGGTAATTCTGCTTTGACAAATTAACTTGAAATCTGAATTCTGGATATATTATGATTCCTAATTATATCCACTCATACAAAGATAGTTTTATAGATGTCATGATATCCACTCATACAAAGACAGTCTTATAGATGTCATGTCAGAAATAATCAGTTATTAGGATGCTTTTCAGATGAGACGATCAGAATCCGATATACCGAATAAACCTGCAACTCCAATTAAAGGGAAAAGAAGAAAAATGACGAGAAGAAAAATGACGAGAACGACTCCCACTATGTTACTAATTTACCCTTTACACTCAAATGCATTGACTGGTAACATAAACAAATGAATGAGTTAGATCCATCACATGCGTTTTCTTTACTACATCTTTTAAAATAATAAAATGTGAGCTTGATATTGTGTTATAAGTTGGTTAAAGTTTTAGGAGAGTCCTTATTTTATGTGAGGCTTGTAGGACCGAATCACTGCCTATTATAGATATTTTTTTTCTATGGGTGTTTTAAGACATAAATTTCTATTTATTATAATGTTTTTTTTCAATGAGGAAACTAACAGGCCCTCGTTGATAGCATGGTTACAAAATACTGGAAGTATTAATGCATAACAAAATATCATTATATCATTATAGAGATATGTCACTATAAGTTAGGGTTGTTAGAACTAGTGAGTGGATTAGAAACTCTTGATTTGGATTAATCCAAACCTTCTATCCCTAAACCAATGGGTGAACTGGATCATCAAACTAATTTAGATTACAAATTTGTTAGTTTAAACAAGTCCCACGATGAAGTAACCTATGAGACTAGCACACTAGCCAGCTACGAAAAAATTAGAAATTTAACACTATAAAAAGAGAAAGAGAATGGAGAAAATGCTCCTCCTCCCTCCCAAATCCTAAATGAAAGAGTTATATGGAGATCCTACTTGGTTACACCTTATTCATTGAGCATTTGTAAGAATACGTGAGATTGCAAAGCTATAGTGAAGAGGCTTGATTCAGTGTGAACTTTGAGTCAATTTGGCATTGCTTGTGGATTGTTTTTGATAGGTTTGACATCTATAATAATGGGATAGTTATCATGTACTATCTTGGATAAGATTTGAAACCTTTTTCTTCCCATTGAAAGGTACACCTTCAAACCTTTATTTTATTTCTCATAAAATTATAGATTTTGGTTTTAACAAATAAGTAAGGTAAGGATTTACATTTGGAGATTCGATTTCTATTTAAAACATTAATATGCCCCCATGAATGTGAAAGACAAGGAATCAAACTATTATGATGCGGTTGTTAGGAGAAATAATTATATATATTACAAGAAGAACTTTAAAGGGTTGGGATTACAGATAGAAAGAATACTTCATTTGTGTGAAAGGGAAAGTAAAAGTATGTACTTTAGTTGAAATGTTAGATTGTATCAAGGAATATCAAGAAAAAAATGGTATTGTCTAGGAGGAATATAATCTGCGCACTACTTTTGTTTGAGAACCATTTTTCCCACCATATTTTCAAACTCATTTAATTCCCCTTCATGTATACTTTTTCAAAGTGAAATTTAAACAATGTATTACCGAGGTATATATATTTTGGATTCCACCATTTTATTTCCCTCTAAATTTGCCCAAGGTCAATTTATCTCAGCAAGTTGCCTCGTTATTTTGAGTTAAATTCTTTAATTACCAGATGGAAGTCCCTCACCTTCATGGGTTTCCTTTGTTTGGTTCCTATTGTATGCAGGAACTTCAGCACAACATTCAAGCAGATATTACAGCACACACAATAAACATCAATAAGAACAAGAATGGAGTTGAACGTTCAACTATCTTATTCATATTTGAAAGGTATATTTATACATAGGGAATTTGGTTTGAGAGGTTACACTCGCTCCAACGAACCATTCATTAGCTTATACAATCTATATGAAATTATTACAAGGCCTCAAGGCCCTGCCAACATCTCCCCCACCAACAAATCCTTTATTCGTCTCGAAGAAAGCAGGAACAACAATGAGTTGTGATTTCTTTATCCTTCGTCAGCAAACTGGTAGTGGTCAATTGAGCCTCACCCTTTCACCTTCCTATTAGCATTCATCTCCATTGGTCCAAGAACTAGCAGGGATTCCATGCTCTACCTTTTACACCATCTAACCAATTTCCTTCAAACATCTAAAATCGCACTAAAGAGATGCCTCTATATTTCAGTACGAGGGGGATTTTGTCATCATCTTTATCATTAATCTCTTTTATGTGTGTTTGTTTGATGTATTCTGCTTGAATGTGGTTATCCTCTATCATGAAAGTCAAAAACAAAATACGGCAAGATGATATGTTGCCTGCTCATGTGCACGATCTTGGTCTAGACCGACTACTTGACTTGACTCCACTCGAATAAACTGACAATGGTCGGCGAGAGACCGAATTGATTTACATAAAATGGAGGGGATCGCCTGCCTCACAGGAGACTCACGTTTCATCCCCTCTCGACTTCAAAAACTTTAAAGCATAGTCACTTTGGTAGTTAATGACTAAAAAAAAACATTTACTGAACTATGACAAACTTTCAAATGACTTCACCGACAAATTACATCGACCATAATAAATCCTTGAGTAAGGAATCTAACTATATAATCCATATACCTTTTCTTATAAGTACTCCACCAAAATTATATATCGACCAGTTGTAGCAACGACGACTGTTAACATTGACCTGACCACATTTTACAAATGACACTATCGACCATACATAGGCCTAAATTTGCATCACTTCAACATAAATCAAGCCAAATCAAGTATCGACCATCTTACATCGATTTAAAGTGGTCGACCAAAATAGTTATATCAACCTCAACGTGAATAGTTGATAGGTATGAGTATTGTAGCCGACAGAAATGATATTTGATAAAACCACGATGACAGTGAAATGACGACAACACTTGGCACTGGATTGCTTCTTCCTGACAGTGGCCGACAACATTGACACTGTTGTTCTCTTAAACTTTATCACCCTTATGCATGGCAAGCAGCTATGCTGGTTGGTGGGCCAAACTAACACAATTTTCTTTAGTAGAATTGCTAAATAGAACTGCTAATTGACATCGAACAGTAACATGACAATATGTCAGCGATAATGAGTTAGTTGGATATCTTCATATAACTCCAATTTCATTAAAATTGGACATATTCTAGTCCAATTCACTTTGAAGATGGGTCAAAACAGCCTTTCTAAACCCCAAAATCAAGCAAAATCTGGTTCCAAAAGTTCCAAATCCAGGTTCCAAAAGTGCCAAAACCAGTTCTAACAGCGCCAAATCCGGTTCCAAAAGTGCCAAATCCAGTTCCGAAAGTGCCAAATCCGGTTCTGAAAGTGCCAAATCCGGTTCTTAAAGTGCCAAATCAAGGTTCCAAAAGTGCCAAAACCGGTTCCAAAAGTGCCAAAACCGGTTCCAAATTTGCCAAATCCGGTTCCAAAAGTGCCCAAACCGGTTCTGAAACTGCCAAATCCGTTTCCAAAAGTTCCAAATCCAAGATCTAAAAGAATACTTTTGCTTTTGATATTGCCACTTTTAAAATTATGGTTCAATGTTTCAACACACACACACAACACAGTCAATAAAATATTATGATTCAATGTTTGTAAGTATATTGCTTCCATGTTCTGCAATTTTTGAAACAATGTTTGAAACACATCACCAGATACATGATACGATGTCCATAAATAATATGAGAATTGCTCAATAAAATTTACATCAGTTAAATGTAGAAGTTGTAAAAAATATACAAATTACTAAATTAATTGTTGTCTGTATAATATGATGGTCATTTGAAGTTGAATGTCATTAACCAATGCCTCATTTTTGAATGAGGCCCGAGAAAAATGAATGAAGGGGAGGCCGACCCTTCTTCTACCCACTATTATTTTCATAACAGTTCTAGACTACAAGAATGGTGGTTCGATCCTTCTTCTGTTCACCATTCTGGATACAGGTGAATTGTTGGATGTTGGTGTTCACAATTATCTACTAAATGAAGGGGAGGATGATCCTTCTTATCGAAAGTCTGAAGTCCAGATAAATATTGTTTGCATGGTATAAATTAGCCAATGTCCCGATCCCTACTATTTACTGTGGAAGTCGGTAGTGGAGAATTTGTCATCCTAGCTTTCGTAGATTAAACATTTTTTCATTCCTATTTTAAATGAAGGGCCATTCAACCCTTCTTGTGCTTAGTATTTCTCCAATCTTCACCATTCAGGATATACATGAATTGAAAACATATTTTTCGTAGGTTGAATATTTGCATAATTCCCTCATAAATGAAGGGGCGGATGGCCCTTCTTCTAACCTGTATTATTTTTATATTCATTCTAGACTGTAAGAAAGGCCACCCGATCCTTCTTGTTTTCACCATTCTGGATACAGGTGAATTGCTGGATATTGGTGTTCACAATTATTTACTAAAGGAAGGGTCGGCCGACACTTCTTGTGCTTAGTATTTTTTCATTCTTGACTATTTTGATTATACATGAATTGACGGCCTAGCCTTCGTAGGTTGAATATTTTCACAATTCCCTCATAAATGAAGGGGCGACCAACCCTTCTTCTGCCCAACATTATTTTCATGCTAGTTCTAGACTTCAAGAAGGGTCGTTTGATCCTTCTTGTGTTCACAATTCTCAATACAGGTGAATTGTTGGATATTGGTGTTCACAATTATGTACTAAACGAAGGGTCAACCGACCCTTCTTGTGCTTAGTATTTTTTCAGTCTTGACCATTCTGGTTATACATGAATTGATGTCCTAGCCTTTGTATGTTGAATATTTTCACAATTACCTCATAAATGGAGGAGTGACCAACCCTTCTTTTGCCCAGAATTATTTTCATAATAGTTCTATACTACAAGAACAGTCGATCCATCCTTCTTGTGTTCACCATTATGGATACAGGTGAATTGATGGATATTGGTGTTAACAACTATCTACTAAACAAAGGGGTGACCGATCCTTCTTGTCGGAAGTCGGAAGTTGAGATAAATATTGTTTATATGTTTATATGCTATAAATTGGGTAACATTCCTCAAAGAGAAATCATAATCTTTTGAGAAGTTTAACATTTTTAAAACAGTGGTTGAAAATGATACGAATTTGAGAATCAAATGTTTAAGGTCAGATAATGGAGGAGAGTTTACCTCAAACAAATTCAATGAGTTTTGTGAAACCCGTTGACATACTATTTTTCAATTTTGAATGGGAAGATTGATAAAAATAAGTCTTGATAAAATGTAAAAATGGTGAGAATAGACCCAAGTCCTGAAAAAAATGGTCATATGACCATTGCCTATACCAAAAAGGAGCTAAACAACTGAGCGAAGTGCTTTGGAAGTCATGCAAAATGATCAATGGTCATGATTACATGGATAAAATCGACGGTGGAAGATGAGTTTCGTTGGAAAAGAAGAGAGATGAATAGTGGAATCGAAATTCCTCAAAAAATTAAATGGTAATGCTAAAGGATAGAAATGATTGACGATTGTTGGCAGAAAAATGGATAGATCAATGACAAGGGAAAGGTTTCACTGTGGAAGAAGCAAGGAGGATAATGAAGATAAAGTGTGTCGAAATTTCAAGTCAAGCGGTGTTAAAGGCACACCAAGATCAACGGCTATTCGATAAAGGGCGGTTAGATCGACAGCCATAATATTTTCGCGCCGCCAATATGCATGAGAAAATGGAGGTCGTAGCGGTTGTGAAAGACCATACCGTTGTACGCATGTTGTCCCCACATCATTGCGCAATCAGAGAAAGCGGTAAGGAAAACCACCCTCCCACGTTGCGAAACCACCTTTGGGGGTGTATAAAAGAGAAGCGCATGTCAAAAGTTGACTTTTGTCTTTTGAACTTCGGAGGATTGGAACATGTCCATGCTGCGGGAAAGCGACAGAGATTAGTTTATTCAACCTGTATGTGCTAGGTAGGTCCTTCGAAATTCGTGAAAGTAATTAGAACTGTCTACATAATGGAAGGAAGTAGTGAAACAGGCCCTTTGAACGTTGAAACTATGAGGATAGAAGAAACCCTAGTGGACAGAGATAGCGACATTCGTGACCCCATAATGGTTAAATGATTAGTTTCAGAAATCAAAAGCAAGTTGGAGGATTTATATAAGCAAAATTTGGATGTGCACAATGTTTATAAGTCTTGTTTTATCCATTTCTGTCCAGAACAAGCTTTAGAGTTTCCAGAATTTGTTTCGTGGTGTGCAGTAAATTATTCTTAGCGTGAAAGAGTCATTATGAATTCATCAAGAACAAAAATTATTTGCCCTGTAAATGCATCTACCGCCGGGAATGCTCTAGAAACACCCCTGTTTTCCTCCCATGACCAGGAATATTTTGCCGAAGAAGCCCTAGTTAGCTAGTACAGAGAGTCATCCCCTGAGACCAAACAAACCTTCATGACAAGTTGTATGAAACTTAACCTTGCCATTGATAACACCCCTTATCCACTTGACATTAATTTCTTTGATGAAAATTCACAGTTAGTTTTTTCACTCATTTCATAGTTTTTAGGGTTTGATGATGATTCCATGGTCAGAGAGGTCCAGTTAAGTTTGCTTTTTAGATTAAGTGTTCTTAAACCAGAAATGGATTACAGTCAAGTACCTTGCCTTAAATTTGATGAATTCTTGCCTGGGAACATCCACTCTCAGTTAGTAAATTTCCACACTTCCAAACATTTCAGATTCCAAGCACACCTGATGAAAATGCTCCTGTTTAGCAGTCAAAAATATTTACATTTCCCACAGTCAATGTTTTCAGAAACATTGGAAGGAAATATGTTTAATTTTATGAACATTATTTTATCAGAAGTATACAGATTGATGTTTGGATAAAATTTTCCTAGAGTATTATCATAGATGAAGACCATGATGCAATTAAGCCCAGAAAAAGCAATTGAAGACTGTTTTTTTACTGAAGCAGGATATAGTAATCAGACTTTATGGATTTGTTAAGGAGCCCTATATTCTACCAGGCTTTTTGACTCAGAGAGTTTTTTCTTTGGAGTTTATCAGAAAAAAATTGACAGTAGAAAATGACCATTTTCTAGCTTTCAGGAAAGCTTCAAATATAAAGTTCCCTTTAAAACTTTGTCATTTTATCATCAAGAACAAGAATGCTCTCCCTTTTGTAGAAAAAAATTTAGAAGCACTGAGTTTTAGGAAAACGACAGCTATTAATTATGATCCTTCTAATGTTATTTCTGACAGAAGGCACCAGAACGAAAATAAAGCCTTTGATCACTAAGAGTTTGAAGGATTGACGAAGATGGAAAATTTACTATAATATGAATCAGAGACAGAAGTTTTGGAAAGTTAACACGCTAATCCTTCTAAGTTGGATAAAGTTTCAGTTGAGTTGGTACCTACCCCAGGAAAGATTGAAGCAACAAGTAAGAGAAGTTTTTATGAAAGTACTGATATGCAGATGGAGGAAGAAAGAGAAGCCAAAATATTAAAATCAAGCTAGCAAGATGAAGTAGTTGTATCCGACAAAGAAAAGGGAAAGAAGAAAGAAAAATACCAAGGGCCAGAAATTCAAGTACAGGAATACGAATTTGATGAGGCAAGAGCTACAGGTGATTCTAGCAAATTTCATTCAAGAGATTAGTTATATGTAGAATATGGCAAATATAGACAAACAACAATAGAAGCAATGCATAAGTTGGTTCCAAAAGTTAGGAATGATGTTGATTTAGAAATTACTCTGATGACTGACATAGATCCAAATAAAAATACTTTGAATTTGGTCGTATTGTCTGATGATAAGTTCACAGAAATTAAATTGAATTTACAGAAGATAACAGTCCCTAATAAAATTCACCTACACAGACAGACTAGAGAGGTGATTTATGCTGATTTGATTAAAGTTACTTTAAAAGTGGAAAAACTACAGAATACAGTGAACATGATGGAAATCTAGTTGAGGCAAGAGAAAATAGAGAACAAAGCTCATTAGCAGCAAATAAAAAGATTGCAAGATGACTTGGTGGAGAGCAATGATGAACCAAATAGAGGGGAGGCAAGTAAAAAGCTTTTAGCTGAGAAAGAAAACACTATCCAATTACTTAAGAAAAATGTTAGTATTCCAACAACTCGATTAATTCAAGCCTCTGAATTAAATTTGTTAGAACAAGAAAAAGAAACTTTATCTCGAGAATTGGATGACTGTTTAGCTAAATTGCTCATGTTTGAGGAAAAAGAGGAAAGTTGGGAAAAAGAGGTAAGAGGGAACGAATCAAGGAAACAAAGAAGTAAGCACAAATAATATAATTCAAACTATATTGGAGGCTAGCTTGAAAGAGGTGGAAATCAAAGAACTAAAAGAAGAAAAACGAAGACTAGAAGAGGAAAATCGGAAAAAAGGAAAATGAAATAAAAGAGTTGACAAAGAACAATAAAGATTTGATAGCCAGAAATTAGAGGATGATAGGTCAAGTGACAGGACAACTAGCATTGCAAGGTGCAAAGCATTCGATTTGGGATTCAACCATCGATGAGGCTGCAAAATTCAGACCTTATTTAGATTTATAAAGACAAAGGAAGCCATAGCAAATGATATCTTACAAAGCTGTACAACAATGAGAGAAGTTTTAGATAAGATACCAAAATATACAGCCCAGGAAACCATAAGTTTCTTAAATACTCTGACAGAAGGTGATCTGGAAGCAATGGCTATAAAAAACAGGGTAACAATCATAAATTGGGCTAGGAGAGTCCTTGGAAAACATTCTCAAATTGAGAATGTTCAGGCTAGAGCAGAACAGATGAAGAAACAGGTTGAAGCCTTCAAAAAGGGATTTGAAGAGCTAATACAAAAGGGACTGCCTTCTTTTTAGGATGAAAATATTGAGTTAATTTCCTAGAAAAATTATAAGGATTTACTATATAACATCGGGAGGAACCATGAGCAATTTGAAGGTTTGAATCATGTTCTAAAAGGGAAAATTCTACTGAAGAAACTCTCCCTTGATTTTGAAATTCTAAACCAGCTGGCCATGATAGGTGAAAAGATTCCTCCAACTTCTGGTCGAGGAGATGACTAGTTATCAGGTACCTTCTACAGAGCAATGGAAGACAGTGGAGAGATATGGGAAAATGAAGTACACCTTGCACACTTGAAGACTATTGTTTGAGAAAGCATCCCTGTCAACAACTACAACCAATAGAAAGACATCAAATGTTATATTCTGATAAATTTTGGAAATTGTATAAATTTTGACCGAAATGGAATGTAATAGTTAGTTTATAATTTTATATTTTTAGTTACGAAGCAGTTAGGGTTTTACCTCGAGAGGTTTTACAATGTATAAAAGGAAATTTTTGGCAATGTACTAAGTGTTGGAACCCTCGAAGAGATACTCGTTTTGTATTGAGCCCTTCAATTTTGAATAAAGATGGCCGAGCAGAGTTGATGAATATTTTCAAGAGTAAAGATTCCCGTGTTATTAATTAATAGTCTCTATTTTCCCTTTCCTCATGTGATTTGTTATTTCCAGTAATTATATTTCCATTATGTTTTCTTTCATGCTTTGATGAGAGTTTGTTTTAAATCAGAATTCATGTAACTATGCTCTGGTTTAATCAAATCAAATTATTCACATAATTTCCTCTAAAGTCAATGTTAGATTCTGTAATGTCCCCATTCAAATAAGTGCATAGTAAGACAATCCCATCAATCCTACTAGTTTCCTAGGTTGGATGGGAACATGTGGGATGGTAATAAGGAAGCTAATAAATGATATTTAGACATTAGAAGGGTTCAAGTATTTAATAAATATGATGAATAAATAAATTCAAGAGAAATTCTAGGTGGCAAGTGGTTTTGGAGACATATGGAGGTGGTGGGACCCACACTAGCTTGATTTTTCAATGACACATGGCAGCTCTCTCTTGCCAATTCGAATTCATGGGAAGGTGAACACTCTTGGGTGAGTTGGTAAGTCATAACACATGGAATTGAGCATCTTAGGTCGAAATGGGATGGAATAGTAACCTCCATGGGAGAGGAAGAGTCAAATTGGAGACTAGTGGACACTTGGGCTAGATTCCCTAGTTTTATGACAACAATAATGAAGCATCTATGAAATTTATGACAAAATTCAGACCTGACTTCTTACACCTGACCATTATGACATGTCAGCCCCAAAAATAGGCTCAAGGAAGGCGCTCATGGAGTTGGAGGAATCCAAAGAGACTCAAATTCGAATTTGGGAGAAGATGGAAGGTTGGAACTAGGAGATAAGTGGCAAATGAGGAATATTTCCTAAATGGAAAATTATTGAATCTATTGAGAGGATTTCGACCCCTTGAAGGCTAATGTTTGTTATAAAATGTAGAAATCAAGTATGAGAATGGCTTTTGATGATTTGAGAAAAATTGCATTTGTGAAGAGAGAGCTAGTGGATGACTAGTTTCTTGCCTTAGCCAATTTCGAGGGTGAAAGATTCCCATCCAAGTTGGTGTTTGGAGAGGCCACTCAGGTCTTTCATGGTGCTTTAATGGAGTTTGTATTTGCAGGTATCAGCTACAAGAAGTTTCATGGTTTGTTTTAGTGCAGCACTTTCTCTCCACCGTTTCCAGTTTTGAAGGCATATTCATGCTCCTTGAGGGAGGGCGTTTTTGGTGAGCACTTGTGCTTCTTGAGAGAGCTTCTCATTATATATTTATGATTGTAATAGCTTCATATCCTCTGTTATTCATATTCAGAAAGTCTCAGGTCGAAATACCCACTGGTTGTATGCAAAACTATTGATTAATGAGCAAACAATGTCCATTTCCCCAATGCATTGATGTATGACACTATAATGTTGATTATTTCGAATGGATGGATGATTCTCTGATATATTTGTGATCAATATAATTCCATGGATGTCTTCTACAAGTTTCATGTACTGTACTTGAGCATTTGAAGCATTTTTACTCAGTTTAGTTGTATTGGGAGATGAAATAGTGCCATTTCCCCAAGGGTCGAATTGGGGGTTTTTGCTGTTGAATGTGAGAGAGTTATAACAGTAGTAAAAATCAATTAATGGTGCATATGAGACCTCAATAACATACTTAATACATTATATACCTCTGTTCATAAATTTGTGGGAGTTTGGAGGCATTTGGAAGGCCATTTTCAGTGTTACCCGGGGGGGATTTGATGCACAAATTACTAGTCAAAATTACCTATATTGATCAGAATACAAATCAAGATTGCAGCAGTATTTGGAGGTCCATAAAACATCCCTGAACCTGATATTCAAGTCTAAATACCATTAATACACTCATACAGAAGATTTGGGAGCATTTGGGATGATTTGGAGGTCAAAACAGTTAAACTAGTCAAAGGTCGAAATTGGGGAAAAAGTTGAAAAATTGGCATTTTAATAAAATTTGAAAAAGGGATATTACAAGTGGTATCAGAGCATGTTCTTGGCACCTGATGGTCCTAACAAGAAGTCAAAAGAATAATCCACCACCCTTTGAACCAGTAGTTGAAGAGGTTTTTGTTGAAGAAGAGGTAGTAGAAGAAGAGGAGTCTTTTGCTGAAACCATGGGTAGAGAGGAGGATGACAAATTAAAACATAAGGAGGAACTTATTGCAACCTTAGATCCATGTTTCTCTAAACTTTCAGCAAACATGGATAGGATAGGTGATAAATTGTTGCAAGGATTTGAATTGTTGATTAGCCAGCTTCAAAGCAAATGGATAATAGGAGATAATAGCGGTTCACACTCAGGGGAAAAGATGAAAGGGAATGAGCATATTTTCTCAAGTACAGGACCTCATAATAGACCTGATGAATTTCAAATCACACAAAGGCATATTGCACCTAAATTTCTCACACCCAAAGAAGAGCCCAATCTTGCATTGGATTACAAGAAACTAGTAAATGATTGGAATGATTTGAATGAAGAGTGTAAAAGAGGTGTACCACTCAGTGACTACATTGATTCTATGCAAAAGATTAATAGGAAGGGAGACAATAGGAATCCATTCCAAAACAAAGAATTAAATAGTGCTATTGGAAAAATGTCACTTCCTACTTTTGATGGTTCTTCTCAAAATTCTGCTAACACTTGGGTGCAAAAATTGGATGTATATTTTCAGCTGAATCCTATGTTGGAAGAGGATGCATTAAAAATGGCCATTTTGCATTTGGAAGGAGATGCCAATGAATGGTGGTTTCATGGGCTGAAAAACTTGGGTCATAATCAGTTTAAAACATATGGAGAATTTGTTGACAGGGTACTAGAAAGATTCGAACAAAAAGATCCAGAATTGCCTTTCAAAGAACTAGCTCAATTGAAGCAAACTGGGTTCCCTACTGAATATATGTTGGACTTTCAAAAATTATCAGTCAAGGTGGCTGATGTATCTATGGGAAGATTAGTATTGCTGTTCACTGAAGGTTTGGCTGAACCCTTAAGATTTTTGGTCAAAGCCCACAAGCCAACTACATTAAAAGATGCAATGAGCTTAACTAGGGATCTCCAGAATGTGCTTCCTAGAACGGGATTTCCTCCTAAGCCTAGCTATAAATTTGAAAAGAAACCTTGGCAAAGGGATGGATATGATAAGAAACCTTGGCAAAGAGAGTCATTTGAGAGGAATAAAAAAGAGGGACTAAACAGGGATGAACTTAGAAAAAAGAAACTATGCTTCACATGCTTCCAACCATGGACACCGGGGCACAAATGTTCCAAAGGAAAGGCTCAATACATAGAAGTATTTTCTGATAATGAGGGGTATGATGGGGGCATGGATGAAGATGGACATATTTCAGATCAAGAAGAGGCATATGAGACAGCAGTAGAAGAGGAAAGACAAGAAGAAAATCAGCCTTCACCGGACAAAGCAAGAATGGCAGTGCTTTCAGCAGTACCTCGCTATCATACTATCCGCTGCAAAGGTGTGGTACAAGGACAAAGAACTTCAGTTTTGGTAGATGGAGGAGCCACTCATAACTTCATTGATGCAGAGATGGTAGAGAAAAGAAAGATACCTATTGAACCATTTGATGGCTTCACAGTTGTCATTCCCGGTCACAACACAATGCAATGCAAAACATGGGTTCCAAAGCTGCAAGTCACCGTAGGTAACTATACTTTTGTTGATAGTTTTTATGTGGTTGATGTTGCTGATACTAATGTGGTTTTGGGAGTGCAATGGTTGTATTCAATAGGAGAGCATACAGTAAATTATCAAATTCCCTAAATGAAATTCCAAGATTCAAAAGGAGTACAAAGAGTTGTGAGAGGGCAACACACTTATCCAAATCAAGTAGTGACTTGCAATAGCATGAGATCTATATTGAGGCATGGGGATATAGAATGGGCTGCTGAATGTCATATTACATCTCCCAAGCCAGCTATAAATATTGTCAAACACCCAAAGGAGATAGAGAGACTCTTGCAAAAATATGAAAAGGTTTTTAGAGACCTTCCACATGGTAGGCCACCGGATAGGGGGGTTGAGCACAGTATTGTTTTGGAGGAGGGTAATTCACCCATTCAGATACCACCTTATAGACATCCTAAAAGGTTTAGAGATGAGATTGAAAAAACTATCCAAGAACTCCTAGAGTTGGGACTCATTAGACCAAGCTCTAGCCCTTATGCTTCTTCAGTTGTGCTAGTGAAGAAAAAAGATGGAACATTGAGAATGTGCATAGATTTTAGAGCCTTGAACAAAAAGACTATAAAGAATATGTATCCTATTCCTAGGATTGATGAGCTCATGGATGAGCTGCATGGGGCCAAATACTTCTCAAAAATTGACCTTAGATCAGGGTATCACCAAATTCGAATGAAAGATGAAGATGTGCAAAAGACCGCTTTTCGATGTCATTTTGGCCACTTTGAATTTCTTGTCATGCCTTTTGGGTTAACAAATGCTCCAGCCACCTTTCAAGCATGTATGAATAGGATATTTTGCAAGCAACTAAGAAGGTTTGTTTTGGTTTTCTTTGATGATATTCTCATTTACAGTAAAACATGGGAAGAGCATTAGCAGCAGTTAGAGATTGCGTTGAAAATCTTACAAGAAGAGCCCTTATTTGCTAAATTATCAAAATGTGAATTTGGAATGAAAGAACTACTGTATCTTGGGCACATTATTGGGCAAGAAGGAGTGAAGGTACACATGGAAAAAATCAGGGCTATCTTGGAATGGCCATCACCAAAAAATATTACCGAATTGAGAGGCTTTATTGGCATATGCACCTACTACAGAAAATTTGTGAAAGGATTCTCCAAGTTGACTTCTCCACTCACTGATTTGACTAAGAAGGATGCTTTCAAGTGGGATGAAGAGGCTGAAAAGGCCTTCCAAAAAATGAAAGAGGTAATGAGTAGTTTTCCCATACTTGCACTTCCTGATTTTACTAAACCTTTTGTTGTGGAATGTGATGCTTCAGGTGGAGGAATAGGGGCTGTCCTAAAGCAAGGACAACACCCCATAGCCTTTGAGAGCAGAAAGTTGCAGCCTCATGAAAAACTTTACTCCATTTATGATAAAGAAATGCTGTCCATTATGCATGCATTGGCCAAATTCAGACAATACTTGGTGGGCAGCAAGTTTGTGGTGAAAACTGACCACAATAGTCTAAGACACTTTCTCACCCAAAAAGATCTAAATGAAAGGCAACAAAAGTGGGTAAGCAAGATTCAAGCTTATGATTTTGATATTGAATATGTCAAAGGAAAGAATAATATAGTAGCAGATGCTTTGTCAAGAAGGCCTTCTTTTTCTCTCATGGATATTGCCAAGGATTGGAAAAACATGCTACTAGTTGAATATGCCAAAGACAAATTTGCTTGTGATGTGTTGGATGGAATCAAAGGGGATGATAATTATAGGATTTTGAATGGGCTGATATATTATAAGGGAAGAATTTATTTAGTTCATAACTCCAAGCTCAAGTACCGAATTTTGCAAGAAGCACATGATTCCCCACTAGCGGGCCATCCGGGGATCTTCAAAACTTATAGACAGTTGAGGCAAAGATTTTTTTGGAAGGGGCTAAAGGAAGATGTTCAGAAGTATGTGAATGAATGTAAAGCATGTCAACAAAACAAATCAGAACTTACATGTCCAGCCGGCCTATTACAACCATTGCCCATTCCGGAGCAAAAATGGGACAGTATTGCCATGGATTTCATCACCGGATTGCCTAAATCCTTGGGTAAGGATTGTATCTATGTGGTAGTTGATAGGTTGAAAAAATTTGCTCATTTTTTTGCTGTTACATCATCTTTTAGTGCTGCACAAGTGGCTGATATTTTTTTCAAAGAAATCTTCAGATTGCATGGGCTTCCCAAGAGCATTGTCAGTGATAGAGATAGTAGATTCATGGGTGCTTTTTGGAAAGAAATTTTTAGATTGGTAGGCACTCAATTGACTCCAAGTACCAGCTATCATCCACAAACTGATGGACAAACAGAGAGGGTAAACCAATGGTTAGAAGGATACCTAAGAAACTATGTGGGAGGGCAGCAAAAAGCAGGGGCAAAATGGCTACACTTGGGTGAGTTTTGCTACAACACCACTTATCATATGTCAATAGGAATGTCTCCTTTCAAAGCATTATATGGTTATGATGCACTTACATTTGGTGACATTATATTTGGTGATAGTAGAGCCCCAAACGCTAAAGGTTGGGTGGAAGAGAGCCAAGAAATTTTAAAGCTCTTGAAAGACAATTTGCAGGTTGCTCAAAATCAGCAAAAACAATATGCTGATAGACATAGAGAAGAGAGAACCTTTCAAGTCAATGATTTAGTATATTTAAGGTTGCAGCCCTATAAACAAACATCTCTCAAAAAGAATGGAGCAGAAAAATTAAAACCAAGGTACTATGGGCCATACAAGGTAGTGCGGAAGGTTGGAGAAGTAGCATATGAACTAGAACTTCCGGAAGGGAGTAAAATCCACAATGTATTTCATGTTTCTTGTCTTAAGAAATCTCTTGGTTAGCAAATCATCACTTCAGAAATACTTCCTCCTTTGGATGATGAAGGTCAGCTCACACTTGTTCCGGAAAAGATTTTGAAGACACGGGAAAGAAGGTTGAGGAGTAGAATCATCAAAGAATATTTAGTGCAATGGAAGGACTTACCAAATGAAGATGCCACATGGGAAGAGGAGAAGATTTTGCAGCATCCAAATTTGAAATTGCTTGAGGACAAGCAATCTTGGGTGGAGAGGACTGTAATGTCCCCATTCAAATAAGTGCATAGTAAGACAATCCCATCAATCCTACTAGTTTCCTAGGTTGGATGGAAACATGTGGGATGGTAAGAAGGAAGCTAATAAATGATATTTAGACATTAGAAGGGTTCAAGTATTTAATAAATATGATGAATAAATAAATTCAAGAGAAATTCTAGGTGGCAAGTGGTTTTGGAGACATATGGAGGTGGTGGGACCCACACTAGCTTGATTTTTCAATGACACATGGCAGCTCTCTCTTGCCAATTCGAATTCATGGGAAGGTGAACACTCTTGGGTGAGTTGGTAAGTCATAACACATGGCATTGAGAATCTTAGGTCGAAATGGGATGGAATAGTAACCTCCATGGGAGAGGAAGAGTCAAATTGGGGACTAGTGGACACTTGGGCTAGATTCCCTAGTTTTATGACAACAATAATGAAGCATCTATGACATTTATGACAAAATTCAGACATGACTTCTTACACCTGACCATTATGACATGTCAGCCCCAAAAATAGGCTCAAGGAAGGCGCTCATGGAGTTGGAGGAATCCAAAGAGACTCAAATTCGAATTTGGGAGAAGATGGAAGGTTGGAACTAGGAGAGAAGTGGCAAATGAGGAATATTTCCTAAATGGAAAATTATTGAATCTATTGAGAGGATTTAGACCCCTTGAAGGCTAATGTTGGTTATAAAATGTAGAAATCAAGTATGAGAATGGCTTTTGATGATTTGAGAAAAATTGCATTTGTGAAGAGAGAGCTAGTGGATGACTAGTTTCTTGCCTTAGCCAATTTCGAGGGTGAAAGATTCCCATCCAAGTTGGTGTTTGGAGAGGCCACTCAGGTCTTTCATGGTGCTTTAATGGAGTTTGTATTTGCAGGTATCATCTACAGGAAGTTTCATGGTTTGGTTTAGTGCAGCACTTTCTCTCCACCGTTTCCAGTTTTGAAGGCATATTCATGCTCCTTGAGGGAGGGCGTTTTTGCTGAGCACTTGTGCTTCTTGAGAGAGCTTCTCATTATATATTTATTATTGTAATAGCTTCATATCCTCTGTTATTCATATTCATAAAGTCTCAGGTCGAAATACCCACTGGTTGTATGCAAAACTATTGATTAATGAGCAAACAATGTCCATTTCCCCAATGCATTGATGTATGACACTATAATGTTGATTATTTCGAATGGATGGATGATTCTCTGATATATTTGTGATCAATATAATGCCATGGATGTCTTGTACAAGTTTCATGTACTGTACTTGAGCATTTGAAGCATTTTTACTCAGTTTAGTTGTATTGGGAGATGAAATAGTGCCATTTCCCCAAGGGTCGAATTGAGGGTTTTTGCTGTTGAATGTGAGAGAGTTATAACAGTAGTAAAAATCAATTAATGGTGCATATGAGACCTCAATAACATACTTAACACATTATATACCTCTTTTCATAAATTTGTGGGATTTTGGAGGCATTTGGAAGGCCATTTTCAGTGTTACCCGGGGGGGATTTGATGCACAAATTACTAGTCAAAATTACCTATATTGATCAAAATACAAATCAAGTTTGCAGCAGTATTTGGAGGTCCATAAAACATCCCTGAACCTGATATTCAAGTCTAAATACCATTAATACACTCATACAGAATATTTGGGAGCATTTGGGATGATTTGGAGGTCAAAACAGTTAAACTAGTCAAAGGTCGAAATTGGGGAAAAAGTTGAAAAATTGGCATTTTAATAAAATTTGAAAAAGGGATATTACAGATTCATCCTTGATTGATGCCTGATGTTGATGGACTGTAATTTTGTTGGAATATCAAACAATACTGAGAGGGAGGGTGAATAAGTATTACACTATTTTCTAATTTTATCACAATTAAAAAACCTAAATCAATAGGAAAGATAGAAGACACAATTTATCGTGGAATCCCAACTGGGAAAACCACCAATTCTTTCTATTACTGCAAAATTATGTCTACAATTAATTTGCAAGCTCCAACTTCTTGGATGCACCAACTCCCAAATTCTCAGCTACAACTGAAGGATGCACCAACATTCTGTTTTTGTCAGCTACAACTGATAGGATGCACCATCACCCTTTTAGCAATCTACAACCTGCCCTAGCTCCACCCTTCCACCCTTGTCTTTCTTCTTCATATTTTCCAGAACCTTTTCTTCCATTCTGGATCTTCATTAGTCTTTGCCTATACTTGTTTCTTCTTCAATTTGGACCCAAGAGACATCTTTCTTCCACTTCGATCTTCTACTTATATATTCTTCATCCTTTAAACCTTGCATCTTTCCAGAACAGGCTCATGGCCTTTCACCTTCATGCATCTTCAAATATCTGATATTTAATATTTAGTTTGTAATTCTGTTTATTGCAAATTTTTAATTAATTAATTAATTAAAACATGTTTGGTCATCTCAGGCCTGCAGGCTTCATCCATCTCAAGACTGTGGTTATGACACTCCCTATCCCAGGTTAGATTTGTTATTGTAATTTGAACATTGTGGCTATGATACAGGAGCATCAGGGCCAAGGCAGAGCAGTCGAATATGATCGAAACGAGGAAGGCCGACCAGAGGTAGTGCCGATGACCACTAGTGCGGAAGAGAAGATTGTCTGTTGAAGTCAATGAGTCGAGCAGGAGTAGTTGATACACATATCGATAGAAGAAGCAGAATTTCAAGAGTCGACATCTCAAAGGATGACAAATGACAGGGTAGAAGCGGAGGCGTCGCTGGCCGACATGTTGTCGAACCGCGACTCTGAAAGCTTTAGAATGATCCAAGTGAGGAGGAAGGGGCAGACTGGCGAAGACTTGGGATGCGAAAGGAAGCTGATAGGTATGTCGAAGGCTGCCAAAAGACAGTATGGTCGAGGCAGTGAAATGACCGACTACTATAGTAGTGTCACAAGGATGTGTAGAAGTCAAGGAGAGTACTTGGCAATAGTTCGGGGTTGCTAAGGAAGTTAATGGAATTTATTGTAGGTGGGTGAGACATGACAGATGTTGTCACAGGTAGAGGTTGTGCAGCATAGTTGGCATGCTGATAGTTGCAGGTCTGTAGGATCTGGGGAGATCAACAGACAGAGAAAGCATGTCTCGGGGGTCGGAGTGATATTGGGAACAACATCAGAGTAGAAGGCTAGCGAGTTTTGAGATCACTTGGCAAAGGAGAGACTTCCGTAGAGCCGAGTTTGGGGAGAGGATAGATAGATTGGAGAGAACAATCACACATCTTCCGAACACAGAGAAGATTGATCCGTAGCTTAGAGTTCCGCAATGAACTAGGAGAGGGTGACGGTCGACACACTGAGATAGCACACAATTACTTATGTATTGTAATTGGCTAAGGCCGACAATAGCTAGTTATTTCGTTCCTTGCAGTTTGCATTGTAACCATTTCGGTAGAAGTAATATAAGCCAGCTTTTTGCATCCTATTTACATCTTGGCTATGTGAAGGTGTGTGTTGTGTGTAATTGTTAAGAAAGAACCTTTTTCTCTAAGGTCCCTTGTGTCAATTGATATCAAAGCTATAGCATCCTGAGATTTGAAGGATAGACATATCAGAGCAGGAAGAATCCTGCGAGCAAAAGAACATTAGGTGGTATTGAACCTGCAAGTGAGTTGAATAGATCTAGCTGCAGTTGGGTAGAGTTTTGCATGACATGTGAAGTTCGGTTGTGATTGGATGAGTGGGAGTTTCAGCCGAGGTTGAAAATGGCGCATTGAGGCATTAACGTTCGAGGCGTTGGAGGAAGAGCGCATGGCGCAATAGTCGAATTTGATTGTGAGATGTTCAACGAGTGTGTCTGAACAATGCAAAATTTGACAAATGAAGTCACATCGATCAAAGAAATCCAAAGGTGGTTGTATTCCTGATGCGTTAGACCATAGCGACAAGGAGGTCAAAGAAGTGGAAGTACGGGAAGCAGCAGGAGAAGGACCAGAAGAAAAACTATTCAAACTTTTGATGGATATGAAAGGTTAAACAAAGATAGATGTACGTACCTACTTAGGAAGTCTAGATCCAGAAGACTTGATCCACTAGTTCAGAGAGATGGAGAAATACTTCGACATAGAGCAGATCGAGGATCCTAAACGGGTTAAGACTACATGTCTGAGCTTGAAGGTTCATGCCTCATTGTGGTGGGACAATGTGCAAGCTGACAGAGTCAAGAAGGGCAAGGAGAAAATCAAGTCTTGGAATAGGATGGTCGCCAAGCTGAAAGAGCAGTTCTTGCCAAATGACTATGTGATTTCCTTGTTCCGGGAGTTGCAGAACTTTTGAAAAAAAAAGATGACTATGAAGGACTACACGGAAGAGTTATATATATTGTCGATAAGGCTGGGACAGACCAATGAAGGTGAAGAAGCTATCGCAAGATATGTCAATGGCTTGAAATATTCCATTCAAGACAAGTTAAGCATTTCAAGATTTAGAGCGATCAGTGAAGCCTATTAGTTAGCTCTTAAAGCATAAGAGAAACTATCGAGGAAATCCGCAGCGACTAGAGGTGGGATGACTGGTCGGGGTGTGAAGACTGTTTCCGCGAAATTCTAAAGTAGCGGTTACAGGAGAGAAGCCGTCGAACATAAACGACGAGTCGAAAGGACATCGATAAGGGATAAAGTGCAAGAAAACTGACATGACAAGAAAGATCCGACACATCGAAAAGCCATCTTTCAAATTAAGGTGCGAATCAACGAATGGCGTGACAAGACCATAGTTGATGGTGGAAGCACTGAGAATATTCTGTTGACAGAGGTCATCGACAAGGCAAGGTTCAAATGTCGAGATCATCCACACCCATATAAGATTTCATTGTTGCAGAAAGGACATCATGTGAAGGTGACCTGACAGTGCCTGATTAATTTCAAAGTCGAGGGTTTTGAGGACAGTGTACTATGCAACGTAATAACAATGGATGCGTGCCATCTATTGTTAGGGAGACCATGGTAATATGATCGGAAGATGATCTATGATGGTCGAGACAACACAGTCATAGTGTGGAAGAATGGTGTGCAAAGGACTCTTAATCCGAAGCTGGAGGAACAGGATGATTGTAAGCACGATGAGAGCAACTTTTGGGAGAAGCGAGTGCTGATGTGTTCAGCAAAGGAATTCCTCATAGAGGAGGAAAAGTAGTCGAGATGGTTTTCTATCATTCCAAAAGGACCATATGTCGAGAGGTCCATAATGGAGAAGATTCTGGTTGAAGTCGGAAAGATGCTTCACAAGTTTTGAAGCATAGTAGTCGACGAGACACCAACGGGATTGCCATCGACAAGAAGCATATCCCATCAGACCGGCTTGATTCCAGGGTTGAGTCTGCAAAAACAAAGCACCACATAGGATGGGTCTGACGGAAGTTTAGGAACTCAATCGATAGGTCTAGGAGTTGTTGGACAGAGGATTGATCAGAGAAATTATGAGTCTAGACAGTACCAACAGTATTAGCACCGAATAAAGGTGGAGAATGGATATTGTATACAGAATTTAGAGTCATCAACAATATCACGATCAAGTATCGGTTTCCATTGTCGAGGATGGACGACCTAATGGATTGCTTGAGTGGAGAGAAGTACTCAAGGAAGATAGACCTGAAAAATGGTTATCACCATATTCAAGTTCGATAAGGAGATGAATGGAAGACAACATTCAAGATAAAGTAAGGGTTGTATAAGTGGTTAGTCATGACATTCAGATTTACTAATGCACCAAATACATTCATGTGGTTGATGAATGAAGTACTGAAACCATTCTTGGGTAAGTTTGTCATAGTCTACCAAGATGACATTCTGATTTTCAGTCGAACCAAGATAGAGCACTTGGGACACATTCGACAGGTATTGCAGAAGTTGCAGGAAGAGAAGACGATGGTGAACTTGCTCTGTAATCAAAGAATCACAAAAGGATTCAAGACTAGGCTCTTGATAGCTAGCTGCATTCAAGGATTGTTTCATGGAGTAAAATGTAGATACAAAAACAAAATATGCAGGTTCAAGTTTGGAAAGAATACGATAAGAGTTCAAGAGTTTTGTACTTAGATAAATAATCTTGTATGCATGAAAAATCACTTGGATTTAAAGAAATCAACTCATTTTCGAATTGGTGACCTCGAATTTCATTGTGTTTACCAAAGACATAGTCCAACTTGTCCCAAGCAGAATCGGGTTCATCAATTCCAGATATGTGGAATCACAAATCAGTAGAGATTGACATCCCAATCAATCCACGAGCTTCGTCACATCTATTTGCCCATTTGATTTTCTTATCATCATCAGTAGGTTCTGTTTCTTTCCCTAAGGTAATTCTGAAAATTCCTCTACTTTGTAGAACATCCTCCATACGAGATTTCCATGAGAAATAGTTGGAACTGGTAAGTAGAATATCACAAGGGGTAGCCATATTTGTAAATTAATGACTGTAAAATCATAAACCAATAGTCTATATGCGAAGAGCTCGAAAAAATAGGCGGTTTAAAAAAAATGGCACTGAAAACTGATTCCGTATGATGAATTTATGCTTGAACAAAATAAATGTTAAAGATGTCCCCAATAGTGACGTGGCAGATAGAGAATGACTATCTAAAAAAAAGGACCCCCCTCTTCCCAAGATGAACCTTGACAATCACTTTACAATAAAGTTGCTTTAAGTGAATCACTTTTGTAAAATAACTGATTTCACTTTGACAATGATGTTATTTTAAATAGTGCAGCAAAAAAAACGGAACTTAAGTGACTCACTTTGTATTTTTATTTTATTATTTAAGTGAGATGCACTTTTACAATAAAGTAACTTAAAATTAGAACTTGCATGCACTTTTTATTTTAAAAGTAGCTTCCTAAAACTTGAACTCAAGACCTATTAAGGAATAACACAACTTTGAACCAAGTGACCTAGATTGAAAGGTATGTAAAATATGGGAAGGAGGAAGGGGGCTATTTTTTTTTATACTCTTCTCTCTCAGTTTCCGTGCTTGTCTTTTCCTACAAATCACACAAAAAAATGAAACAAAAATAAAATTTTCACACTATTGGGGTTAGATCTCGTTAGCTTGCCCAGAAAGTCTACGTTTTCTCTCTATTTCTAATTTGCTGAGATCACACAAGGTTCACGGCAAAGAGCATACATAGCCGAGAAGAACCCTTTCCCTTCCTGTTTCTAATTCGCTGAGATCGCACAAGGTGCACGGCAAAGAGCATACTCAGACAGGGAAAACAACAATCCGAAACAAAAAAATATAATAATAAAAACTGATAGAAATATGAGATATTTTTGTTTTAAAAACAAAAATAAAAAAAAGCGTCATTGTAACATTATACCTTCAGATATGATGAAATATGTGTTTATGAAGCAACCAGAAACCGTTTTCGATCAAATGAAAACTATTTCCCAATCGAAACGGTGCTCTGAGCGCAATGGAACACCTCCCATGGCCCAAAAATGCATAGAAATTCCATAACCAGAAAACCCTTCCAAGTTTCAGCACTAGTTCAAGATCTAGATCATAATTGGAAGCGGCTCTTCATAAAAGCTCTAATAACATGTTCGGGTACACAGGGTACTCCCAAAACACCGAATACCTAGAGCAACGACTTCACACAAATAGATCATAAATCGACACACGATGTTTTGACGTGGTTTAAACCCTTGAGAGGGAAACACTCCACAACCCCTGCCAAATACCTTCTACGGAGTAGTTTATTATTCAAAGAAAGAAAGTTCAAATGCATTTCTCAGAATCGATCAACTAGACAATTACCCTCCATGCTCTTTAAATAAAGATCATGGACCAATCAGGTTCTAAGCCGCAGATTAAGGGTAGTTGTGATCTAAGAGAAGTTGAGTCGTCGGATCACAACATAATGTGACCGTCGGATTAAATATTTACAAATGCATACTAAAGAAACACACTTTACCTAATGGATATATTACACAAGTTGATCTTAACTAACTCCTAAGTGTATAAATATCCTAACACCATGGACTTGACAGTTTCTACAGGAAGTTCATTCGGGGATCAATCGGATTTGTGCACCTTTGACAGAGTTCATGAGAAAATGAGAATTCAAGTGGATGGAAGCAGCCCAGTGAGCTTTCGACAAGTTGAACGAAAAGGTCACTGAGAGCCCAGTGTTAGTGCTCCTAGATTTCAACAAAGTTTTCCAGGTTGATTGCGATGTGAGTGGAATGGAAATTGGAGCAGTGTTGAGCTAGAAGGGCCAACCAATTGCATTCTTCGGTGAGAATTTGGATAATGCGAAGTGGAAATATTCGGTCTATGACCAAGAATTTTATGCTATTGTCCAAGCATTGAAGAAGTGGAGGCATTGTTTGTTTCCCAAAGAATTTTTGTTATACACAGATCACCAAGCACTGAGGTATCTGAATACTTAGTCGAAGTTGAACAAGTGGCACATGAAGTGGGTCGAATTCTTGTAGGGATATACCTTCATGTTGCGACATAAGTCGAGCAAGTCGAACAAGGTTTCCGATGCGCTGAGTCGAAGAGTTGCATTGCTGAAGAAGACGACAATTCAGGAAACAAGAATAGAGTCGGTGAAAGCAGAGTATGCGATCAACGAGGATTTTGTGAAAGCATGGGAGGCTTTTCATGAACCATGGAGTGTTGACAGAACTCCATACCTAGACTATTTTCTCCAAGAAGGATACCTATTCAAGGGACAAAAGTTGTGTATTCCTAGAGGATCCATAAGGGAGAAACTAATCCGAGAGTTGCATAGAGGCGGATTAGCAAGTCATTTTGGCATCGACAAGATCAAGGCATTGGTCGAAGAGAAGTATTATTGGCTATGAATGATGACAGATGTCGGGAAGTGGGTACGACAATGTCAAGTTTTCCAATTGGAAAAAGGAAGAAGTTAGAATACGGGGTTGTATACACCATTACCTGTACCGGATACCCCATGGGAGCACCTGAGCATGGATTTTGTGCTAGGATTTTCGAAGACGCAGCAAGGGAGTGACTCAATATTTGTTGTAGTCGATAGATTTTCAAAGATGGCACACTTTATTCCATGTCAGAAGACAAGTGATGCCATAGGCATTGTTGTATTATTATTCAACGAAGTAGTCAGATTGCATGGGTTGTAGAAGAGTATCACATCAGACAGAGATACCAAGTTTAGGGGACATTTCTGGATAAGCCCATGGAATAATCTAAACATGAGGTTGCAGTTTAGCTCAGCATATCATCCGAAGACAGACGGACAGACCGAAGTGGTGAATAGAAGTTTGGGAAACCTCCTAAGGTATTTGACGGCCGACAGACCCAAGCAGTGGGAGAACGTGTTGGTGCAAGAAGATTTTGCATACAACAATTCTGTGAATCAGTCGACAGGGTTAAGCCTATTCCATATTATTCCAGGAAGAAACCCACATGGAGTGGTGGATTTGGTCGAGTTACCGACAGAAACCAGGAAGAGCGTGAAGACAGAATCATTCACAAAGCATATGAAGGAAGTGCATGAAGATGTGCGAAAGCGCATAGAAAAGAGAAACGTGGCATACATGTTGACAGCCGACAGGAAGAAGAGGCTATAGTCATTCAGTGAAGTAGACTTAGTCTATGTACATTTGCGGAAGGAGAGATTTCTGACTGGGACATATAACAAGCTGAAGCTGAAGAAGATTGGACCATGTAAGATTCTAAATAATATTTCATACAACGCTTATGTGTTGCAGCTGCCGAATGACTTCAGCATTTTACCAACATTCAATGTTTCATATCTGTACAAATTTGAATAAGGTTCAAGCAGCGTAAGCAAGCAAGTGTCAAACATCGACTAGATGGTGTAGATTCTAGATCGACAGAAAGAGGAAATCAGAGAAGTAATAGAGGAATGCGAAGTCGTGTGTACGTACAGTTCACGAAAGAAAGAATACTTAATGCAATGGAAATATGATGAGTTGCAGGAGGCGATGTTGATTTCCGAAGAAGAGTTCAGAGGATTGACATAGCAGTTGAGTTCTTTTTTCACCCAGGGAGTCTGATGCAGAAGCACTGGGCCTAGGTAGAGCAGTCGAAGATGATCGACATGAGGAAGGAAGACCAAAGGGAATGACAACTATCACTAGTGTAGAAGAGTAGATTGGCTGTTGAATTCAATGAGTCGAGCAGGAGAAGTCGATATGCATATTGACAGAAGAGGCGGAAGGTCTGGAGTCAACATGTCAACAGACGACAGATGACAAGGTAGTAGTGGAGGCGTCAATGGTCGACATGTTGTCGAACCGCAACTCCGACAGGTTTGGGCATGAGCCAAGCGAGAAGGAAGGGGCAGACTGGCGAAGACTTGGGATGCGAAAGGAAGTGGACAGGTATGTCGAATGCTAACGGAAGAGAGTATGGTCGAGGTAGTGAAATGACCAACTACTATAGCAGTGTTAGAAGGACGCGGAGAAGTCAAGGACAATACTTAGAAATAGTTCGGGGTTGCTAAGGAAGTTAATGTAAGTTATTGTAGGTGGGTGAAGACAAGACAACTATCGTCACACGCAGAGATTGTGTAGCACGATTGTGGCGTTGACAGTTGCAGGTATGTAGGATATGAGGAGATCGATAGACAGATAAAGCATGTCTCGACGGTCAGAGTGATCTTGGGAATAGCAGCAGTAGAGTAGAAGGCCAGGGAGTTTTGGGATCACTTGGTAGAGGAGATAGTTCTGCAGAGTAGAGCTTGCGGAGAGGATAGGTAGATTGGAGAGAACAGTCACATGTATTAGGAACGCAGAGAAGATCCAGCCAAAGATCAAAGTTCTGTAGTGAACCAGGATAGGGTGATGATCGACACACTGAGATAGCACACAGTTGCTTATGTATTGTAATTGGCTAAGTCCGAAAATAGTTAGTTATTCCATTCCTTGCAGTTTTCATTGTAACCATTTCAGTAGAAGTAATATAAGCCAGCTTCTGGAATCCTGTTTACATCTTGGCTATGTGAACGTGTGTGTTTTGTGTAATCGTTAAGAAATAACCTTTTTGTCTAAGGCGCCTTGCATTAGGCTATGAGTATGTATATAGCATGATAATATTTTAATAAAAACACCAGCTGGCTGCACGAGGAGCAATACGCTGAAGAGGAGATCCAGATATTAACCAAGGGTTGAAGAGGAGATCTAAATATCAACCAAGGGTTGTTAGGGGGTAAGGATGAATTATGTACCTTGTTCCCTAAACCCTTGTTCTATAAACCTTATGATAAACCCAAAACCCATACCCCTAAGCCATATTCTTAGTGGGGGATTAATTATTATTAATTTTAATTAATCTGGAGATTTAGTGGCTAATCATGATTATGGATGGAGAAACGTGTTACTTTGGGATAGCCATGTGCAATCCCAAAGGAGGACACGGGGTTTCCTCGATAATCCAGGTGGAAGTGGGGAAGGCTACTGTACACACAGCCAGGGTGGTTGGACGTCAGTCCAAGCGGATGCACGCAAAGCACGGGGGGTGTAACTGCCGAGTGCGAAGAAGTGCGAGAATTGGGGAAGGAATTTCATGCACGAACAGTTAAAGTGATCATTGTGTGTTTGGAGTTCTTAGAGAGTGATCCAGGAGGATATTGGTGGCCACCTGCCTATTCCACTTGGACCCCCACCATTGTTTCTTCAGTTTTTCAGTTTCCTTAATTGTAGCACAATTTACTATTTTTGGCATTTTTCGGGTCCTAAACTTCTGGAGCCATTTTGAGACCCTAAATGACATTTTTTTAGCATCTGATGTTCCAGAAAATATGAGTCCATTTCAAACTCTATACTTATCAATTTTGGATGTAGTCCTTGAATAGATCTTTCTAACGATGTATCATGAGCGTCAAACGGAGGTAGTATGCTAAAGTTACGACCTCGATAAATTGATGTACCAAGTTACCCAATGGGGCCCATATTCTGGCATTTCACCTCCTAGGGTTAGGTTTTTGGATGTGTAGGGTTTCCCTTGTTTCTCAATAATATATAGGCCTTCGAGCCTCATTGTAACACAGATTTCAGAGGCATGTCGCCGTCACATCTCTTCTCAGAGATAAGCTACCAACACTCTAGCTAGTTTATTTTCATCAGGTATGTGAACAAGTTTCAGTTCTTTGATTAATCGAACAAAATGTTGTTTCCGCTGCATGTTTGTTTTTATGGGTATTTGTGTATTCTGTTGCATTCCTGCATAAATCTGGATTAGTGGTATCAGAGCAATCTGCTCTTTCTCGATCCTTCTTTGCATGTCCCCAACGAGGGCGGGGTATAAGGAGTTAGGGCTCGATCTGGTTGAACCTTTGCAAGATCATCCTCGCAAACCCCGACGGCCGCCCATGGGAGAGGAAAAGAAAGACGAGGCCGCAGAAGATCCTATCAAAATTTTGCCCGAGGAGGAACTTGAAAAATAAAGGAATGTGATGATGGATAACTTCACCCAGATCCTTCAACAACTTCCCACTGGTGGCACATCTACATCTAGCAGCCACTCTGAAGGCGCAACCCCTTTTAAGATACAAGTAAACTTTTACATTCCCATATTTGATGGCCGAATAGATGCAGACACTGTAGATAGATGGTTGAATCTATTAGAAGGATATTTCTCAGTTCATGACTTTTTCGACTGGGAAAAGATTACTTTTTCACTACTCAAATCCGCCCCCCATGTCAAGGACTGGTGGGAAACCTACTGTGATAGAAAGGACAAGGAGGAACTATCTCTATTCTTAGTCGTACCCACTTGGAATTCTTTCTGAGACGCCATAAAGGAACAATATTATTTTGTGGGGAGATATGAGGACAAGTACATACAATGGACTACACTGTGGTAGCAAAGAGATCAAGATGTGCATGAGCTGACAAATCTGTTCCATACCCTGTGCACCAAGTTGGGTATCAAAGATTCAGAGAAACATTTGGTGCTAAAGTACCGCAATTGTTTACATAGCTACATTCAGGAGGAAATTGAGTTCCTCGACATCTCCTCGCTTGGTACGGCATACCGGTATGCTGCCAAAATTGAGCAAAAATTCAAACAGAAGAAGCGAGACTTTGGATCTACGAATCAGAAGCAAGCGAAAGGTGGCCCCAAACCACAGAACATAGGACAAAGCCAAGGCATGGCGACTCAAGACAACTTGCCAAAGCTGCAAGCAAAGAGAAACATTACGAAGCCGAAGAAGGAAGCGGGAAAGTGGTGTGAGTTCCATAAGAGCCCCACTCACAACACAAGTGACTGTCAGGCCAAGCAGTCACTGGTGGCCGAGCTAAAGGATTCTGAATCAGATGCATACTCTGATACTGAATTAGAACCCAAGAAGGGGAATGGCAAAGGGAAGAAGATTATCGATGCAGAGCCCAACTCCACCGTTTCCACCACGAAGATCCAAAAAGAAGGACCAAAAGATTTAGAGGAGGAGGAGCATCTCTTCGACTCCCAGATGTGGGTAAAGGGTTCCCTGCTACAGTTTATTGTCGACAGTGGGAGCCAAAAGAACGTCATTTTAGAAGAGGTCGTGAAGCGATTGGGCTTCCTTACCACAGCACACCCGCAACTGTACGCCATCGGGTGGCTTCACCAAGGACAGGATATCCACGTTAGCCAGTAGTGTCACCTTCCCTACAGCATCAAGCCCTTCACCTATGAGGTATTATGTGACATTGCTCCTCTTGATGTTTCTGATGTATTATGAGGCCAACCATACTTATGGAAGCGACATGCTATGTATGAGTCTCGGACTCGCGCTACTATTATTACGTTGGGAAACAAGATGTACAGGATACCAGAGGTACCACGACCTGCCGATATCTCTTTGGTTACTGCAAAACAATGCAGTAAGCTCATTTACAAAACTGAGAAATTTATTTTCTTGATGATCCACCCTCAGGGAAAGAAGAAGATTGTGGCCACGACCTCCAGACAGGGCTCCTCTGCCCGACAACAACAAATGGACAAGGTCATGGTGGAGTACCAGGACATATTCACCTCACCCACAGGGGTGCCTTTGCACTATTAGGTCAAGCACCCCATCGATCTGACCCTGGCTGCATCGTTTCCCAATGTACCAATCTATCGATGCTCTGTTCTGGAGAATGATGAAATCAATAGGAAGATTCAGGAGTTGCTGCAGAAGGGTCACATCCGTCCAAGTTCATCGCCTTGTGGGAGCCCGATTGTGTTTGTACAAAAGAAGGATGGGACTAGGAGACTCTGTATTGACTATGGGCACTGAACAAGATCACTGTCTGGAATGGGTACCTGATCCCCTGGATTGATAACCTTCTAGACCAACTTAAAGGGGCAAAATATTTCAGCAAGATCGACTTAAAGTCCAGGTCTCACCAGGTACCCATCGACTTGACCGATGTGTGGAATACTGCCTTCAAAGCCAAGGAGGGCCTTTTTGAATGGTTTGTCATGCCTTTCGGGCTAACGAATGCTCCTGCAACCTTCATGAGACTGGTGGACAACATCTTGCGGCCATTCACCAACTCATTTGTAGTAGTGTACTTGGATGACATCCTGATCTTCAGCCGAACTTGGGAAGAGCACCTCCACCACATCCGACAGGTCCTCCAAACATTGCGGAAGCACAAGTTGTGTGCCAATTTGGACAAGTGCACTTTTGGCATGACCCAGGTTCAGTATCTGGGATACATTATTGATGAGTGTGGGGTGCATGTGGATCCAACCAAGATCTAAGTCATTCGGGATTGGCCAGCTCCAACCATTCTAACGGAGCTTTGCAAATTTCTGGGTCTTGCTAATTTCTACCACAGGTTCATATTGGGATTCTCTCATATCAATTGGCCCTTGACTCAAGTCACCAAGGGAGGACTGAAAGAAAAATTCCTTTGGTCGAAAACTCAACAGAAGTCATTCATAGAGTTGAAACATCGCCTCTGTTGTTCCCCAGTGCTCACATTACCAGACTTGCAACAACCATTTGAGATCGAGATAGATGCCTCTGACTATGCTATTGGGGCAGTCCTTACTCAACAAGGGCATCCAATGGCATATCACAGTGAGAAACTATCCGACACAATCTGCAAATATCCCACTTATGACAAAGAGATGTATTCCATTGTACAGGCTTGCCAAAAATGGAAGCATTACATTTTGGGGAAGGAAACGTTCATCCACACAGACCACCGACCCCTGCAGTTCATACATACATAAGGGAAGTTACAGAGTGATTGCCATCAGAAGTGGTCCACATATCTACAACAGTTTCATTTGAACATCAAGTACAAGAAGGGTAGCACCAATAATGTTGCAGATTGCCTCAACGGACCACCGATCATGGCGATAGCCACCGTGCTCAACTCTTGTGTGCATGAGACTTCTGATTGGCCGCTTCTCTACAAGAGCGATCCGAAATTCAGCCAGAGATACAAGAGGCTCTTGGAGGGAAACCAAGTTCCAAATTTTCACATCCAGGATGCACTACTATGTCACATGGGACACCTTTGTGTTCCTTCAAGTGAGCCAGCCAAGATGATTTGGGAAGCGCACTATAGTCGGGTCGATGGACATTTCAGGGTCGAGAAAATAGTGGCATTATTGCAAAAATATTTCTATTGGCCAAACCTTTGACAGGACGTCAAAAACTACATCCGATCCTGCACTGCCTGCGCCATTTCCAAACTGTCCATTAAGAAGTAAGGCCTCTATACTCTGTTGCCTACTCCTAATCGACCTTGGGAATCCATCTCCATGGATTACATGTCGGGCCTTCCTTCTACTAAGCACGGCAATGACTGTGTGTTCGTGGTCGTCGACAGATTCTCAAAGATGGCCATAATGGAGGCCTACAAGAAGAATATCATAGCAGAAGCCACTCCTAACTCTTCTTTGAACGAGTGTGGGTACACTTTGGGATCCCACAGTCTATCATCTCAGATCGGGACAACAGGTTCCTTAGAACATTCTTGTCCAGCCTATGGTCAATGCCAGACACCAAGCTCACAAAGTCCATAGCTTTCCATCCCCAAACCGATGGCCAGATATAGGTCATCAATAGGATGATCGTCCACATTTTGTGCATGTACAACTCAAAGCATCCACACACATGGGATGAGAACCTCCCCTATGTACAACATAGCTATAACCAGGCCCTCCACAGCTCAACTAACTACAGCCCCTTTCAGGCGGGCTTGGGATTCTAGCCACTATGTCCTATTGACGTAGCCATGCCATTTGCAGCTACTCAGATTGATTCGGCTCATGTCCAGTCTGAAGTTTCCAAGACAAACAGCTTCATTGAGCGCATTTAGCACATTCACCAATAGGTTCATGACATATTGGAAAGAGCGAATGCTAAGTACAAGCAGTGACATGATCAGCATCGAGTGCAACACAACTTCTAGGTGGGCGACAAGGTGTGGCTACATTTGCAGAAGGAGCACCTCGCTGGACCCCACCGCAAGCTTCTCCCGCTCCGATATGGGCCATACACCATCACCAAGGCTGTCGGGGACAATGCCTTCAAGGTCAGTATTCCACCGTTCTTTGGTCTACACCCAGTGTTCAATGTGGACCACCTTCGACCCTACTTTCCACCTCTAATGGACACATCAGACATGGCAGAACAATTCACACCAGCAGAGTTAAATCCAGACTACATGGAACAAGCCACAACTAATCAGATTATGGACACACAAATCAAGAACACTCGCCAGCAAAAGATTCAGCTATATCGAGTTGTCAAAGCAAGCCAACTCCTTCACCAGGGAAAGTGGCTCACCAAGGACCAAGTTCAGCAGAAGTTTCCTCATCTCATGGAGGGACTCAACGTAATGGGGACCATTGCTTCCTAAGGGGGGAGGAATGATCTAGGAGGATATTGGTGGCCACCCGCCTATTCCACTTGGACCCCCACAATTGTTTCTTCAGTTTTTCAGTTTCCTTAATTGTAGCACAATTTACTATTTTTGGCAGTTTTCGGGTCCTAAACTTCTGGAGCCGTTTTGAGGCCCTAACCGACATTTTTCAGCATCTGATGGTCCAACAAATATGAGTCCATTCCAAACTTGATACTTGCTATTTTTGGATGTATTCCTTGAAAAGATATTTCTAACGATGTATCATGAGCGTCAAACGGAGGCAGTATGCCAAAGTTACGACACCGGGAAATTGATGTACCAAGTTACCCAATACGGCCCATATTCTGGCATTTCACCTCCTAGGGTTAGATTTTTGGATGTGTAGGGTTTCTCTTGTTTCTCAATAATATATAGGCCTTCAAGCCTCATTGTAACATAGAGAGTTCAGAGGCATGTAGCCACCACATCTCTTCTCAGAGATAAGCTACCAACACTCTAGCTAGTTTATTTCCATCATGTATGTAAACAAGTTTCAGTTCTTTGATTAATCAAATGAAGTGTTATTTCCACTGCATATTTGTTTTTATGGGTATTTGTGTATTCTGTTGCGTTTCTGCATAAATCCGGATGAAAGAGTGAAGAAAGCTTGGGAAAGAATCCCTGTGATGAACTTGAACCCGAATTGTTAATTTAAACCATTTTGGCCATGATTTCCTTGGTTTTATACACCAGTAAATTTGCAATTAAGCATGAGACCCAGATGGAATCCCGAATTTTGTAGTGAAGTGTGTTATTGTATGTTTTCGGAAGGAACTCGGGTGGGTCAATTGTGGAATTGACAAGGAATTGGTTACCAAACTGTTGTTTGCTGATCCCTATGTATATCTTTTACCTCTGTTAATTCCACCTTAGACATTGAGAGTGAGTTGGGGAAAAATTGGTGTGATATCTCTAGTTAATGTCTGGATATCAACTCGGGGGTGAACTTGGGAGCTGAAATAATACAGGATGGACAAGTTCTAAGGTTGGGTGGAGCATGGCTCACATGCAGCCAGTTGCCACATTCATGTGAAATTCAAATAAGTGTATTTGTGTATGAATTATAATGTTCATGTATTTAATTATGCTTGATATGTTCAATTTGTGGAATAGATGTATAAATAAATGCAAGCCATGAATATGCTATGATAAGCCTGTTAGAAGGATGTATTCATGAATGAGGTTTCTTTCAATTGCATAAGCTTTATGTTGTATTAATCTTGTATGAATGATGAATGGATAAACTCCATTTATGTAATACATGTATGCTTATGCTATCACAACCTCATTGATGGATGGATGCATCGTGGATGTTCTTAGAATGATAGGCAAACACCTAGTTATGAAGCTATTAATTAGATGCTTAATAACTTAACTTAGGAAATTAACTTAATATGATGATAATGACTGTTATGTAATTGCATAATGTGAAACAATATGAATCAAGTAAGGAAATTTATTGATGCATAACCTACATATAAATCATATGAATGATAAATCGAGCACACAGATTTATATGTTTTATGATTTAACAATACAAAACAAAGTTATTAGATGTATGTATGAAAAACCAAAATGAATCAAGGAAACTTTATACACATAACAAATGAAAGGAAAAGTGAAACTAACTGAAATTCTTTTAAGATTGTAAAAAGTTACAATTCTCCAAGTACAGAGTTTCTCCAGCTCTCTCCTTCGATGCGCCCCCCCCTTCATGCGATTTTCCAAGGGAGGATTGCCACTTGCCCTTTTGGAAGGTTACATTTTACACTTCCAATACTTAATCTTGAAATTTTAAAATAGATTTTAGCAATTTCAAACTCTAATTTTGCATTCTAGGAAATCAAACTCGACAATTTACAAGAATTATAATCACAGTGAAATTGAACATACTAGTACAAACAAACATTCAGGTGTATTATTTAACAAAATACTTTCATTTTCATTTTATTCACAATTGGCCTCACATCGCTCACGTCATTCAGTTGCAGCAAACAAGGCCATAATCGATCTAACAAGAGTGTGTCATTGACATCTTCGCAAGTATAAGATTTTGTTATAATACAGTTCCCTTCCTTGTTACAAACATGTTTTTCTTTCGATTCATCTACAATCACTGTATTTGTCTGATCCCAACCATGGATAAAAGTGTCCCAAAGTTTACTTAAAGGATTGTGAAATACATAAGTATTTCCATCACCCTGAAAACCCTCTCTGGCTACGGAAGAACAATCTTCTTGTGTTAAAATTAATCTAAATTGTTCCATTTTCAATCCCGTTCTTTGTAATAATCTAGGAAAAAAATCATCAATGCTTTTTCATTGTGCAGATGTCCATACCCCAACTTCAAAAATACTAAAGCATTTTTCAAAAAATTCCCTCCATTAAACGAATTCAATTTTCACAAGTTATGTTTAAGAAACATTGGTATCTTTGGAACATTTGGGTTTGGAAGAGCCTACACTCTTGTGCGTTCTCTATTCTCCCAACATGTTTTCTTGAGTGGTCTTTCTCTCTCTCTCATGTGTTCTAGTGTGAGCCTGCGGGCTTGCCACTCCATTAAGTGAGCTCTTCTGTGCAACGGTTAACATTCTGCATGGATATGACCCTCTAGCTAGCATTACATCTACCAACAGTCCCTTGCCAAGCTTATGCATGTAGTGTTGATGATCGACCATTTCTTCTCTCCCATCTGCTACGATGTTCTCTACTAGTTCCCTCCTATGCTAGAAGGATGAGAAACGGCCCCTACTCGGGCTCTCTTTTCTTTCCTCTATTTTTTCTATAGGTGTAGTTACACGAAGCTTTGTTTCATTGTGTAATGCTCTCTTCCATTGTTTCAGTTGTAATTACACCTCTATTTTGCATGCTCATCAGCCAATCCAATTCGCATATGAAGGTGGCCACATGTTTATCCGTTAGGAATAAATGATAGGTAGAAAATAGAGCGTCGAGAATGGCATGCTCACAATGCTTGGAGAAAATAAAATAATAATATGTTTTCTTAGAGAAACACTTCACAAAAAAGGAAAACTAAAATACAAGATGGCAGTAGGGAAGAATGGGCATGTGAATGTTGCAGGGTTAGTCTTAGGCTTCAAGTTTTCATAGTAATAGTTCAGCACCTTGGGAAATGCATCTCCTCGAATGGTAAAATGCCATGGCAAGCAAAAGACCCGAGTACCGTGTATCTCGTTATTATCCAGCATATCATGGTCGCAATGCTAATTGGCCATTAACACGCGTAGGTATTGTAATGACAGGTCCCCATAGTTTATGTGGACCATTAGAATTGCTAGTCGTAGTATGATTATCCACATGTTAAATCGTAACTTAACAACCTCCAATTGACCTTTCACCCCATTTCTTCCCAGACTTGTCGACTGGGTGGTGATGGTTGCGTCGACGATGGTAATGTAAACATACAGACAGACAACACGAGAAATGACGGACCATTTTTTTCATTCGATGCAACAAAAAATAATGAGCAGTGGAAAAGGTTACACTTAGTAGATGGTAACAATCGAGGAAAGGCATTAAGATTGCACCATTGAGTGATGTGATTGCTAAGGGTTATAAGGACTTTTCTGTAGGAAACATGGTAACTTGGAACACAAATGTTGATACATCAATGTTTATATATTTTTCATGATGATGTCCCCTACTAATCAGTTAGCAAGACTTCTAAGTCCTGATTTGAGCTATCATCATGTATAAACAACATCATTTAGAATGCGAATTTAAATGATTGCAACATTTTGTTAGCAACAAATGAAAGTACCCTTGGCTTCCTACTACTCGCTTGTATCCAAATTGTTAATATCTCATAAATCACTCTATATGTACTTCATTAATGCTTGGACTCCAAATGTCTCTACCATAAATATATAGTCTCATCCAAGCTTTTGAGTTTGTGTAGGTGATCATCTACCTTTGGAAACAATTTCCAAAAACAATGTCATTTGGTACTTCTTAATGCTTTTCCAAACATAGATTTGTCATACATGATAATTGTCTATTAATATGAAGGGAAGATTAATATGAAGGGAAGAGTTGAAATATCAACTCGATCCTTGCAACCATATTAGGCCTTATATAAAAATAATCTTAGTCCACACTATATCTATGAGGTCGGACTTGTAATGGTTAATAATATATTCTTGGATCCTAATCACATCTTTTAGTGGCCAATGTCATAGTATTGTACAAAGGTATAAAACATTTTTTTATTGGGCACAACATTCTTGTCTTTTCTAACTCTCGGTTGCAAAAAGGTTGTGGATACCAAGTCCTCGCTCTCATGGGAAAGGGTAATGTAACCCACCGAGGGCTTCTAATGTAACATGACAAACACCACCATAGTGTATCCAGACCAAAAAGTGTGATTCGTTTTCTGTCGTTCAACGCATCCACACATTCAATTATAATATACTAGTACGAATTGAGGCTCATTTCAATTTTTTGCATGCATACATTTAGAAAGTTTTTAAAGTTAAAATGTATGTGGTCATTTTCATAAAAAGATTGTTTTTTGGTTATTTCGAAGGAATCAAGGTTTCAATAAATTTCTTCATTTAGAGTGGATGGTAGGTTGAGCAAAATGTTAGCCGATAATTCAAACCAAAAAATGTCTCAACAAACCCAAGTGAATGGAATAAAATCCAGCTAACCCCACCAATAAACCACCTTATCCTTAACCACAATAAAATTGTTTATATTCTTTATCTCGACAGTTTTGTTTGTTCAAGTCATGTCGTACGTGGTGTATACATTATTCTTATCTCAAGTCATGTAGTCCGTGGATAGTTGCTCTAATAGCATTTCATCTTTTATCTTTCAAACTCTCTCTGACCCAACAACGTACAACGTACACCAACATTTGCCTCCGGATCACGCTATGAACAATGAGAACCACAAAACTTTTGTCGGCTTCCATTAAACATGAGGAACAGCAGGGGCCAACGCCACACGTGAATGGGGGCTTCTGCTCAAGTCTAGCAATGCAGACTCATCACATGCATTTGTTCGCCAGGTTTTTGTCTTCATAATTATCAGTGAGCGATTGCATTTGTGACGAAGCAGGAAATGAGCGTTGGTCTTGGCTCATGGACCACCATGGCCTTTGGATTTACTCCACGACATGACCGCTGGTCGCTTCTTTCGGGACAGCAGTGTCTTTTTGTCTGCAATAACAATGTCGTCTCTTTCCATCCAACCCATTAACGTCGACGGTGGAGCTACCTTTGCTTCCACCGCAATTCAATGGACCAGCCAGACATGTTTCAGCCAGACATCTTTCAGATTGGCATTAAATGCACTGTCAGCCAATTGTTATTTCAATTCTTAAGTTAGGAATAATTATCATCTTACTATTATTATTCTTATTGTGGATGTCATTCCGAACTGGTATATATAGAGAACGAATGTATGGTCTTACACAAACTCTTGTGCAAGATTTCTTCCCTCGTTTTTAGAATAACTTTCTTTGCTTCTGAATTCAATGGCAAGAAGGATAAGGAATCCTCAAGTTCTTCTTTTGAAGCAGATAATCAGAGCCTTTTGCAAGGTTTCCCATGGCTATAAGGGAATTGGGTATGGCCTCTCTGCAAAGAAGGCAAGGTATTTCACAATGAAAGATGAGGTAATGGGCAGCTCATGCAGTGCTCTGCCCGCAGATGTTCCCAAGGGACACTGTGCAGTGTATGTTGGAAGTGAGCGCTGTAGATTTGTCATCCCCACGGCTTATTTGAATCATTCTCTGTTCAGGGTATTGCTGGAGAAGGCCGAGGAAGAGTATGGGTTTGATTACCAGATGGGACTCATCATTCCCTGTGAAGAAGTTGCTTTCCATTCTCTTACATCCATGTTGGCAAAATAGAAAGTAGCACATCTGAAGTTGGATGAGCTCCTCCAGATGCCTTCACTCAGAGGTGGAGTACATTCTGTCAAAATGAACCAGAAATCCGCCAAGATCTCATTCCAAGCATGTGAAAGCAACTCCTTCGGAAAAAGGATTGCAAAAAGAAGCTAGAGGAAAGGGGACATTAGGCCAAGAGCTGTTCAACCAAAATCAATTACAGATTAAAAAGGGCCGGACTATGTTGGATGCCATTTTCTTGCCTGTGATCTCATTAGCATTGACCATGCTAATAAAATGTACAGCTGTAAAGAATCTCAAAGTCAATTAATTGATCATATAATAAATATATTTTAATGACAATTGTTCTGTTTTACTTTATTCCATTTTTGGTGCTTCGTATGCAACGCCCAAGCGGGCTAATGAATTGGTAATTCTGGTTTGACAAATGCAACTTGGCTTTAAAATAGAATTTTGGATATAGTAAGATTTTAATTCCATCCAGTCATACAAGACGGTCTTATGGATGTCATGTAAAATACTCTACATGGTTTCATACGAGAAAGGATCAGTTATTAGGATGCTTCTAAGATTTGAGGATCAGAATCCAAGATATTGAATAAATTTGAAACACAAGTGCGCATAAGCCACTAAGATGTAATGATTGGTTATAGATAGAGAGGTTGTCTAAAAGTGTGACGATGTTGTTTGTTTGGTCAAAACTTGGTCGGAATTTGGTGATATGAAATTTAATCGTCTGGTGAAAACTTGGTCGAAATTCGGTGATATGAAATTTAAAAATCCGACGATTTGTATTGATTAAATCGTTTTTTCTGAAAATCTATATGAATTCAGTACTCTAGAAAACCCCACAGCATCCAAGTTATATAGGATTAATACTGTTATTTGAGATTTTAAAAATTCTATCCCATATTCCGGCAAATTTGTGTCTGCAAATACGATTTTCTCCTAACGAAATCATAGCAATTTTAGAAAACTCGATAGATAAATTACGCCAGTGCATATAAGCGATTATAAATGAGATATAATGATTTGCCAATACATAAATTGCACATACTCTATATAATAAAATAAAGATATAATTCAAACTAAAAACATACATTGTTTAATTCAAACTAAAATCTATATTGTTTTGAGTCTTATTAGAAAAACTTACATTTGGTTTAAATAACTTATGACACTAATCATATGTACTTTATTATATCTTTTTAATCAAATAATAACATGGAATGAATGCTTCAATCAAAATTAACTTTCCAATTTGATGTAGCATTCATGTGAAATACCAATTAAATAACAAATAAGAAAATAAAAAAAAGAGTACTTGTATGTAACTTAATTGTCATTTCCACTAAATCCATCCCATGTTACTCAATTATCCTTTCCATCATTGCCTTTGTCATTTTCATAAGAATTATCCCATGTTACTCAATTGTCCTTTTGTTCTTTCCACTGTTATATTTAGTATAACAAGAATCATCCCATATTACTCAATTGTCATTTCCACAAGAGTCATCCCATATTAATCAATTGTCCTTTCCATTGTTGTATTTGTCATTTCCACAAGAGTTATCACATGCTACTCAATTGTCCTTTCCATTGTTGTATTTGTAATTCCCACAAGAGTCATCCCATGTTACTCAATTGTACTTTTGTCCTTTCCACTTTTGTCTATAGTATATTAAGAGTCATGCCATGTTACTCAATTCTCATTTTGTCCTTTCCGTTGTTGTCTTTAGTATATTTTTCATGCATTTGGTTTAAATAACCTATGACACTAAATGCATGTACTTTAGTATTCTCTTCAATCAATAATAACATGGAATGAATTCTCCGATCAAAATTAACTCACTAATTTGATCTTGCATTCATGTGAAACACCAATTGAACGACAAATAAGAAAATCTAGAAAAGAGTCATCCCATGTTACTCAATTGTCATTTCCACAAAAGTCATCCCATGTTACTCAATTGTCCTTTCCATTGTTGTCTTTGTCATTTCCACAAGAGTCATCCCATGTTACTCAATTGTCATTTCCACAAGAGTCGTCCCATATTAGTGAATTGTCCATTCCATTTTGGTCATTGTCATTTCACAAGAGTCATCCCATGTTACCCAATTGTCCTTTTGTCCTTTCCGTTGTTGTCTTTAGTATTATTTTTCATGCATTGGGTTCGAATAACCTATGACACTAAACACATGTACTTTATTATATCTCTTTAACCAATAACAACATGGAATGAATGTTGGACAATCAAAATTAACTCACCAATTTGATGTTGCATTCATGTGAAACACCAATTAAACAACAAATAAGAAAATCTATAAAAGAGTCATTTCATGCTACTTAATTGTCATTTCCATAAAAGTCATCCCATGTTACTCAAATGTAATTTCCACAAAAGTCATCCTATGTTACTCAATTGTCATTTCCACAAAATTCATCCCATGTTACTCAATTGTCCTTTCCAGTGTTGTCTTTGTCATTTCCACAAGACTAGTCATCCCATGTTACTCAACATCATTTCCACAAGAGTCATCCATTGATAGTCAATTGTCCTTTCCATTATGGTCTTTGTCATTTCAACAATAATCATCCCATGTTACTCAATTGTCCTTTTGTAATTTCGACTTTTGTCTTTAGTATATTTTTCATGCATTGTCTTTATTATATTTTTTGTGCATTGTATTTATTATATTTTTCAAAGCAATGAGTTTGTTATAATGTTAGTTTAAGTTTTTGGATAGGCTTTATGTTATATATGGAATAAAATGTAAGTTTGTTATAATGTTCGTTTAAGTTTTTGGATAAACTATAAAGTTATCATATGTTGTTTAATCTAGTTAGTGTTTTTTTGTTTTTGAGTATTTATGAATTATATGCAGGGATGTGAATCTCTATTCACTAGGATAGATTAATCTTAATTTCGGATCTATCATATGCTTAGAGGAATCAAATCCTTTGGGTTGAAAACCTCTTTTAAAGTGCAAAACTAGATAAAAGGTTTGCATCTCGAGGAATTTGATCCCTCTTGGTGCATATAAATATGGAGTTAAGATGAATATACGATATTATATATTAAACTCAATATGCTACATAATTATTGGATATAAGAAGGCAAACAAAATAGTGTGGCTCGTCTTCTAAGTATCGATAACCGCATCCACATTTTCAAATAAAATATACTATTATCAATTGAGGCTAATTTCTTGCATGCATTTCTTTGTTACTGAGGGTTTCTCACAACGAGATTATCTCGACAGCTTTGTTGCCTCAAGTCATGTCGTACGTGGTGTATATTTATTATCTACTATACATGAAGAACCAGCATGGGGCCGACACCCCACGTGAATGTGAGGCTTTGCTCAAATCTAGCAATGTAGACCACATATTTGGGTAAGCAATTGAGACTGATCACACGCATTTCTTCGCCAGGTTTGTGTCTTTATCAGTCAGCGATTGCATTTGTGACGAACCAGGACATGAGCGCTGGTCTTGGCTCATGGACCAACACGGCCTTTCAGTCCATGACATTACCGCTGGTCCTTTCGGGACAGCAGTGTCTTTTTTTCTGTAATAACAATGGCGTCCTTTAACATGGACGGTGGACGGTGGAGCGGCCTTTGCCTCCTCCGCATTTCAATGGACCAGCCATCCTTGCCCCTGGGTAAGTGAGAATTCGGTTTCACCCAGACATCTTTCAGATTGACATTGAATGCACTGTCAGCCAATCAGCTAATTGTTATTTGAATGTCAAGTGAGAAATAATTATCATCTTACTGTTACTCTTCTTGTGGATGTCATTCTGAACTGCTATATACAGAGAACGAATGTATGGTCTCACCACAAACTCTTGTGCAAGATTTCTTCCCTCGCTTCTAGAATACCTTACGTTGCATCTGAATTCAATGGCAAGAAGGATCAGGAATCCTCAAGTTCTTTTGAAGCAGATAATCAGATCCTTTTGCAAGATTTCCTATAGCTATAAGGAATTGGATATGGCCTTTCTCCAAAGAAGGCAAGGTATTTCACAATGAAAGATGAGGTCATGGGCAGATCATGCAGCGCTCTGCCCACAGATGTTCCCAAGGGACACTGTGCAGTGTATGTTGGAAGTGAACGCAGTAGATTTGTAATCCCCTCGGCTGGAGAAGGCCGAGGAAGAGTATGGGTTTGATCACCAGATGGGACTCATCATTCCCTGTGAAGAAGTTGCTTTCCATTCTCTGTCATCCAGGTTAGAAAAATAGGAAGTAGCACATTTGAAGTTGGATGAATTCTTCCATATGCTTTCACGCTGAGGTGGACTACATTCTGAAAATGAGCCTGAACTCGGCCAAGATCTTATTCCAAGGATTGGAAGGCGACACCTTCCAAAAACAATCGGAAGAAAAAGCTAGAACAAACAGGACATTAGGCCAAGAGTTGTTCAACCAAAATCTATTACAGATTGAAAAGGAGCTTGGGTAGACTATGCTGGATGCCATTTTCTTGCCTTTGATCTCATTAGCATTGGCCATGCTATTAAATGTACAGCTGTAAATAATTTCATCCTATACTAGCAACAACCACATTTTTTAATGTGGTTGATATCGTCCAACTCCAACGGTGAATATCAACCATAACCACACATCAATCACATTTAAAAAAAAATATTGTTGTTACTAGTAAACAATCGAGACAGAAATAACTAATTAAAAAATTAATAAAAATGTTATTTGAAAATAAAAAATAAATAATAAAAATAACATTAATAATAAATAATTTTTTCCTTATATTAAACCATTTTTTAATAATATAAATGCCTTACCAGATGATGATATTTATATAAAATATATATATTAAACCATTTTTTAATAATATAAATGCCTTACCAGATGATGATATTTATATAAAATATATATATGAAGTATTCCCAACAGTGTTCAACACCGTAGATGCAATTTAGAAAAAGTCTATCATAGTAAACTACATCTGCTAAGAAGGGTAGGGCATCGTAGGCTAAACATGCAGAGCACCAGGTAAAGGTTGCAGCAACACCAGGTAAAGATTGCAGCCAGGGCTATGGTGATTTCTGTATGGAACACAAAATTTCAATAAGAGCCCTTAATGAAATCACTATTCCATAATTTGGTTATAGAGATAGTTACATTCTCACTGATCTATATACAGTGGCGTATATATGACTTAAGGGGCCATAACAGTATGATGGATGAGTACAAATATCATTGATTCAATGTTGCTGTTGTTCCGATTACCTTGTATCTCTGGTCAGCTTGTATGAATCAATGGATGCTAGATAGATTCCATAACAGTGGCGACAAAAGCTTCATTTTTTCGCAGAATCAAGAGAGAAAAACGCTTAATGACAAATCCTTAGGTAACCAGAGAACAAACTAATTATTCTTCCTTCAACTCAACGAAGAGCATGGAAAAATAATAGAGATCGAATGAATTGAACCTTTTTCTGAATAGCAAATACGAGTGAAGCATAAAATTCCAAAGAAAGCAAGAATGAACTTCAATCCAACGGCCATCTCTTTGTTCCGAGCAGTTATACAAACCCTAATAAACCAATGTCCACGTCCTTGACCTCATGAAAAAGTTTATTTCCTGCACATAACCCTATTGCATCAAGAAAAGCGAATAGAAAGATTAATTTAACAAACAAAAACGGGCTAAACGTCAATGCTTTAATAGACCATGGAGGCCTGCCTGCACGCATTATGTGTGAGCCCAGTACCTGGGCTGGTGTGCTGCGGTCTATCTATCGACAGCGCCAATGCAATGGAAGTGAACTTCTGAGGACTACACGGATTCTGCACTTAAAAAAGTGTTTCTAGTTGCCTAATACGAGGGGAAACGCAGCCCCTGTGACCCCAGGAGGCGGAACGTTTGGCAAATTAGAGCAACCTTTAGGATTCTTGTTGTTGCACGGCTCTGAGAACCAGAATCTGCGCAGGATCGATGACAAACTTATCTACTGGTCGATCAATCAATGGATCCACAACCATGATGTTTGGGCATACAGATATAGATTGTAACACCTATATATGGTATTTTCTCAACAGCTTTACTGTGTGTAAATCTCATTGTTGGGACCATTATAATCAATGTAGTAATCTATTTCCTTTCACTGGGATTTGGTAATCTAAGAAGTTTTATGGTAAAGTGGACAGAATTAACTGTAAAATTATATTTAAAACCAAATTACCTTACAGGATCATTTGGCTCATACTCGATCATACTGGATTATTTGGCACACTCCAGGGCGCATACTGGATCATTTGGCACATTCCAGATCGCTTGGATTCCTGCAGAACCAGCCTGCACCCACGACATCCTGCACAAAACTCACTACATTCAAACAAACAACTATGGCTGGATGATTCCAGAGGGCGCATACTGGATCATTTGGTTCATTTGGCACATTCCAGATCGCTTCGATTCACCATTTGGATTAACCAATCAACCGATTGAACCATTGAATTCAAACGGTGGATCGGTTCAATTCAAAATGCCGATGCCATAGGTGGAGGGTGGCACGATCGATCACTTGAAACCACTGCTCCATACGTGGCATGTTGGTTGATTAGCAAAAAAAACGCAGTGATTAGCGAAAGACCTTTCGATATACTGTCCACCGTCACCATCTCTCCACCATTAGATCTTTGTGCTCGACGAAGCATATGCCATTCCATTGCATCCTCCCGGCTCCTTGTTAATCCAGGATTAAAAGAGGTCGCCCTCCATATACAGAAAATGTTCATTGTAGCGCCTTCGGCGAAATATATATTTTAATGACATGTTCTCTTTTCCTTTATTCCTTTTGTGGTGCTTCCTATACAATGCCAAGCAGGCTAATGACTTGGTAATTCTGCTTTGATAAATGCAACTTTTTTATTTTACTATGATCAGAAGGCCGCACGATTCTGCACTGGAGATTTGGTTGACCGTTACTAATTCCTGATGGGGTACATTTATAGCTCCTAAGTGGGCTACGCACCAGATACAGGGACCCTTATCCCTAACCCTAAGTTAATCCAAACTAGAAGAATGATTGTATTGATTTTCTTCTTCCCGTCCCCTATTTACTAAAGAAATTCAAACCCTTTTGAATTCATTGGCTAGTTTATACACAGAATTTATTGAACTTGTTTAGAAATAGCATTTATTTACTTCTAATAAAATAGAATTCTGGACATATTATAATTCTAATTTCATCAGTCATACAAGCCGATCTTATGGATGTCATGTAAGTTACTCTACAATAATCAGGGGTTAATCAGGGGTTAAATTTGACAAGTACATTTAAAATTTGCCAATATTTACTACTGCTGAGTTGGTTTGATTTTCATTAATGGTAATTGGTTATCATGATAAATTTTATTTTGGCTGGGTGCAACGGAGTGGAGTCGGATTGGTTCCCTGAATTTGGTAGAGCCATTCTTACCAAAATCGTAATTTGAAGTTTTCAATTTGGAGTGTTCAAATCATCCACAATTTCCAAAGATAGGGGTAATTTTAAAATTAGATAATTAGTTTAGAGCTAGCAATCCCAATTACTGAAATTAAAAAAATTGGAAAATAAAAATTTCCAACCAAAATTTTAACCAGTTTTGAACCCAAAATCAAAAAAAAAAAAAAACAAGCGTTTTGGTTGTCTTTTATCCTACCGGGCAGGTACACAGGCCGGCATTAATGAGAAATGCAGTGAGCAATGAGGCCATAAAGCTTTATTATCTTGGGTAGATGAGACCGTTGCTCATACATAACCGTGGTATATATTTTAACCCAAATTTCATACATATATAAAAAAAAAATTGTGTCTTTCATAAAGGTGGAGGCCTACATGCAGGAGGCTCTTCTATTAGCGAAGGAGGTTTTTCATTGAAACGCTGAACGCGCTACCAGTTGGCCGGCTCAAAAGGCTGTACAAGGTGTCCTCCTTTGCTGCCAAGATTTCATCGGAGCGCTGCCAGCCTCCAAGCCGTACAGGGTAATGGCTGAAGCAAGGGAAGCATGTGGAAGCCTCAGGAACGCAGAAGCCAAAGAATCTTTCAGTTCAGATCTATCTTCGGCTGATCTCAAGAAGCTCATTGAGATTGATTTTATACTCCACATGTTCTTTCTTCATACCCTTCGTTTCATTATCTTACAAGTTTCTTACTCTTTCCTACTCTATGACAGAATTTTGAGGGAGTGAACTAACTCAGTAAGAATATTCTATTTGTAGGTCTGTGTGTTGCAGATTTGGGTACAAATTTCAAGGGACAGAGGCTCCCTCGAGTTCTGGCTGTCACGGAATAACCTTGTAATTACCTTCTTGAAGGATTTGAGGCTGATCATTGGGCCTAATGCCGATGGCAAAACGATTATAATTGAATGCCTGAAGCATGCTTGCACTGGAGAGTTGCCTCCAAACGCAAGGTCCGGCCATACTTCTCGTGTTCCCAAGGTGACTGACGATCATATTAATCTTAGGTTTAAGACAACATAAGGAAGGATGCATTGTGGATGCAATCATTTCGTCCAACTAGAAAGCATCTAAAATGGAATATAAAGTTCTTGAGAATGTTCCGCCGCGTGTTTCTGTTTGTTTGGAGAGGTAGGTATAACCAATTTGATTTTTATTTTATTTTGCATTATTTATTGGTTTTAATTTTACTTATATAATTGTGATTTTGTGAATGTTTTTTTTTATTTAGTTAAAATATTTATATTATAACATAAATAATAATGTTGTATAGAGCTCAAGCTTTTAGTTTATGCCACAGGACCTCCACCTGTTAGATTCGACTAGTTATCGAATTGAAGATTGTTCATCCACATGAAGCAGCCATAGCATAGAGAACTTACAAACTTATCATGTATCTTAAATATCCTTTATTAAATACTACCACATGGGCTTGATATTAAAGGGGAATCGGCAACTTATGGTAGGACTCATGAAAACATAAACTTTACATATAGTATTGTTAGACCATGTCATTTAACACATGTATAATATATTTAATAATAACATGTGTTTATTGTAAATTATATTATTAATCATTTTCAATTACAAGAGTTGGAGGCATGGTTGTCTCCACACTTGCAAATGCTAGAAGCACCATACTCATTCTTTCCAACAACAATAGCAAGACCATCGAAATGCCCATCAATTAAAAATAAATTTTGGTTAACAAATATTTGAATCCATCAATATCTAGGCATCAACAAACATAAAAATCTAGCATCATTTGTATGATTTTCGGCAAGACTCACTTAACGATGCCTCCATGGTATTCTCATTGAAAGAAAGATCGAGGGTTCTTTTGCATCTTCATAAACACAGATTAATTGTTAAAATACAGAGGAAAATCTCGACAAAACAACTCATGTAGAAAAAAATTTCAATGACCTCCTATGCTCATACCATCAAATTCTATCTTTTTTCACTAAAAGGCAAAAGGAATCACTGATAAGCATACCAAATCAATTGAATAAAATCAAATGCTCACCTGTTATAACCATTGAACCACGAAAAGATATTTCTTAGCACATATAAGCAAAGATCATAGGACAAAAAAGAGCACAATGAAACCCAAAATCATGTGCATATTGATAGCTAAGAAAATGTGACAATTAGTAAAACATGGAAAACTTATCTCAGTCAAAATATAAAGGCCAAATCTCAATTAGTAACTCTCCATCTACAAATATCAATATTTCTGCCTATACATTGAAATTCCCACAACTAGGTTAGTAGAATATTAAAAACAAAACGCTAGATCGGTGTGCAAAAATTAAACAAAGAAATGGGCCATCGAAGGAAGAAATATTATATTTATAGCACTTGGTTAGGGGTGGGCGCACAAATTTGCTGCCCAAAAAGACCGCAACAACGGCGTGTGAGCGGAAAAAACAAAGAGACACGCACACACATTTAAATGCGCACACACGTCTCTGCTTCGGCAATGCCGAACTTCCACGTGGTTGAGCCCACATGGACAAAAGGGGCGCACATGCGCCTTTGACACATACGCACAAAGTGGCATGCACGCGTCATTGGCATGTGCGCGCCCTTGTTTTTTATAATAAAAAAAAACAGAGCTCACGGGTTTGTCATTTTCGACAGACTCGTGAGCTCAAATTGCAACCCCGCGAGCGCACTTTGGCTCCGCGAACGCATCCTTGAGGAAGCATACTCACCATCAAATCGCCCGTACACCACGGCGCCATCTATTTCTCTAGGTAGGTGTTCCTCAAAGCACAAATTTGTTTTTATTTTTGTTTTTTTTTTTGTTTTCCATTTGAATTTAATTTTTTTTTTAAATTTACAATCCATTAAAAAACCAAGAAAATTTCATTGCAGGCCATCTACACCTAACAAGATGACAGACACACCTGAACCATCCAACGAAACCAATGAAACCCGACCTTCAGAAGACAACATGGGAACCAACAATGAAGAGAATGAAAACCCTGAAGATCAATTACACATAGATTTAAATCAATTGAGGGCACTAAGTAATGAATTGAATAGCACTAGGGAACCCTCTCGAGTTTCCCTGGCTTCATCACTGCAAAACATTATCGAATCAGTCAATATTGCACACAGTGAGATAACAAACTTGAGCCAACACAGGGCTCAAATGAGGGAAAACTACTCCACTGGGTTGTCCAAAGAGTAGATAAAAGATCTTAACATCACCAAAGCCCAGTTGTATAGCAAGTTCATAGTTCCCTCGACAGGACATCCTCTAGCTGTGATGAGGGCTCGGGTTTGCATGGACGGGTGCATTTACCAACCATGGAAAGATAACTGGAGAAAGAGGTGGTTCATGGTGTTTGACAGGCCCCCATGCAACAATTTGGAGGTCCCATAGTATTTCCTTCAAAAATTGTGGGTTGAGTTTGAGTTAGGGTACCATGTCAACTATTTTGACATCACTGAGTTTTAGGGTGTCAGTCTTGGCTCTGCCCAGGATTGACCTCAGGTGCACCGCAAACCACTTAGAGGACCTCCTGCACGCAGGAGAGAGCCAAACCCCCCTCCTGGGCCACCCGGGTTTGGTAGCGGCCTAGATGAAATTCATGACTCCATCAGACGTGCCACACATGACTTGCTTAGACATACCAGATTTGTGGCCATGTCTTCCCAGAGCGGGGAGGACATCGATGAGACACAGACAGCTGCATAATCTATTGGTACTAGCCGGGACATGTTGGGTACAGGTGGAACCCAGGCGAGACCTTCTAGTTCTGCTAGAACAACGACACATCGTTGTTCTGACTGTGGTCATTCTTGCCATGGTGATATGCAGCAGCATGCCACAGGGAGGTTCATGGATCAGGTTTGCTATTGTTTTATTTAAAGTTCAAGTATTTGTTGTATTTTATTTGATATCCTATTGTTTAATATATTTAACTTTGAATTACACATTGTTGACTTTATTTGTTTCAATGTACAGTTATTTGGGGCCGGGTCTCCATTCCCCAGGTGGGAGGATGTCAGTTCCTTTGACCTCGATGGAGCCATGGCAGCAGTAGACGAGATTGCCGCACCATACACACAGGTAGCTTCTTTACTTCGAATAATTAGATCCAGTTACGAGTAATTTGTGTTCAGTAATTACAAATTAATTAGCACTGAGTAATTACCATATTTTCATCGTATTTTATAGTTGTGTTTATAATATTGTCTAATTTATTTGAGAGCTATAAATTCATATAATCCCACCAAAAAAAAATGAAACCTTATAAAACATGAAAACCTAAGAAAACTAGAAACATTTGTCCATGCTCACTTTAGGGATCCTAGACCTTTGACGATTATACAAATGGTAGAGAAATTTCCAAAATCTGTCATTCTTACCTGACTAATGATGAGCCCGCAGCTGGAGTTTTGGTGATACCCGCAGTGTCCTTCATCCTCAGACTATGGTCCAATGCTTGCTTGCCCTTTGTGTGCTTGACCAATGCCATGTGTGTTATTGTTGCTTTGCCATTTGTCACCATGTCATGCAAGTTATCTTCTCCATGTACTCTCCTTGTCCAAATCATCTTCAAATGACCACAGTATGGGTCATTTGACTCTTGGGTCAATAGGTGTGCTAATGGCTCCAATGCCCATCACATTGTCCACCAAATCAATGTTTGATGTCGTGCCCTTATGCGATGTGTTCTTCAAGCTTAAACTTTGAGAATATATTACCATGGTAATTATCACTTTCCCCTATATTCTACTAATAGGTTCTTTTAATGGTAAAGGTGGTCAAATCACTTCTATGCTTCTGCTAACTTTGTTACATCAATTGAGTTCATTGAGATGTTGTACTTGTCAATTTTGCATCCACCAAGGCCAATAGGAAAACTATTTATTGCTATGAATTTTCACTGCATTGTGCAAAACTCTCGGGAAAAAGAGAATCATAGTGGGCAAGCTTCTAGAAATTCAAGAACCTGATGTTTCTCATGTCCTTATTACCCTAGTTTATTATCATGGGATTTCCAATTTATTCTAATACTTGAGGCTGAAAGTAATCATACTACTACTCCTAGAACACGCTATTACGAAAGACATATAAACAACGTAAAACAACTTATCACATGTATTGTCACTAAAGTTTTCAAAATTGATGTAAGGCCCATAAGGAAGAGCGATAATCTTACAAATATGGTCTATGGGGCCTTGCTATTATCTTGATTCAAATACAACTTGGTAAAACATTTGGCATCAAGAATACTCATTTAACTCATTTCACTCAAGATTTCTTTGATTTCAATCAAGTGATATCATTCTGACAACATAGCTATTCAATCAAGAACACATAATTACTCATTCAATGCAAAAGAACATGGCACATTCAAGCTTGTAAGTAAGTTAATCATGAAAAATATTTCTCTTTCTTCCTTTTTTTAACGATCAACACTCTAAAGTGTATTAAATAATATGCACACTAACTTAACTACTATTTAGCACCTCTTTGCAAATTGAAACAATGAGATGCCATTTTATTTGATGATGTATATGTTATGGAAATAAAGGGACTCAAGATCCTCACTCTAGGGATGCAAATACTTTTCCATTGGGTGAATCAAGCTTGTAGGAAACTACAAATTTATAAGAAGACATCAAAACCTAGGAACTCTTCATCAAGAACCCAAACACATTACATAGGTTTCCAATTCAAATTTGTAAATGGACATTAATTCCATTCGCTTATTAGGCACTGCACATCTCTCTAGGGCCAAAGGAAAAGCTCACCTACTCATGGGGATGACTCTAGAAAAGGAAAAGCTCACCATGTCACCTTCTATGCCCTGTTACCTTATTTCATTTTAATTTCATGCCATGCCACCTTCTATCCTTTCAGAATATTGAATATCAATGACAACTTTGCCCATCAAACCACTATCATCTAACTTGAATATAAATTAATTGTAGTCATGTTTTTTAAGTACCGTCGTTGTCATTCTCATTTGCATTGTGTTTAATATTGTTAATATTGTTTTTATAAATTCAGTCTAAAAATTGTAGTGTTCGCACAGGTGCCCGCGGGATCCAGCGAACAGCCACCGCCACTGGGGACCAGTAATTCTCCACGTGCATAGGTATCGTCTATATTAAAGCATAAATTTAATTTCAAATATGATGACTTGTCCGTGTATATTTATATTTTCTATATTAATCTATGAGGTTATAAATGTGTATGCAGGTGTAAGCAACTCGGCCTGCCAGTGCCGTTATTCCTCCCTCCCTGACCTTCGGCCACCCTATATGCCAGTTGTATCCCTTGGCATACATGCCCCATTCCCCAACCCCTTCCATCCATCCCCCCCTCCTATATAGCACCAAAGTTCCATCCATCTCCCCCTCACGATTCATATCCAGCTCCACCTCCATATCGGTTTCCCATGTTCCCACCCTCCCCCATTCGACCACGACAAACCACCCATCCAAAGTCACCAATCCCTCTATCGCAACACAGAACTCACCCCCGCCCACATTCCCCCACCACACTCGCTTCCCCTTCCAGGGTGCCCCGATCCATACTATAGCCAGTTGGGGTTTATAGCCCTAGACGTCCATCTCCACTTCGTCCACCACTGTCCATTCCTCATTCTGCCAACCCCTCTTCTTCCATTGTTCCCCCTAGTGGTGTAGCCACCGTCGATGTTGCTACATACTCCCCTTTACCATCCACCCTAGCATCGGAGCAGGTTTTCCAGCCGACTGCTCCATCCGCCAGCCCCGAAGACCATCTGATTTTGTTCACAGTGAGATCGACTAGTTTATGAAAATCTCGTTCAATTTTAACGAAAATTACTATATGCATCTAGTTTCAGCATTTATTTGATTGTTCTAAATGTTGCAGGGTGGCATTTCCAAGAGACTAGGATCACGAAGGAGGGAGACCCCTCATGACTTACAGTCTCGCATGTCGTGAGTTATCAAAGATTTCAAAACTATTTTTATTTTGAAATTATGTTTTATACTTGTATAATTGCCAGGAAAAGTTGACATATTATTGTTGTCATTTCAGGGCTCAAGGGGACGTGCTCAAAGACGCCGAAAGGACCCAGCTTCCTCTAACATGAAGAAGGGGAAGATCGATTTTGGAGATGCACCTGGGAGATCCAAGGGTGGGAAGGAGGATTGAGAGACCCTCCTATGTACACTAGCCACGATGTGACATTTTCGGCACGAGTTGCCATATTTTGTATAGGGCACCTTGGGCCATATTTTGTATAGGGAACGAGTTTCCTTTTTTTGTATGGGGCACGAGGTTCCATTATATAGATGTTGGGAATGATGTTCCATTTTTCCAAAAAGTGTACATGATTGGATCATTTTTGCATATTAATAGATGGATCTGCACTTGTGTATATGAGTTTGTCTTTGATTACATTTTTGCATACATGATTTTGTCTTCAATAAGAATGTTATGGAAAAGTTCTCACATACATATAGATGTTATTTCTAGACACCAAGTGACCTCAATATGAGTCCCTTGTATTTGAATGGGTCTTGCATCTTTTCCTTTCAGCAAAAACATACCTAGCCAAGCAAACTAAGGATTGATATTTACATTACAAAGTGTTGTGACTTTAAGGCTACAAAACAATAAATAGGAGAGCATGATTTCTTCCATACTTAACCTTGTAATGGTTATAATGGTCAATTCTAACAAGCATTGCATTACATATTATACCAAATTAACCTAGATATATGAGAAGTTCACATGTGTGCTTGGATGGAAGGGTTAACCATATCTCTTGAATTAGTTCAAACATGAGGGGTGTGCATAGGTGCAATTGGATTGAGCAATAAAATATAATTGTTAATGTAGTTACATATGGATCGATCTTTATGTGTTAGTATGTGCCTTGAATGAAAGCATGGTTAAAGTGTTGAACTACTACTTGCACAAGTTGGCATAGACCCTTAGTGTTGATAATGTCTTGAATGTTTTGGTAATTTTGATAATCACTCTTTGTAATTTAAGTATCTTGGACTTTTCGAGGTCAAGACACATATTGAACATAGTCAACTCAATGGTTCAAGACATCATTTTACCCCATGATCCATGGAAGATTCATTGGAGTCATATGAACCTCATTGTCATCACCTCAACCATGGTCCCTCTCTTTAGATACCTCAATGTAGAACATAACATTCTTTGATGCAATTATTTCTCTTATGTAAAGCTGACTGGCCTCACTCAATAAATCCATCTGGATCCTCTCTATTGCTAATTGTCTCCATCAATCTCTCTTGGTCTGAATGAGGCATGTAGTAGCGTACCTTGGTTGAGATCTTGCTTGAAATTGTCTGAAGATGGATGTTTGTGCCAATGATCAAGTTTGTGAAGTGATACACCACTGAATCTGGTTTGTAATCCATGAATACATGCCCACTAGTCTTTCTTGACTTCCCATCTAGTGTAAGATATTCCCCCTTAACCACCATCAAGCCAGTAGGAAATTCAATGCCTTCATCGTCGATCAATGATCCGTAGAGGGTTTGCTTACCTTGGATGCACCGTGCCGACCAATAATCTATGCTCCATTCATTGCATTTTGGTGCAACAACTATGTATATGTGTCTTGGTTGTACAAGATCAGAGATATGGTCGTAGTCCATCGAAATTGCTGACTGAACCTCCTCTAAATGGGTTGTTTCAATAACTGCACGTTGGTCTACTGCAAGTGACACATGATCCCATTCATCAACATAGTCCATGCATTCGCATTCATCCCATTCACCACTTGTGACGTTCCCCAAATAACAATAGGACATTATGTTTAAAAAAAAAATATTTATATTTTATATTGTTATCATTGTGAAATTTATTTCAATAAGAGGGCTAGATGAAAAATCTGCCGAAGAAGTCCTAGGAGGACTGTTGTAAGAAACAATTTCTATTTAAATTAATTTTTCTTTTAATAAAAGGATGAGCAGGAATAGCCAAGTTAAATGAGGATATCATGCATGGAAAAGTGGGGGACAAGTTAGAGTTAACCTCTGGGAAACCAGAACAGGTGTCAGAAGTGTATTTAAGACACTAGACACCCCCTGAAAATCAGGGATTTACTTAGCTGCGAAAATTCCATGAGGAATTGGCTGCTAATGGTAAGACCTAGGCAAAAACTATAAAGGGATGGCATATGTGAGAGGCAGGACGCTGCTGAGTATGCCGGAGAGGATTATACTTGCTATGTGAGCACTCTGTGTTAGGCAAGGGATTTCCGTAATCATGACTAAGATTCAAGGCTAACTGTCCACATTTTTCATGCATGCATCTGGCTCGGGGGTGATTACGGACAGACTTGGTGTTTGTGCCTAATCTACGGTTGGGTGGAACGTGGCTGTTCCGACTTCATTCGAGTTATCAGTCCCAGGTTTTTCTAATTATAGACTCTAAGTATTTCCTATTATTTTATTCTATCCAGATTAGTTAAAATAAGATTTTATGCATAAGGAGAACTGTTAATTATATTACTGTCAATAATTGTTAGATCGGCTAAAGAATAGACATTTAGTACTCCCGTGGGATTTTCCTTTTGTTAATCTAACCTGAGTTATTCATTGGCATAGATTAAGCTAACTTAAGACTGGTAACTCCAACCGGTGTTTGTACTCAGACATTTGCGATAAAATGTACTGGAAGATATTCATAAAATTAATTCTCAAAGGTTGAATTTACAGAGATATTGATTTGTATTAATGGTAAGTCGATCTATTATTTGACCCTGTAGGTATTCATGTTTCTGGTAAGATTTAATTTCTTTTGAAACAGTAATCGTCGAGAGCTGGGTTAGTGTTCAGGGTTGAAGGGTAGAGAAACCCTATTAATCGACATCCTTTATTTATATAATAGTAGTCGTGGTAATCCTTTATTACCTCTGCATTGACAACGAGGACTCTACATAGTCGAATAGGATCCAAATAGCATTGTAGATCTGGAATATACATTTATATTGCTTCTGCGTTAGCATTGTGGATCGCCATACGATTTGTTATAGCCAAGTTCAATAAATAAACCCTATGTGGATATCGATGTTATATCCTTCTGCCGTTAAAAATAAAATTCTATTTTAGATCGGAGCATAAACATATCTCCTGGGATTTCTGTGTTGAAGGGTTTAAGGTAGAATCCATCTACTATGTTAGCATGAGATCAGTAGTGAAATTTATGCAGGTAACTCGATACCTGGAAAATGCCAGGTTAACGTTTACCTTTGATTGTTAAAAACTGTTAGCTCAACCCATAGAGCAACGAGTACCCCTTTAGAACAAATCCATCTTTATTCTATAAAGAATCTATAGTACAAAAAGAAAAATCGTTGAGTTAGATCTTTCAAGATATATCTTTAACCTAGGGTTTGGTCGTGGTTCTTTCCCGGTGGAAGTATAGGAGAGGGTAGCTATTGAAGCAGACTCCAAGGGATTCAGGTTTGGAATTACTGATAGAAAGAGTTATCACTAGGAAACGTTTAAATACAAAAGCTTTCAGACCCAAATTCCGTGTACCTCAGACCAAAAATTTAGCTCATATAGGAGATACGAATTGCAAGAATTATCTTTACTATTTAAACTGGAAGGAATGAGAAACCAAATTACACAAGAACCATTTTCAAATGTAGCATTTCAGAGGGCGTGGAACCCTAGAACTTAAATTCCAGATAATTACAATAACCTGGAACCGGATAATAAAATTCATTTAAGATACAGAAATGGAGAGCCCTTTGAACTTAAATGTTATACAGTCCTTCATGCCTCCTTAAAAACCTAGGATTCTCACGGAGGAAGTAATATAAAATATTTATTACATTGAATTTGTGACAGCAACACCCTAGGCCACATTGAACCATTGGAGCTGCGAAAGACTAACCAGAATAGGAAATTACAACACTCCTTTGTCGTTGAAGAAGGATCTTGCCAAAGTTGTTTCCTGCCTTTGTAGGAAGGTGTAAGGAGCGATGCCACTTACCAGACAGGGAAGGCTCCTCCTGTAGCCTGCGCCATTTCAAGCTGGTGGTGCCTGACATCACGAGCAGAATAAGTTATCACCTTAAAATGATAGACTGTTAAAAGAACAAAAATTGAAAATTTTCCGAACCAGGGCATTCGAGATTACCTCAGAGGTATCAAAAATGAAGTAGCTGTTCCTTGAGGACTTAAGTTAAAATTTCTGCATGGAGTACCCACGATGGTAACATAGGAATACCAACAGACCCAAAGTATAGCTGTATCGCCGGTCTGCTTTCAAAGCAAAACCGTCAGACCTCAATTCGATTTCCAGATAGTAAACAAATAACCAGGGGTGAATGAATACAGCTCGAGGAGGTTATTACACTCCAGGAACCGAGACAATCAAGTAGTAATTCCAAGGTGCAGGTGGCACTTTCGTATTCGATCATCTTAAATGAAGTCACATGGCCGTCCTTACAAAAACTGCTGCTGAAAAGTTTTTGAAATACACACCCAGTACACTGTAACCTGTCAAGGTGTAGGTGGCACCCTGCCGGTAATCAAAAAGTTATGGTATCATTTGGACAACTCGATACAGCTTTGTAGCAGATATGGAAGTACACCTTACATGCTACAATTCATTATTAAATCATAACTCCTGCAAAATGCGAGCAAACGAAAGATCATAGCATAGTGTATTTTCAACCATAATAATTTAAAAATGTCTCTTTACCAATACCCTCGTAAGGCAAGTGATGGGACAAACAAACCATGTTGTTGGTCCATGAAATCTAGTAGTTCGAGAAACTTACATTGAGTGGTCCAAGATAATTTTATTTTCTTATGGTTTTGGGAAAACTAACTTGGTAAACCACATGGTGAATGAACCTTTTACTTGTTAGGCATAGGACATTCTTGAGTATAATGAATTGTTTTAAAGTTGTGATAAGCAAAGAAAGTATGACATCTTAATTCTCATTTCATTACTAAAACAGTATTGTATTTTTGAGAATTGGTGCTAATACAAGGGTTTGCAAATAGCCCATATTAAAATAGATATGGTTGTGTGTAAAGCATTTTAAGCCTAGCCCAAGCTATAAGAAAACATTAAAGGGCGTCTAATTTTACCAATCCTTGTTACCTGCGTCATGAGAGACTCCGGAAGCAGATTTGAACCTGTATACCAACATATGAGTTAGAGTTAGCCGTAGCTAAGTAAGTGGCATGACAACCTTAATACCCTTCTATCTAGTAGGAAATTACAGTGGAAGGAAACATAAGCAAGAATAGCATGCGAAGGTATTAATTATGTTAGGTGTTTGATGAACATAGATTTCAATTGCTTTTCATTTACAACACCGTAAAAAGAAAACAAGAAAGAAAAAAAAATAAAAATAAAAATTTATCGAAATGTGACACCACTACTACAAGGGTTGCAAAAGCATGCAAGCTTTTGTGTCCATATTTAAAATAAGGGGTTGTTTGAGATTTGAACTGAATGAAATCCACATGTTCCTTGTACTGTGCCGCAACTATAGGAATGCGATCGGTCTATGTCAAGCACCCGCCAGAAATTTCTTACCACACGTCCTACCACTGATGTTGTTTGTTGATCTCTTGCTCGGTCTGAAATTGTTGCAAAGCACCATTGAACTATTGATTCTGCATCTAGGATATGGGTTCCCTGTCAAACCTCATCTCTTACCTTCATAGTGCGGTCTTGATGCATGCACTGGCCCCATCATGCTCGCCTTTGCCATGCCCGGTCTCAAAATAGTTCCATATATGTGGCACATTATAAGTCTTATGCAAAGTACTCATCCATTGGAATACTCAGGCATTTTTGAACTAGCCCGCACAACCATTCGACCATATCCAATGCTGATCTATTTTTGTATATCTCTCTCCTTCAACTGATCATAGAAAATTTGAAAACAATGTTGCACATAATGCAGATCATGGGTTCTATCATCACTTATGTAAAAGTTTGTCTCCTTCAGTATTCTCCTCTTGTCATTGCTGCTATCTGGCCCATGCCTATACATAATATGTACCATGATGCTGACTTGGTCTGAATGGTAGTATTGACTTTGGATTTCATTTTGTGGCTGAAGGGTGTAATTTTCTACAAAATCCACAATTGACACTATGGTTCCAATGGGAAATGTGTCCCTGCATTTTCTGTATTGCTCATCTTGCCATCTCGCTACATGCACATGTTGAACATATTGCTTTTTTTTCTCGTAGAAATCCGCTAAGAAGTCACATATCGGTACCTGTTACCATGGAAACAAGGGAAATATTACAATGTGGCCTTTGGAAAAATGTATATGTCATAAATTGAACATCTAATATGAAAAATATGCAATATTCATTCATACCTGTGACTTCACCAATGCAATCTTTTTACTTTCTCTAACACTATCTAATTGACAGGTCACGTACTTGAATCTCTGCATCTCCATGCCCATCATGCCAAATTCGTGCTCCTTGCTTTCATGAATGCAACGGTTCAAAAGAGAAAACCCACTGCACGCAAAACATGTCCCATATAGACACGATTTTTCATAATACTTTTGTCCTTCAGGTCTTGGACACATGATGTTGTGGATAAAGTCTCTTGATGCATTCGGTGGTAGTATGGATTCATTGCAGCCCTGCACAATGTTAGTATGCAAATCGGAAAATATATGTTTATATGTGTCATAAAAATATTCATATTCTACGTGGTATCTACAACAACAAGTGTTCCGATCAATGCATATACGAACGTACCATGGTTTGCATTTCTCAAAGGACCTTTGGCCCAGGTTCAATTGTGTGTGCTCATTCTTGAATCTCTCATAGAGTTCAGTCTGTGTGGTGTCAAGGAAGTGTTTAACATGGGGTTCACGTTCAGTAGAACCTTTTCTCAGTTTTATCATATCTCTTTGGTTTGATGAAGGTCTAGTATGATCATGCCAAAAATTTTGTACTAACTCCTTAACAACATTAATTAGCTTTCTATCTGGACGACGCAACCTGCCAACAAAATCCCAACAATCGTTCCCACCCGGAGTGTCAAGATTTTCTCTTATAACAGAGTACTTTTTAATAGTTTTTCTATTTAATTTGAGTATGTGAGAAGTGTGTGATAGTAGGCGACATTGCCTTGTGGACTTACTTACAACTGATTCCGCTAAAACACGACGATTCGCACAAAGATATTTTGTACAAGACATCTTCCCAATCACATTAAATTTAGATTGTTGATTTCTAACAATATGATTGTTGGCCTCTGAACTTTTAACCATCTTTATGCCGAAAATTTGCCTAACAACTGCTAAAGAATGTGACTTTAACAAACATAGAAATAATTGACATTTACCTACATCACCTTTGGATTCAAAATATTCTTTGACAATTTTGTTGCATTTCCATTCGATAGTGTGTTTTGGCAACTTGCCTTCAAGTCCCAACATAGCACTCTCATCCACATGAATACGTCTAGGAGTTCTTCTTCTTGCACTGGACAGTTTAGGTAGGGAGGGTGGACATGAGACATGAATACCGGAGCTTGTTTGTTGTGGTGCTTCATTCATGGATTGTGCCATAATGGGATTGTGGTCGACATGGTTGTGGTCTTCTTGGGCAGATTGCAAATTAAGCAAGGCTTGTATGTCCATCTCTACACATGTAGCATCTCCCAAAATTCTTGTGTCGAGAGGAACTTTAGCATGACTCGTTCATGGATTGTTGGTTGGAGATTGCATTGATGTTGGAATTTGAGTTGGGTCCGTTGGACGTGACCACTTTACCTGTGGTTCTGAACAAGAGGTTGTTGTGTCAACAACTGTGTTAGGATCAGTGGCAGGATCCAAGGAAATGATAGGACCATGTCTCAATCTTTCCAATCCCAACCTGGACTTCTCTCTTAATTCATTGACCTTTTCAATGGGTAGATTCCTTCTATTTTTTTTTGCATTTCGTGAGTTTCCCATCTCCAAAAGTCTCTTTAACACAACTATTAGGCCTACCCCTGTAAAAGAAACAACAAATAAGATATTAGTGCCATTATACAATGAACCTGACACATTCCAACATAGCTTACCACTTTACAAATTAACATATACAACTACAGACTATGTTGGTTTATTTTTGTTCGAATAAACATCATTATCCCTTACAATTCCAATCAATATAGATGATGGTTGGTCAAGTGTAGAGAGGAGAAATTAGTGTCCTGCCTAGCCATGAATTCATAAAAATTATGGTAGTAACACCCTACAACAGAGATGGATAGGGATGCATTGGGAATAGTTTGATAGTTTTTCTACATCAAATAAGGTAACCTTAATTAGTTGCATTTTTTGCTTTATCCCTTAATGTTATCAATTCTAAATTTTGTGCCTAGTTTGATTGCTTTGTCTTCATATTGGAATGCTATATCCTTCCATTTGAGGCAATGCCTTTTACCATCATAAATTACTAGGATATATAACACCTTAAGTAGTTGAAGAAACAACAACAAACTATTTGCTTATCTATAAACCTTGAGATGATAGAATGTGATTTTGAGTTTAAAATACCCATGGTTGAATTCAACAATGCATCACAATAGAATGAATGTATACATTGTTTTGTGCAAAACCTTAAGGAGGATGCAAAGGTTTCTAACAAGGATAATGGTCTTGGGAAGGGTGATTAGGGGGAATATAATTTGACCTTTCGGTGTGCAATATCTAGGGTGGGGAGGTGTTAGAGAGTGGGGAACTAGGAACTATACCAACAATCATCATGTTGAATAGAGCATGAAGTGGGAAAGTCTTAGTTTTTGGAAAAAAAATCATTCTTAAAGGTGAGGGGATATTGTAAGGATGGTAAATATGGATGAATATTATCATATTTGGATTCATGGAGAAAGGAGAGGTGCATATACTTATATATATCCTCATTCCATACAATGGTATTAAATAAGAGATGAGAGAGTTGAGGTTTTGTGGATGAGTTGAAGTGATATTTTTAGTTATGTGTAGTGAGTGTGTAGTATTTTTTGCTAGCATAATATCAGGTGAAAATAAAAAAATTTACTTGGGAACTAATTACACAATGAGGAGGTTGCATACTTCATCTTGTCTAGTGTTCATATGAGTTTTTTTAGATGTGAACTTGGGAAATATTCTTGAAAAATTCATTGTTGTCTATGCATGAATATTATTGTGGGCATATGATAAAAACAAAAAGGCATGGGCTCATCTCAAATCTTGTGAATGAAAAGACTTATTTACAATCCACCATATCTCTATAGAAATGATCTTCACTTGTAATGGAATCTGGTATCTTGAATGAATCCACTAGATTCCAAGACCACTGAAGATGTTTGTTAGATTCCAAGGGTGATTTTGTGTCCAATATATCAAAGAGTGTCCAAAATATCAATGAGTGTGAGCCAATAAGAACCCCGTGAGAGCTTGAAACACACGTAAGAAGTGAAACTCATGTTTTTGGTGGAATTCCCAGGAAACAGAACTCTATTTTTTTTAACAACAATAAGCTGGATTTCGGAACTGCAGAAGGTTGTTGCACTTTCAACAACGAAAGCAGAGTATGCTGCTATTACAGAGGCTAGTAAAGAGATGATTTGGTTATAAAGGTTTATGGAGGAAGTGGGTAAGAAGAAGAAGGATAGCAGGTTGTATAGTGACAGCCAGAGTGTCATTCATCTTGCAAAGAATTCAACATTCCATTCCAGGAATAAACATATATAGCTCAAGTACCATTTCATACGCTGTGTTTTGGAAGACGATATGTTGAAACTGGAAAACATACATACTAGTCAGAATCCTGCAAACATGTTCACAAAGGTAGTGACCAGAGAGGAACTGAGTTCTTGCTCGTTTTTAGTTGGCCTTCTAGCATGAAGGTGAAGAGGAAAAATATGCCTAGTCCAAGTCCAGCAAGTGCAGCAGTGGTGGAGTTGCTGTGATCAGTCTCCAATTGGGAGATTGTTGGTTGTGGAGCTAGATCTTCTAGTCTCATAGATGATGTTGTCTCATCCGTGCACCCCAGAGGACTATACACCCATTCTTCATTTTTAGGGGTTCAGGGAAACGCCCTGAAGTAATGGGGGTGTAGGGGAAGAGCCCCCGAGAAAACTTTTTGGTGCTGTTTTCGCCAACTATTTTGCGGGCCCATGGTTTTGGGTATCCTGTGGTATTTTCCCATTCTATTTCCCTTATAAAAGAAATTCATTGTAATGCGGCTAGGGTTGATGTATTAGGTTTTATGCATTGTAAAGATCTCTGAGATCTGAAGAGAGACTGTGAGACAGTGAAGAGGAAGTGCAGCGGTTGTGTTGCAGGTTGTATCGCTTCACCTTGTTGGACGGTAATAATAATAAGGACTGGAAACTTCAGTGTGGACGTAGCCCAAGTTGGGTGAACCACAATATATCTGTGTCTGTCTTGTAATGTGTATGTGTGATTATATTTGCATTTCGGTTTATTGTTATTGCTCTGCGATCCTGTTTTTCTAACATATGGTGGTAGCGGGATTTGATCCCTTGACTTCATGTCATGTGAGTACCATCCCAGTTCCCAGTTGTCAATTCCCCTAGTACAAAATAAAGAAAAAAAATACTATTAATGAAATTATTTCCTTAAAATGAAAATCATTCTCATAGCAAAACAATGAATCCATGTCCATTGTTCTACCAATTAGCAAGTTAATTCCATTGGCTTGTTGCATTTCTACTCAACCTTGGTTGATTTGAGATTTGATCCTTAGAGACAAACCATATTGACTTATGAATGATCCATTTTGAATCACACCTCCTCAATGGGATGCTTTTGGTCCCTAAAAGATACCAATGAGTTGTGAGGAAACAATTTTGAAGCTTCATTACTCTCATACCATCTTGCTCTCTTTGGTGATTAACCTTTAGTGCAATCTATCATAATTGAGTCTTCTCTCTTCAAGTATTTTAGACTTTCTTTTGTGATATAGTATCTTTCCGGAACTCTTTAAGTGCAATTAGTAAAAAATATTCCAATCTATGAAGAACTTGTGTTTATTCTAGTACATCTAGAAAGGAGGATTCAAACAAGATTAATTTTTCTACATTTGGCACAAAATATATTCATATACATGGTGGTAAAATCAATTTGAATGGATTATGAATAGCACATCTAATGATGTCAACAATGTATATCGGAATGAATTCAACTTTTAGGTTTCCCACTAGATACAGTCTCCATTGAGATAGGGCTCATCCTTATCCCCCACAAAAAATTCATGATTAGTCCTAGTATGGTGATCATCTTAAACCTTGTACTTCATTTTCTTCTTCGAGGGTTGTTCTTTACTAGCTTGAGATTCAAACCAAGGTCCATGGTGTTAGCCAACAATTGTGTAATAGTCTAACACCAACATGTCAATTCCTTATTATAGGAAATATCTCACCTAAGGTGCATTGTTAGGACTTAAGATAGTGTGAGGTTGTTAATAAAAGAAGGGAAGAACTATACATTTTTTACCATTCATCACATTTATCATGACCTTTATATATAATATACCACAATGCAAACCATCATGTCAATTCAATGCATCCATTATAACATAAGATAGAACCAATAGTAAAGAAAACAATGTCCATAGAAACAAGACACAAATCAAGAATTTAAAAGGGGATGTCATTCCATTAACTTAACAAAAAATAGATGCATTAATTCAGCAGTTACTAATATACACCATATTTTCAACTCAATACTCTACTTTATAGAGCACAACATATAGACCATATTTAAGGATCACCCAAAACTAACAACACAAGCAACTCATATTTAAGGATCACCCAAAACTAACAACACAAGCAACTGCTAACAAAGGATAATCAACCAACCCATTTTAGGCTACAACCCTTATATTTATGAATTTCCCTTAGGAATGAGACTAACTTATTTATACAAGAGAAGTGACCTTTGGTTTCATATTCCAAAGGTACATTTTTACTCTTCATATTTTGTATGACAACTAATATTTACATTATATACATTTTCACCTTAATCTTGTAGGATTAAGTTTCGAACAAGGTTGATGCATATAATGTTGGTAATAATAATTCTGCCCTTGATTCTTATATCAAGCAATATGTGTATATGGAGCACCTTGCATTGATAGATGTTGAAAATTCAAGGTTGTATGACAAATGTCGATGTGGGGATAAATGGTTATCAAGAAAGAATACACCTATTGTATGTGTGATTCCTCAATTTAGCTATGTTGCTTCTCGAGAACATTACAAGTTTACATAATTTTATTGGTATGCATTTGTATTCTCAGTGAGATATTTTGTGATTTCCAAAGAGATATAGGTCACCAATTTGATGAGATAGTAAATAACTGGAAAACATTTATATACAAACCTTGGCATGCTGATTTTAAACCTTTCCCTTCAATTGATCTATTTGAATATAAAGAAGAAAAATTATAAATTTGCATATAAGAGTGAGTGGGAGATCATTTTTGAATTATATAAGAATAAATTTACAAATGAAAATGATTTTGATATGCTTGGACATAGGGATCATGAAGTTATGCATATTTCCAGCATTAATGTTTTGGACATAGACACTTCCAATATTGAAATTCATTCATATCTCATCAATGAAATTTGAATCAATTCTTTCTAGTGATCATGCAAATTCTTCTATAGTTCAGAGTCTTTGGATTAAGAAAAGAAAAACATATGATATCATCCTTGGCCCTTATAGAGTTGAGGGTGATCCACTATGTATGCTAATCAAAGGAATTAAGAGTACATGAAAGTCTTATTTGATTGGAGCTAGTAAAAATCCTTTTAAAACTAGGCCTCTTCTAGAGAAGTGTCCTTTACTTGTTTTAGCGCAAATAGGGATTTTAGCTTTCAACATATATGCAACAACATTCAGTTATGTACTTCATATACCATTCAAGGAGATAAGTGGCTTGCAATTCTTTTGTTTAATTACCTTACAAGAGGAGATGAAGCATGCACAATATATCTTCATAAATGAAATGAGTAGATTATTAGAAGAAATCTATTTTCCTCGAAAATTCTACTTTTCCTTCTGGAGGGAGGTCAACTATATTCGTCATTGATTTGGGACACTTGCCACTTGTTATTTATTAACTAATATATACATCTAAGTTTTTTTCAAGATATTTATGAAACTCAATGACAATAATTGTGACCCTTGATAATAGGTTTACATAATATAGACAAAGAAATAATGAAAAATATCTTAACCATTAGTTGATGAATGCTAGAGTGCAATGCCAACTATAGAAGGCTAGAAATTACTTATTACTCATACATATACTTATTTGGATGCTTCCGCAAAAGAGTCACTTGATAAGGCCTTAGTTAAAGACAAATTATGATAGAAAAAATCGCAATAAGCATTGCTTGAGATATCTAGATTGTTCCATTTTAGCTAGTGTTGCTACAAGTGTAAGAAGCAACTATTACATGGAAACAAATATGAAAGACATGGAACTTAAGTTTCTTATTACAGTTGAAGTTAGGTTGATGCTTACTTTAAATATATGGACTAATGTAGGACTCATTGATGGTTCTCTTGGAGTAGTAGAAAAAATTGTGTATAACTATGGAAGTTCACCCTAAAACCACCTACATATGTTTTAATAATATTTGATAATTATGTGGGGTTCTAGTGATTAACCAATCCCTTAAAATGTTTCTATTACACCTACTAAAAGAGTTAATAAGAAATAACTTCGATTAAAAGATTGTTTGGGGCTTAACAACCCATAACTCACAATGATTAATGTTGGAGAAACCTATTATCGGTATTGTGAAGAAAGTTTCAAGCAATGTATGACATTTATTGCAAAACCGCAAGTTAAGATTTGAATGGTCTTGCACTGCAAATTTATTTTTTATATGATCAATAAAAAAATGAAAAAGTTAGCAAGTGTGTTTATAAGAAAAATGAAGATTCATCACTATGTAATCTATTCAATATTTATTATATGCATCATGTTACCTTCTTACTATTTGTTTTTTATCATTCCACATTGTTACTTTATTACTATTAAAATTATTTCTCATGCAATGTTTGAAGTGCACTTTGTAATAGTACTCTCTATATTATAAATGATAGTAAATTTCAAATAACCATATTCTTCTAATTATCTACAATTTTTACATATGTAGTTGGAACAACCTAGATCCATATTGCGTCCATATCTACCAAGTAGAACAACCTAAATCCATCTTAACCTCATATCTATCAAGTGTTTAGAGGGATCAAATCCCTCTTGTAAAAACAAAATTACACCTATAGAGATTTGGTCATTCATGACATAATAAATACAAAGTTGAAATGTATGTAGATTAATACATAAATTTATATACCAATACCCATATAGACAAAAGTGTTATGTAGTATTGAAATTGGCAACTAAGATTTAACAAGTTTAAAAGTCAAGATATTTTTGACAAAAATCACTTATTTAAAAAAATGTTATCATAGACATTTAAGTCAAAAATTATATAAACATTTAAGTCTACAATTATATAAAGTGTTAATGTGCATAAATTCATCTTAACCATCTCCACCTCTATTTATTTAAAACCTAAAGAAAATAAAAATATTTATTAATTTACTAATTTTTTATCTTATTAATTTTACCCACTTACATACACATAAATCTCTCTTTATATGTACCAAACCCTCATCACTCTAGCACTCTAATGACCCACATAAACCATAATTTATAGTTTGTGATTACATCTAAGAATTTGGGGTGGACTAGCATCTATGTTTTTCTTAGACTGTACAAGGATAAGAGAAGTGTACTGTCTAGATTGAATTTATAGCAATTGTTCCAAATTCGAAATAAATAATTATTAAAGAAAATAAAAAATAATTAGAAACTATACATGAATAATTAGTAACTAATGAATAACTGGTAGCTTTACTAATTCACATGTTAGTATATGAATTATTGTAGAACTGAAAAGGAAGAACAGATAAATTGACATTGAATGCATTGTCTAGACATTTGGTTCTTATTGGCCCTGTAACTTGAATCTATAGTTGTAAGCATTCTTGCTGTTCCATTTTACTTTTTCACAACCAACAGAATAAAATGCAACATTGATTTTTCTCAAGCCTGATTTGTGCCCCTGTAGGAACTGAATCTTTTCCCATCTTAAGAAAATTTTCCAAAATAAAACGTAAGGTATCTATCGTATTTCAATTTGGTTAGTTATTTCGTAACTTTACAAGGCTCGAATCTCTATCCATTGTAAGCTTCGACAAATAAAAAACAAAATAAAATGCAAAGGTAGAGTTCTTTGTCCTATTACTTTTTGAAAATTTTGCCACAATTTGGTTTAGAAGTAAGTTAAAATGTTTTATAATTTGCACTTTTTCAAGTTATTTTTGCTTGAATTGGATAATGAGACTTTTGTTGATCACGATTTTCATTGTTGATTGTAAAAATGGATTTACCACCTTTAATTGTTTAAATTGCAAGTTCTATTGCATAAATGGATTCAACACCCTTAGTTATCCATGAGTATCTCGATTATACAATTCCAAAAAATTCAATCAGATTTTGGTTATAAAAATTGCTGAAAAATGGATGTAAATGGTAGGATGATTAGCTTATTTCTTTGGCTTATGTCATCATCAATTTTAGAACATTTTAGGACTTTTTATTATAAACGGTTGATCATTAGATGTTTGATACAATAGAAAAAGGTTTACTTATGCATGAAGCTTCATTGATATGGTCATGTAGTCTTCTTTAACTCACTCTAGTTAGTTTACTATAACTTCTTATTATTGGTCAATCTAAACAATATTTACCATTAGGAATTGTTGTCATCTACAATTTCTAACTATCTGTCACTCCAAACAATCTTTTATCATTAGGAACTGTTAAAATCTACAAGAGTTATCCATCAAATGCATCCCTTTTTATAACATCCCTCCAAATTGACCATTATTGTTATTTCGTTTAAAATTTCATTTTTAATTGTTGTAAGCAGCCTTGGAGAGGAGCTCAAGGCTAAGGCCCCACCAGTGGACTTTAGAAAGTTTTATTATTTTATTCGTAGGTCGAAAATGTTTTCATACTTAGAAGACTTAAGGCTGCGTCGCCACAAAATCCTTAAAGAGGAGAAAGAAGTCAGCTCAACTACAAAGAGAATGCCAGACCTTACCATGGTTAAGGAAACCACACACATATATGATATATATAGTATAGGTTACTTACTTGTTATGATTTTCGAAGTGTCATCCAATTATTATGTGCATTAAAAGCATATAAGTAAGTCCTTCTATTTTGACTCCATTCTTTTAATGCTTAAAAAAAAAAACGTTGGGGCCATACTTTGGCAAATTGTTTTTAAAGATCGTGGGTTTGGGAGGAACACTCTGTACCATCGCCATTTGTCTTTTAATGAAGAGCCCAAAACCCTTGGCCGCCATCTGCCATCGAGAGTGTTGCATTGTTATATTGTTGAGAGGATTAAACTTCTATTAAATTCTTCTTACAAAATGAAGTGGAGCTTTTGGCAGAGGATTTCGGGGAGACTTTAGTGCAAGCTTGTCCCTTAACTGAGTCCACTACCTCGAAGATTAGAAAAATAACTTAATTAAAGAGATAATGGAAGATCTTGTCTTCCTTGATGCATAGATAACCGGTTAGTCGAGCTTGCCATCTGTTTTGAGTTGTCTGCCATCAATCGTGTTGATTAAATTTGATTACCAACTATATATTTTAGCCAAGAGGATAGGAAAGGAACACAACAGGAAGAAGGGGGGGGAACTCAACTTTTTTTCTAGAGGGAAACGTTTTGATCTTTGCACATTTTGGGTGAGAGTGATCATTGCATAGGAAGAGATCGTTTTTGCATGGAACGGACTCCCCAAAGCAAAACACCAGAGTTAAAAAGGGGAGGATCGCAAAAAGGAGGGGCGCTGGGTTACGGATACTTGGATCATGGAGGATTGATGGAAGGTGAGTCACACAATACTCATACCTGGATAGAGATTAAGGGATATGGTTGCGGAATCAACCTCTGCATTAAGTGGTAATATCCATCCACCTTCCATTGTTAAAAAAATAGCCATATTGCTTTGTCGTTTCCAATTAGGTAACCACTCGGTCATTTTTTAATACGGTGAATGTATTTTCGTATTTCGAACGGTATCCAATTTTTAACTCAGAACTTTACCTTTAAAATTGTAACTCTTGCCTGGTGATTTTAGTTTTGCACTATTGGATACCATGGCATTTGCCATCTCTTATTTGGATGCATTATCATTACCTCGACGAAGTCAGATCTTTTTCTTAGCTTAATTTATGAACTATGTTAGTGCTAGTCGGATGCATTGTCATTACCTCGGCGAAGTCAGATCTTTGTCTTAGCTTAATTTATGAACTGTGTTAGTGCTAGTTGGATGCATTTTCATTACCTCAGTGAAGTCAGATATTTTTCTTAGCTTAATTCATGAACTGTGTTAGTGCTAGTCAGATGCATTGTCATTACCTCGGCGAAGTCAGATCTTTGTCTTAGCTTAATTTATGAACTGTGTTAGTGCTAGTCGGATGCATTGTCATTACCTCGACGAAGTCATATCTTTGTCTTAGCTTAATTTATGAACTGTGTTAGTGCTAGTTGGATGCATTTTCATTACCTCATCGAAGTCAGATCTTTGACTTAGCTAAGTTTATGAACTGTGTTAGCGCTAGTCGGATGTATTGTCTCGAGGAAGTCAGATCTCTGCCTTAGCTTGATTTTGAGTTGTGTAATGCCAATCAGATGGTCTTCATTCTAAATGGATTTATCAGTATACCCTACTGGTTGACGTTTTTGAAGATATTAACACTACAGTCCCCAATCTACAGAAGTTCGGCTAAGTCCTCTGTCAAGAGTTCTGTGAAGTGCATTGACAGAGAAACTTAGATAGAGCTACGGTTTATTTATATTTGTGTTGACTCAGGTCTCATTGATCTACATGCAGTAGGTCGATACCTGAACATAATCGCATTATAGGAGTGAATATGTACTCACCTACTATCATCATGATCTTACCTCTGCATAATGTATGACTCTACATATGCTGTCTGTGTCTTTCCTTGGAGGATGAGAGGTAAGTTGTCAATGTTTCCTCTATGTCTGATAAGAAAGTGTTTATGCTTATGATTTTCATTAATAGGGTTTAGTCTTGACAAATCTGTTGTGATTTCGGTAAAGTCAATCTCTGCATGCTACATCATTTTTGTGAGAACCTCTTGTGTGGAATTATGATTTACATATTTGTGAATAAAGGGTATTAGTTCATACCTCAGTTAGGGTTTGTCTTGGTTTAAAATATTTTCTACCTCTTATTGAAATATTTTTCCACTGTGTTTGTATTCCCACAAAATCCTCGTTTTCTTTTATTTATATATTCTTGTACCAACTTAAGGTTGACCTAACTTGACACCTTCTTTTTGTTAGACTCTCTTTATTAAATAATGATAATACTAGATATAATTTTATATAAATATATATATAGGTGGCTTGATGGTTTTGTTAAACAATCTTATGGATGGATCTTTAATTTCTGAACTTTGGAAGATAGATATATGACTTTATGTACTATGTTAGTAATATTATAATAATATTTATTTGGAGTATGAACTTATCTGGGTAATAGTTAGACAACTTAGAAATTGAAAAGAAGAATATTTGGATCATGTTATAAATATTATAAACTACTTGGATTATATTTTTATGTGGCCTTCAAGTTATAGAATAGAAGGATTAAGGAAATGTAGGTCATAGGCCATGTATATAATGAATAGAAATATTATTCCTTATATTATTTTGTGAAGAAATGAATCACTCACGGAATATTGACCATGAAAGGATTAGGGTTATCGATCCTCTTAGATTCAACTTATAAATTATAATAAGTGTTGCGTGATCTATATATGAAAGAGTTTCGACATTGTTTTGTCAAAAGTGTATTAATGAAGCCCTCTATAAGAGGTGTTCCTTGAAAGACAACGATTGAGTTGTACGATGTAAATTTCTATGGAGGAAATATTATTTAAAAGATGCACACACCTTTGTGGACTAGCCCGCGTATGGTTGAACCACATTATATTTTGTCTCCTATGTTTCCTATGGTGTTTCTCAATGTGTCTTATGTATGAGTACTTGTTTCTGTCCTTAAAAATGTTTATGATTACTTTGATGTATACGATTCATATAGAAGGTTGGTTGTTGATATAATGCTTCTCTTATGATTATGATTGTGTTGTTACCATTTAGATTGTTTTATTGAGAGAAGTATATGTTTCTTATAAGATGTATATTAAGACATACTAAAGTTTGTGTTTCCCGCAAGATTTAAGAAATGGTTGACATCTTCAGTTAAGCATTGATTTAGTTAAAAGTAAAACATCTATCTATTTATGCAAAAATGACGGGAGATAGTACTTAATATACATGAATTTCATTCAGGGACCTTTTTCCTTGATTATTATAATGACATTTATATAAACATTGCAAAGTTTTAATTATTTGTAAGCAATAATTTAAGAAAGTAAACCCACACTTTATATTTCAATACAGATATTATTGGTATTTAGACCACTTAGAAAAAATTTAAATTTTACGAAATTTTGGGTACGTGACATATGGTATCAGAGCACTAGGTTTAAACACTTGGGTCTGATTGGCTCAGCATGAAATCAATAAGTATGGAGTTTATTAACCAAGTCGTTTTTTTTGTTTCATTTTGAATGCATGGACTGGAATGGACGAGGGGTAATACTACACAAAGTGCAACTCCAAGAATTTTCCGAAAGAATAAAGATAAGTACTTTTACTTTTGGTTCCTCATAAGGTTGTGAGGCAGGTACGTTATCCCTTGACATAAGTTTAAATATTCGCATTACTATATGGTATTACTAAAGAGTGAAACGTGTTAAAACAATTCTCGTATTTGTAGAAAAGATTATGAAAAGTGTCGTGAACATACTGACAAATTTCATAAGTAAATTCAAAATTTTATAGAAGTATCATTTAATTCCACATTTTTGTTGATATTCTATAATTTCGAAAAGAATTACCTATGAATATCGCTAGGTTACATGTTATATTTAAAGGCGTAAACTAGTTCAAGTGAAAAGATATTGACATGTTCAATATTATTGAAAAATTGTCATTTTGTTAAATGTTAAGATTTTATTACTTAACATAAATTGTATTTCATTTCAGAATTCCCTATTGTTATTAGAATTATAAGTATAAGCTTAAAAGTGTATCACTGTATGGAATTGCACACAGTCTTCCTAGGAGATGAAAATGATTTTATTTAAAAGCATTATGATTCTAAGTATTTCTTCTAGGGTTGTTACCCTATTGTTATTAGAATTATAAGTATAAGATTGAAAGTGTATCACTGTATGGAATTGCACACAGTCTTCCTAGGAGATGAAAATGATTTTATTTAAAAGCATTATGATTCTAAGTATTTCTTCTAGGGTTGTTATAAAGATTGATGTGCATCAAATTAAAAAGGTATTGTTAAATAGTAGGAGTTTGATTACAAGAAAATAATCATTAGATGGTAAATCTTCAATTTGAATTGAATCTATATGCAACTAACCATTTTAGTTATGAAACTAACATGTTTGTTTGTTAGCAGACTTGACCTCAAATTCACATTAAGGATCTTGAAGAGTTTGCATCAAGATGAATTGAAGAGGATGCACAAGTTAATCCAATGAGCATGCGTGTAAATATATGGAACTAATGAGTTCAGTTGTTGAACTTTTGAAGCAAAGAAAAATTTTCCTTATACTAACACTTCAGGAGGAGATTTTGGATCACGACCAATGTCATAATCCAAGAGGAACATGGATTATACAACCACTTACATACATAAGTTGAGCTAAATCACTCAAGAGTAAGTAATAATTTACTTTACATTTTTATTTTGATTACAGGGCTTTATGGATCATGATTGGTGGTAAGACTTATGATTGATGATGTGTAATCATCAAAATGCATAGAATGAGATATATTTGTTAATATTTGTTGGTATTATGTCGCATGTGGAATGCAAGAAATACTAAATGATTGTTACTAAGTAAAATTCTCGGACTCAAATGAGAAGGTTTGAGGGGAAAATAATATTTCCTGAACTCAAGTAGAGGTTGCATCTTGCACTCACTTACTAGCTGTTGCAGGGTGCAACTTCCCTAAATTGTGGTCATGTTCCCCATGGAAGTGGAAGAGAGCAGGTGGGTAGCTCGTTGAATGTTATACTGACCCAAAAGTCCCAGGAAAACTTTATATCCATCGAATTGAGTAGAGGAAGGGCTCACGATTTTTGCTTGTGTTGTTAGAACGGAGCGCACAAGAGGTTCTCTGAGGAGACTAAAATTTTTCCTTGTGGTGTTAGAACTGAGCCCACAAGAAGATTCGATGAGGGGAAGCTATGTAATGAGTTGCAGAGTAAGACTGTCAAATTTTCCTGCTGAGTTGCAGAGTGCTATGTATGCAAGTCTATATGATTGCTGAAGTACATGAGCAGGATACGTATGCAAGTCTCCATGATTGTTGAAGAAAAAAAAAGATTGATGATCAACAAGGTTTTTTGCAAGAAATGTTTCATGATATAAGCTAATAATAATGATTGTCTTGTAGCTAGACCCTCACATGTATTTATGTCTAAATGTTATGAATGCTGGAATAAGCAAAATATTTCCTCAAGGAAGAGGAAGAATGATGAATATTTACTGTTTTGGAATTTTGTATACTTATGATATACTAAAGGATGTTGGGAGATCTTGTATGATCTGTGTAATGTGCAGGATATAAGTGATGAGGGCTTGTTGAAAATCGCAAAAATGTGAAGATGACTAAAGCATAAGAACAAAAGTAAGAGAAAGATGGGAAAGGATGAAAAAGACAAACTAGAGAACACTGAGGACGGTGTTATCTTTAAGGGGTGGAGTGTGTAACATCCCTTCAAATTGACCATTATTGTTATTTCGTTTAAAATTTCATTTTTAATTGTTGTAAGCAGCTCTGGTGAGGAGCTCAAAGCTAAGGCCCCACCAGTGGACTTTAGAAAGTTTTATTATTTTATTCGTAGGTCGAAAATGTTTTCATATTTAAAATACTTAAGGCTGCGTCGCCACAAAATCCTTAAAGAGGAGAAATAAGTCAGTTCAACTACAAAGAGAATGCCAGACCTTACCATGGGTTAAGGAAACCACATACATATATGATATATATAGTATAGGTTACTTAGTTGTTATGATTTTCGAAGTGTCATCCAATTATTATGTGCATTAAAAGCATATAAGTAAGTCCTTCTATTTTGACTCCATTCTTTTAATGCTTTAAAAAAAAAACGTTGGGGCCATACTTTGGCAAATTGTTTTTAAAGATCGTGGGTTTTGGAGGAACACTCTGTACCACCTCCATTTCTCTTTTAATGAAGAGCTCAAAACCCTTGGCCGCCATCTTCCATCGAGAGTGTTGCATTGTTATACTGTTGAGAGGAGTAAAATTCTATTAAATTCTTGTTACAAAATGAAGTGGAGCTTTTGGCAGAGGATTTCGAGGAGACTTTAGTGCAAGCTTGTCCCTTAACTGAGTCCACTACCTCGAAGATTAGAGGAATAGCTTAATTAAAGAGATAATGGAAGATCTTGTCTTCCTTGATGCATAGATAACCTGTTAGCCTAGCTTGCCATCTGTTTTGAGTTGTCTGCCATCAATCGTGTTGATTAAATTTGATTACCAACTATATATTTTAGCCAGGAGGATAGGAAAGGAACACAACAGGAAGAAGGGGGGGAACTCAACATTTTTCTGGAGGGAAACGTTTTGATCTCTGCACATTTTGGGTGAGAGTGATCGTTGCATAGGAAGAGATCGTTTTTGAATGGGACGGACTCCCCAAAGAAAAACACCAGAGTTAAAAAGGGGAGGATCGCAAAATGGAGGGGCGCTGGGTTACGGATACCTGGATAATGGAGGATTGATGGAAGGTGAGTCACACAATGCTCATACCTGGATAGAGATTAAGGGAGATGGTTGCAGAATCAACCTCTGCATTAAGTGGTAATATACATCCACCTTCCATTGCTAAAAAAATAGCCATACTGCTTTGTCGTTTCCAATTAGGTAACCACTCGGTCATTTTTTAATACAGTGAATGTATTTTTGTATTTCGAATGGTATCCAATTTTTAACTCAGAACTTTACCTTTCAAATTCTAACTCCTGCCTGGTGATTTTAGTTTTGCACTGTTGGATACCATGGCATTTGCCATCTCTGATTTGGATGCATTATCATTACCTCGACGAAGTCAGATCTTTTCTTAGCTTAATTTATGAACTGTGTTAGTGCTAGTCGGATGCATTGTCATTACCTCGGCGAAGTCAAATCTTTGTCTTAGCTTAATTTATGAACTGTGTTAGTGCTAGTTAGATGCATTGTCATTACCTCAGCGAAGTCAGATCTTTGTCTTAGCTTAATTTATGAACTGTGTTAGTACTAGTCGGATGCATTGTCATTACCTCGGCAAAGTCAGATCTTTGTCTTAGCTTAATTTATGAACTGTGTTAGTGCTAGTCGGCTGCATTGTCATTACCTCGGCGTAGTCAGATCTTTGTCTTAGCTTAATTTATGAACGGTGTTAGTGCTAGTTGGATGCATTGTCATTACCTCAGCGAAGTCAGATCTTTGTCTTAGCTAAGTTTATGAACTGTGTTAGCGCTAGTCGGATGTATTGTCTCGACGAAGTCAGATCTCTGCCTTAGCTTGATTTTGAGTTGTGTAATGCCAATCGGATGGTCTTCATTCTAAATGGATTTAGCAGTATACCCTACTGGGTTACATTTTTGAAGATATTAACCCTACAGTCCCCAATCTACAGAAGTTCGGCTAAGTGCTCTGTCAGGAGTTATGTGAAGTGCGTTGACAGAGAAACTTAGATAGAAGTAGGGTTTATTTATATTTGTGTTGACTCAGGTCTCATTGATCTACATGCAGTAGGTCGATACCTGAACATAATCGCAATATAGGAGTGAATATGTACTCACCTACTGTCATCATGAACGTACCTCTGCATAATGTATGACTCTACATATGTTGTCTATGTCTTTCCTTGGAGGATGAGAGGTAAGTTGTCAATGTTTCCTCTATGTCTGATAAGAAAGTGTTTATGCTTATGATTTTCATTAATAGGGTTTAGTCTTGACAAATCTGTTGTGATTTCGGTAAAGTCAATCTCTGCATGCTACATCATTTTTGTGAGAACCTCTTGTGTGGAATTATGATTTACATATTTGTGAATAGAGGGTATTAGTTCATACCTCAGTTAGGGTTTGTCTTGTTTTAAAATATTTTCTACCTCTTATTGAAATATTTTTCCACTGTGCTTGTATTCCCACAAAATCCTCGTTTTCTTTTATTTATATATTCTTGTACCAACTTAAGGTTGACCTAACTTGACACCTTCTTTTTGTTAGACTCTCTTTACTAAATAATGATAATACTAGATATAATTTTATATAAATATATATATAGGTGGCTTGACGGTTTTGTTACACAATCTTATGGATGGATCTTTGGTTTCTGAACTTTGGAAGATAGATATATGACTTTATGTATTATGTTAGTAATATTATAATAATATTTATTTGGAGTATGAATTTATCTGGGTAATAGCTAAACAACTTAGAAATTGAAAAGAAGAATATTTGGATCATGTTATAAATATTATAAACTACTTGGATTATATTTTTATGTGGCCTTCAAGTTATAGAATAGAAGGATTAAGGAAATGTAGGTAATAGGCCATGCATATAATGAATAGAAATATTATTGCTTATATTATTTTGTGAAGAAATGAATCACTCACGGAATATTGACCATGAAAGGATTAGGGTTATCGATCCTCTTAGATTCACCTTATAAATTATAATAAGTGTTGGGTGATCTATATATGAAAGAGTCTCGACATTGTTTTCTCAAAAGTGTATTAATGAAGCCCTCTATAAGAGGTGTTCCTTGAAAGACAACGATTGAGTTGTACGATGTAAATTCCTATGGAGAAAATATTATTTAAAAGATGCACACACCTTTGTGGACTAGCCCGTGTATGGGTGAACCACGTTATATTTTGTCTCCTATGTTTCCTATGGTGTTTCTCAATGTGTCTTATGTATGAGTACTTGTTTCTGTCCTTAAAAATGTTTATGATTACTTTGATGTATACGATTCATATAGAAGGTTGGTTGTTGATATAATGCTTCTCTTATGATTATGATTGTGTTGTTACCATTTAGATTGTTTTATTGAAAGAAGTATATGTTTCTTAAACGATGTATATTAACACATAATGAAGTTTGTGTTTCCCGCAAGATTTAAGAAATGGTTGACATCTTAAGTTAAGCATTGATTTAGTTAGAAGTATAACATCTATCTATTCATGAAAAAATGACGGGAGATAGTACTTAATATACATGAATTTCATTGAGGGACCTTTCTCCTTGATTATAATGACACTTATATAAACATTGCAAAGTTTTAATTATTTGTAAGCAATAATTTAATAAAGTAAACCCACACTTTATATTTCAATACAGATATTATTGGTATTTAGACCACTTCGAAAAATTTTAAATTTTACGAAATTTTGGGTACGTGACATATGGTATCAGAGCACTACGTTTAAACACTCGGGCCTGATGGGCTCAACATGAAATCAATAAGTATGGAGTTTACTAACCAAGTCGTTTTTTTTGTTTCATTTTGAATGCATGGACTGGAATGGACAAGGGGTAATATTACACAAAGTGCAACTCCAAGAATTTTCCGAAAGAATAAAGATAAGTACTTTTACTTTTGGTTCCTCATAAGGTTGTGAGGCAGGTACGTTATCCCTTGACATAAGTTTAAATATTCGCATTACTATATGGTATTACTAAAGAGTGAAACTTGTTAAAACAATTCTAGTATTTGTACAAAAGATTATGAAAAGTGTCGTGAACATACTGACAAATTTCATAAGTAAATTCAAAATTTTATAGAAGTATCATTTAATTCCACATTTTTGTTGATATTCTATAATTTCTAAAAGCATTACCTATGAATATCACTAGGGTACATGTTATATTTAAAGGCATAAACTAGTTCAGGTGAAAATATATTGAAATGTTGAATATTATTGAAAAATTGTCATTTTGTTAAATGTTAAGATTTTATTACTTAACATAAATTGTATTTCATTTCAGAATTCCCTATTGTTATTAGAATTATAAGTATAAGCTTAAAAGAGTATCACTGTATGGAATTGCACACAGTCTTCCTAGGAGCTTAAAATGATTTTATTTAAAAGCATTATGATTCTAAGTATTTCTTCTAGGGTTGTTATAAAGATTGATGTGCATCAAATTAAAAAGGTCTTATTAAATAGTAGGAGTTTGATTACAAGAAAAGAATCATTAGATGGTAAATGTTCAATTTGAACTGAATCTATATGCAACTAATCGTTTTAATTATGAAACTAACATGTTTGTTTGTTAGCAGACTTGACCTCAAATTCACATTAAGGATCTTGAAGAGTTTGCATCAAGATGAATTGAAGAGGATGCACAAGTTAATCCAATGAGCATGCGTGTAAATATATGGAACTAATGAGTTCAGTTGTTGAACTTTTGAAGCAAAGAAAAATTTTCCTTATGCTAACACTTCAGGAGGAGATTTTGGATCACGACCAATGTCATAATCCAAGAGGAACATAGATTATACAACCACTTACATAGATAAGTTGAGCTAAATAGCTCAAAAGTAAGTAATAATTTACTTTACATTTTTATTTTGATTACAGGGCTTTATGGATCATAATTGGTGGTAAGACTTATGATTGATGATTTGTAATCATCAAAATGCATAGAATGAGATATATTCGTTAATATTTTGTTGGTATTATGTCGCATGTGGAATGTAAGAAATACTAAATGATTGTTACTAAGTAAAATTCTCGGACTCAAATGAGAAGGTTTGAGGGGAAAATAATATTTCCTGAACTCAAGTAGAGGCTGCATCTTGCACTCACTTACTAGCTGTTGCAGGGTGCAACTTCCCTAAATTGTGGTCATGTTCCCCATGGAAGTGGAACAGAGCAGGTGGGTAGCTCGTTGAATGTTATACTGACCCAAAAGTCCTAGGCAAACTTTATATCCATCGAATTGAGCAGAGGAAGGGCTCACGATTTTTCCTTGTGTTGTTAGAACGGAGCACACAAGAGGTTCTCTGAGGAGACTAAACTTTTTCCTTGTGGTGTTAGAACTGAGCCCACAAGAAGATTCGATGAGGGGAAGCTATGTAATGAGTTGCAGAGTAAGACTGTCAAATTTTCCTGCTGAGTTGCAGAGTGCTATGTATGCAAGTCTATATGATTGCTGAAGTACATGAGCAGGATATGTATGCAAGTCTCCATGATTGTTGAAGAACAAAAGAGATTGATGATCAACAAGGTTTGTTGCAAGAAATGTTTCATGATATAAGCTAATAATAATGATTGTCTTGTAGCTCGACCCTCACATGTATTTATGTGTGAATGTTATGAATGCTGGAATAAGCAAAATATTTCCTCAAGGAAGAGGAAGAATGATGAATATTTACTGTTTTGGAATTTTGTATACTTATAATATACTAAAGGATGTTGGGAGATCTTGTATGATCTGTGTAATGTGCAGGATATAAGTGATGAGGGCTTGTTGAAAATCGCAAAAATGTGAAGATGACTAAAGCATAAGAACAAAAGTAAGCAAAAGATGGGAAAGGATGAAAAAGACAAACCAGAGAACACCGAGGACGGTGTTATCTTTAAGGGGTGGAGTGTGTAACATCCCTCCAAATTGACCATTATTGTTATTTCGTTTAAAATTTCATTTTTAATTGTTGTAAGCAGCCCTAGTGAGGAGCTCAAGGCTAAGACCCCATCAGTGGACTTTAGAAAGCTTTATTATTTTATTCGTAGGTCGAACATGTTTTCATACTTAGAAGACTTAAGGCTGCGTCGCCACAAAATCCTTAAAGAGGAGAAAGAAGTCAGCTCAACTACAAAGAGAATGCCAGACCTTACCATGGTTTAAGGAAACCACACACATATATGATATATATAGTATAGGTTACTTAGTTGTTATGATTTTTGAAGTGTCATCCAATTATTATGTGCATTAAAAGCATATAAGTAAGTCCTTCTATTTTGACTCCATTCTTTTAATGATTAAAAAAAAACGTTGGGGCCATACTTTGGCAAATTGTTTTTAAAGATCGTGGGTTTTGGAGGAACACTCTATACCACCGCCATTTGTCTTTTAATGAAGAGCCCAAAACCCTTGGCCGCCATCTGCCATCGAGAGTGTTGCATTGTTATATTGTTGAGAGGAGTAAACTTCTATTAAATTCTTGTTACAAAATGAAGTGGAGCTTTTGGTAGAGGATTTCGGGGAGACTTTAGTGCAAGCTTGTCCCTTAACTGAGTCCACTACCTCGAAGATTAGAAAAATAGCTTAATTAAAGATATAATGGAAGATCTTGTCTTCCTTGATGCATAGATAACCGGTTAGTCGAGCTTGCCATTTTTTTTGAGTTGTCTGCCATCAATCGTGTTGATTAAATTTGATTACCAACTATATATTTTAGCCAGGAGGATAGGAAAGGAACACAACAGGAAGAGGGGGGGGAACTCAACTTTTTTCTGGAGGGAAACATTTTGATCTCTGCACATTTTGGGTGAGAGTGATCGTTGCATAGGAAGAGATCGTTTTTGCATGGGACGGACTCCCCAAAGCAAAACACCAGAGTTAAAAAGGGGAGGATCGCAAAAAGGAGGGGTGCTGGGTTACGGATACCTGGATCATGGAGGATTGATGGAAGGTGAGTCACAAAATACCCATACCTGGATAGAGATTAATGGAGATGGTTGCGGAATCAACCTCTGCATTAAGTGGTAATATCCATCCACCTTCCATTGTTAAAAAAATAGCCATACTGCTTTGTTGTTTCCAATTAGGTAACCACTCGGTCATTTTTTAATACGGTGAATGTATTTTCGTATTTCGAACGGTATCAAATTTTTAACTCAGAACTTTGCCTTTCAAATTGTAACTCTTGCCTGGTGATTTTAGTTTTGCACTGTTGGATACCATGGCATTTGCCATCTCTGATTTGGATGCATTATCATTACCTCGACGAAGTCAGATCTTTTTCTTAGCTTAATTTATGAACTGTGTTAGTGCTATTCGGATGCATTGTCATTACCTTGGCGAAGTCAGATCTTTGTCTTAGCTTAATTTATGAACTGTGTTAGTGCTAGTTGGATGCATTGTCATTACCTCAGCGAAGTCATATCTTTTTCTTAGCTTAATTTATGAACTATGTTAGTGCTAGTCGGATGCATTGTCATTACCTCGGCGAAGTCAGATCTTTGTCTTAGCTTAATTTATGAACTGTGTTAGTGCTAGTCGGATGCATTGTCATTACCTCGGCGAAGTCAGATCTTTGTCTTAGCTTAATTTATGAACTGTGTTAGTGCTAGTTGGATGCATTGTCATTACCTCAACGAAGTCAGATCTTTGTCTTAGCTTAGTTTATGAACTGTGTTAGCGCTAGTTAGATGTATTGTCTCAACGAATTCAGATCTCTTCCTTAGCTTGATTTTGAGTTGCGTAATGCCAATCGGATGGTCTTCATTCTAAATGGATTTAGCAGTATACCCTACTGGTTGACGTTTTTGAAGATATTAACCCTACAGTCCCCAATCTACAGAAGTTCGGCTAAGTGCTCTGTCAAGAGTTCTGTGAAGTGCGTTGACAGAGAAACTTAGATAGAGCTAGGGTTTATTTATATTTGTGTTGACTCAAGTCTCATTGATCTACATGCAGTAGGTCGATACCTGAACATAATCGCACTATAGGAGTGAATATGTACTCACCTACTGTCATCATGATCTTACCTCTGCATAATGTATGACTCTACATATGCTGTCCGTGTCTTTTCTTGGGGGATGAGAGGTAAGTTGTCAATGTTTCCTCTATGTACGATAAGAAAGTGTTTATGCTTATGATTTTCATTAATAGGGTTTAGTCTTGACAAATCTGTTGTGATTTCGGTAAAGTCAATCTCTGCATGCTACATCATTTTTGTGAGAACCTCTTGTGTGCAATTATGATTTACATATTTGTTAATAGAGGGTATTAGTTCATAAGTCAGTTAGGGTTTGTCTTGTTTTAAAATATTTTCTACCTCTTATTGAAATATTTTACCACTGTGCTTGTATTCCCACAAAATCCTCGTTTTCTTTTATTTATATATTCTTGTACCAACTTAAGGTTGACCTAACTTGACACGTTCTTTTTGTTAGACTCTCTTTATTAAATAATGATAATACCAGACATAATTTTATATAAATATATATATAGGTGGCTTGACGGTTTTGTTAAACAATCTTATGGATGGATCTTTGATTTCTGAACTTTGGAAGATAGATATATGACTTTATGTATTATGTTAGTAATATTATAATAATATTTATTTGGGGTATGAATTTATCTGGGTAATAGTTAAACAACTTAGAAATTGAAAAGAAGAATATTTGGATCATGTTATAAATATTATAAACTACTTGGATTATATTTTTATGTGGCCTTCAAGTTATAGAATAGAAGGATTAAGGAAATGTAGGTCATAGGCCATGTATATAATGAATAGAAATATTATTCCTTATATTATTTTGTGAAGAAATGAATCACTCACGGAATATTGACCATGAAAGGATTAGGGTTATCGATCCTCTTAGATTCACCTTATAAATTATAATAAGTGTTGGGTGATCTATATATGAAAGAGTCTCGACATTGTTTTGTCAAAAGTGTATTAATGAAGCCCTCTATAAGAGGTGTTCCTTGAAAGACAATGATTGAGTTGTACGATGTAAATTCCTATGGAGGAAATATTATTTAAAAGATGCACACACCTTTGTGGACTAGCCCGTGTATGGGTGAACCACGTTATATTTTGTCTCCTATGTTTCCTATGGTGTTTCTCAATGTGTCTTATGTATGAGTACTTGTTTCTGTCCTTAAAAATGTTTATGATTACTTTGATGTATACGATTCATATAGAAGGTTGGTTGTTGTTATAATGCTTCTCTTATGATTATGATTGTGTTGTTACCATTTAGATTGTTTTATTGAAAGAAGTATATGTTTCTTAAAGGATGTATATTAACACATAATGAAGTTTGTGTTTCCCGCAAGATTTAAGAAATGGTTGACATCTTAAGTTAAGCATTGATTTAGTTAAAAGTAAAACATCTATCTATTCATGCAAAAATGACGGGAGATAGTACTTAATATACATGAATTTCATTGAGGGACATTTTTCCTTGATTATTATAATGACATTTATATAAACATTGCAAGGTTTTAATTATTTGTAAGCAATAATTTAAGAAAGTAAACCCACACGTTATATTTCAATACAGATATTATTTGTATTTAGACCACTTAGAAAAATTTTAAATTTTACAAAATTTTGGGTACGTGACACTTTCACTCCATCGATTGTAACATTGTAGTCCCCTTATGGTAGGCACATATTCCCTTGATAGTAAATATGTTGTTGGGATAGATCATCAAGTTGTAATCATCTTTGTCCAGGTGGAGCTTACATGGATGTTGTTGTATTACTTAATAAAAATTTCTACAAATGTTTCGAAGTTTCCTTGTGTTCTTCGTGCCATTAAAATTTTGTGTTAGTTGACTATATTTCAGACCATTTGTCTTTTAATTGATTAGTGGAATAAGTCACTTAAAATGATGATTCCAATTTATTCTCTCTTCCACTTGGCTAAGGAACTTGTCAGTGGAAAATTAAATTTCTAGTAGAGTATACACATGTAATTTATTGATCAATATGTTGTGGTAGGATTCCTTCCATTTTTATTCTTCTTATTTTGACCCATGTCAAGATTATGGTCCTAGTTAACTATGGTTTTCTTTATCCAGCATCAACTACTATGTATACTAAATCATAGTGAACATAACATAAAAATAAGGTTGTTACTTCATTTTCCATGTGTTGGATTAACATATTATCCAACATATTATCAAGTCTTAGTTCCTATTCATGTCAATTTGACATTCCAATTTGACCCTACTTCTACCATCAATGAATTTATTTCCTTAAACTGAAAATCATTCTCATAGAAAAACAATGCATCCATGCCCATTATTCTCCCAAGTAGAAAGTCAATTCCATAGGCTTGTTGCATTTGTATTCAACCTTGGTTGATTTGAGACTTTATCCTTAGATCCAAACCATTTTGACTTAACCATGATCCATTTTGAATCACACCTCCCCAATGGGATTCTTTTATTCCCCAAAAACTACCAACGAGAGGTGAGGAAACACTTTTGAAGCTTCATTACTCCCATACCATCTTGGTCTCTTTGGTGATTGACCTTTAGTGCAATCTGTCATAATTGAGTCTTCTCTCTTCAAGCATATTGGACTTTATTTTGTGATATGATATATTCCTACAACTCTTTAAGTGCAATTAGTTAAATATAATCCAATCTATTAAGAGCTTGTGTTTATCCTAGTAGATCTAGCAAGGAGGATTCAAACAAGCTTTATTTTTCTACACTTGGAACCAAATATATTTGTATATATGGAGGTAAAATCAATTTGAATGGATTATGAATAACATTTTAATTATTTAAAACAATACTTATCTAAATGAATTCAACTTTTAGGTTTCCCACTACATCTTCTCTCCACTGAGACAGATCCCATCCTTGTCCCCAACACAAAAAATTTTATTAGTCCTATGTTATTCATATTAAACCTTGTTCTTCATTTGAATCTTCTTGGTTTGTTATTTATTGGCTTGAGATTCAAACCAAGGTCCACGGTGTTAGCTAATAATGGTGTAAAATTCTAGCACCAATCCATCAGGCCCTTGTTATAGGAAATCTCCCACTAGAGGTGCACTGTTGGGACATAAGATATCGTGAGGTTGTTAACAAAAGAAGGAAAGAGCTATATATGTTCTATTATTCATCACATTAATAGTTATATTTATCTATTTTAATATACCACAATGAAAACCATCATGTCAATTCAACTACATCCATTATAACATAAGATAGAACCAATAGAAAAGAATACATCATCCATGTAAACAAGACACAGATCAAGATTTTAAAAGGGGATCTTATTCCATTAACTTAAAAAAAGTGGATGCATTACTTTAGAATTTACTAATACACCATATTTTCAACTCAATACTCTACTTTATAGAGCACAACATACAAACCATACTTAATTATCACCCAAAACTAACAACATAAGCGACTGGTAACAAAGGATAATCAACCAACCAATATTTAGGGTACAATATTTATATTTCTCAATTTCCCTTAGGCAAGGAAGACAAGACAAAAATCAATTGATTAGTTGTCTATATTGTGGTCATTATTTATCATTACCCATTCCTTCTTGGCATGCACCAATAGCATTCACCTCTTCCATTTCTTCTCCTCTTGAGCCTATTAATTTCATTTCTCAAAACTTTGTACATGGTCCTCCAACTACTTTTTCATTTACTTTATGTGCAACTTAGCCCCAGAGTTTCAAAAAATGGGCGGCATGACTTGAAGTCGTCTCCACTTGAACCTCAACTCCATTTCTTCCTCCAAATAAAAGGGGATAATTCTTAGACAACTTGCAATGACTCTAATTTGAACAGCTTAGGAAACTATTTAGATAGAATTATATCAACCATAGCCCATAAATCCTAAGCTAACTCCTAATAGATTTAGTTCGTCATGTCCTTGAAACTATGGTCCAACGAAACTTAACAATGATGTTTAGTTTTTGCAGTTCTTAATAACATTTCATCATGATTGTCCTAAAATAGTAATTATGTGATTCTTTCTCCCAAGAAGTCTAAATAACATCTCTAGTTTCATCTATTCTTTTGATGTTTTCTTGAATCTTATCCCTCTACACTAGAACAATTATGTGGTGATCAAACTCCTAGAGATGTTGAATTTGGACTTGTAGGTCATGCGCAAGTTTCTTGAACCCAATCTTGATGATATTCAACCAACTCTATACAATGGTATGAATGACCTTTGTCTATTCTATCTCAACTTGGATTTATTCTTTAGAGTGTTCCAATTGAGTGATAAATGAGATTATTTGTCCCATGAATTATTTAGTCTTGAAATATTCACAATGGTGGTTAACATCTCACTATAGCTATAAGTTACTCTTCTACTACCTGGGATGGAATAGAGAAGTATGGAACTTCTCGATAGAAGTTTAAGGTTTCTGAATCGTGAGCCATAACCTCAACCTTAGGTTTTTAGCCTAGGCCACATGCCATATCTATGTAAAGGGGTTGGTGGAATGATTTAAGTTCATCCAATAAAATATGGTTATTATGATGAAACATGTTGCATTTGACTAATGCTTTGTCCATGTAAACTTGAAGCTCCTAATTTTTTCATACAATTCAAGGTTGTTAGGCTTACCCTTTCATAGAAGATGACAAGTGTCTTCAACTCTATCTCAAAAGGTTTGGAGCAATTTGTATGATGGATCTTTTTGAACATCTATGACAACAAATACTTTTAAATTCATAGGTATTGAGGGGATCATCCACATAAGAATGTAGCAATTATGAGTAAAGTGCTTAATGTGACTCTAAATATGTGGATCGTTGAAACCTATATAAAATCTTAGATGTAATGTTGCATGTCGAACTCTTTTTGAGAGCCTACTATGATGAACTGGGTAAATCAATATTTATTGTAGGTTCTAAGAATTTCTATATTGTGATCAAGATTTCAAGCAAGGGAGTAATTTACACCAAGGTAGTCTCATGATCCTGTGATAGTGGAAATGCAACATTAGTATGTATTTGTGTTATTGGAAGTTCACTAGATTTCATGGATGCAACGACTTGCTAAGTCGCTAATGGAGTAAACTAGCCTTGAGTCGCATCCTATGTATCTTCATCATCATCATCATTCTTAGCCTTCCTAAAAGAGAATTTAAAACCAAATGACCCCTTTCCATTTATTTTTCTCTATTTGGGTGTTTAGAGTCTCTTACATTTGAGCTAGTATGATTTTGTGTATGGGAATGGTGTTTGTGAAAGCAAGTTCCATTGGAGTTTTCGTAGGATTAATAGTAAGTTCTTCTAGGTGGTGCCTTTCTCTTCTATAGGAAGGGTGATCTACGAAAATGGTATCATGCACTTCCAACTCAATTGTAGCGACATTCTCTATGAAGGGAAACACATTGTCATTTAGAATATTAGAAATACATGGATGGATAACAACTTTCTACATGTTGGGCACAAATACTTGCTAGATGGAAGGGAGGACAAGATGGGTTGGGGTTAAGAATTTAGTTTCCATTGAATCCCTTTATGGTGGCAACAATCGAGGCAAGGCATTAAAATTGCACCATTGAGTGATGTGATTGTTAAGGTTTATAAGGAATTTTCTGTAGGAAACAAGGTAACTTGGAACACAAATGTTGATACAACAATGCTTAGATATTTTTCATGGTGGTGTCCCCTACTAATCAATTAGCAAGACTTATAAGTACCTCTTTGAGCTATCATCCTGTATAAACAACATCATTCAAAATGCAAGTTTAAATGTTGGCAGCAAGTTGTTAGCAACAAATGAGAGTACCCTTGGCTTCCTGGCTTCCAACTGCTCGCTTGTATCCAAATTGTTAGTATCTCATAGATCACTCTATATGTGCTTCATTAATGCTTGGACTCCAAGTGTCTCTACCATAAATATATAGTCTCATCTAAGATTTTGAGTTTGTGTAGGTGATCATTTACCTTTGGAAACAGTTTCCAAAAACAATGTCATTTGGTACATCTTAATGATGGGCCAAGCATAGATTTGTCATACATGATAATTGTCTATTAATATGAAGGGAAGAGGTGAAATATAACCTCGATCCCTTCCAACCATATTAGGCCTTATATAAAAATAATCTTAGCCCACACTATATCTATGAGGTCGAACTTGTAATGGTTAATAAGATAATCTTGGATCCTAATCACATCTTTTAGTGGCCAATGTCATAGTATTGTACAAAGGTATAAAACATTTTTTTATTGGACACAACATTCTTGTCTTTTCTAACTCTCGGTGGAAAAAAGGTTGTGGAAACCAACTCCTTGCTCTCATGGGAAAGGGTAATGTAACCCACCAAGGGCTTCTAATGTAACATGACAAACACCACCATAGTTTATCCAAACCAAAAAGTGTGATTCATTTTCTAAGTGTCGTTCAATGCATCCACACATTCAATTATTATAATTCTACATGTTCTCAAGCTTGTTTTTCCTCCAAATTTTTATGACATATACTTTCACGTCTTCTCTACTAACCATATTGTTCTTGAGGTGTGACGAATCCAAATGGATGCCATGTCAGCCACAAAGTTCCAAGTTTTCTAGTCCTAATGTCACCATAGTGTATTTTTGCTTGGGACGAATCCGTGAACATTGATGTGACTTAAAGTGGATGTGACTGAAAATGAAATTTCTGATTTCAAATATTCATTTTATTTCAAAATAGAGAACAAAGTTTTTTCTTGACTAATTTTAAAAACATGAAAATATTGTCATTTACTTGTACATAAAGTACTTTTATGAATAATAAATGGTACCATGTTTTTCCAAAATTGATGTGACACAACACCACTTCTATCTCCACTCCACTAGTGATACCCTGTTCAACTAATGGCTTCTCTCCCCTAGTACGAATTGAGACTAATTTCAATTTCTTGCATTCTCACAATGAGATTGTTTGTTTTCTTTATCTCGACAGTTTTGTTGCCTCAAGTCATGTCGTACGTGGTATATACATTATTATTATCTCAAGTCATGTAGTCGGTGGATAGTTGCTCTAATAGCATTTCATCATTTACCTCTCAAATTCTGTCTGTGCCAACAACGTACACCAACATTTGCCTCCGGATCACGCTATGAACAATGAGAATCACAAAACTTTTGTCGGCTTCCACTAAACATGAAGACCAGCAGGGGGCCAACGCCACACGTGAATGGGGGCTTCTGCTCAAGGCTCATCACATGCATTTGTTCGCCATGTTGGTCTCTTTATAATTATCAGTGAGCGATTGCATTTGTGACGAACCATGGCCTTTGGCTTTCACTCCACGACATGACCGCTGGTCGCTTCTTTCGGGAGAGCAGTGTCTTTTTGTCATCAATAACAATGGCGTCTCTTTCTATCCAACCCTTTAACGTTGACGGTGGAGCGACCTTTGCTTCCACCGCAATTCAATGGACCAGCCAGACATCTTTCAGATTGACATTAAATGCACCGTCAGCCAATTGTTATTTCAATGTTAAGTTAGGAATAATTATCATCTTACTATTATTCTTATTGTGGATGTCATTCCGAAGTGCTATATATAGAGAACGATTATATGGTCTTAACACAAACTCTTGTGCAAGATTTCTTCCCTCGTTTTTAGAATAACTTGCTTTACTTCTGAATTCAATGGCAAGAAGGATGAGGAATCCTCAAGTTCTTCTTTTGAAGCAGATAATCAGAGCCTTTTGCAAGGTTTTCCATGGCTATAAGGAAATTGGGTATGGCCTCTCTGCAAAGAAGGCGAGGTATTTCACAATGAAAGATGAGGTAATGGGCAGATCATGCAGTGCTCTGCCCACAGATGTTCCCAAGGGACACCGTGCAGTGTATGTTGGAAGTGAACGCAGTAGATTTGCCATCCCCACTGCTTATTTGAATCATTCTCTGTTCAGGGTATTGCTGGAGAAGGCCGAGGAAGAGTATGGGTTTGATCACCAGATGGGACTCATCATTCCCTGTGAAGAAGTTGCTTTCCACTCTCTGACATCCATGTTGGCAAAATAGGAAGTAGCACATTTGAAGTTGGATGAGTTCCTCCATATGCCTTCACGCTGAGGTGGACTACATCTGAAGTTCCATGTGAAGAAGTTGCTTTCCATTCTAGCACATCTGAAGTTTCATGCGTCCTCCAGATGCCTTCACTCAGAGGTGGAGTACATTCTGTCAAAATGAACCTGAAATCGGCCAAGCATGTGAAAGCAACTTTTTCCAAAAAACGATTGGAAAAGTAGCTAGAGGAAAGGGGACATTAGGCCAAGAGCTGTTCAACCAAAATCAATTACAGATTAAAAAGGGGACTATGTCGGATGCCATTTTCTTGCTGATCTCATTAGCATTGGCCATGCTAAAAAAATATACAGCTGTAAAGAATCCCAAAGTCAATTAATTGATCATATAATACATATATTTTAATGACATGTTCTGTTTTACTTTATTCCATTTTTGGTGCTTCGTATGCAACGCCCAAGCGGGCTAATGAATTGGTAATTCTGGTTTGACAAATGCAACTTGGCTTTAAAATAGAATCTTGGATATAGTAAGATTCTAATGTCATCCAGTCATACAAGACGGTCTTATGGATGTCATGTAAGATACTCTACATGGTTTCATACGAGAAAGGATAAATTATTAGGATGCTTCTAAGATGTGACGATCAGAATCCAACGGTTGGTTGCTGGTTACTTAGCTGTTTTTTGGGAAGACAATGTTCTTTTTAATCTCTTAGCTATATTTACTGAGTGAAAAAAAGAGGATCAGAATCCAAGATAGTGAATAAATTTGAAACACAAGTACACAGAAGCCACTAAAGTGCAATGATTGGTCATAGATAAATTACACAACTGCACGTAAGTGATTATAAATGAGATATAATGATTTGCCAATACATAAATTTCACATATTGTATACAATAAAATAAAGATATAATTCAAAGTAAAAACGTACTTGTTTAATTCAAACTAAAATCTATATTGTGTATATTGTTTTGAGTCTTATTAAAAAAACTTACATTTGGTTTAAATAACTTATGACACTAAATACATGTACTTTATTATATACTTTTAATCAATAATAACATGGAATGAATGCTTCAATCAAAATTAACTTACCAATTTGATGTAGTATTCATGTGAAATACCAATTGAATAACAAATAAGAAAATCTAAAAAAGAGTCATTGTATGTTAATTGTCATTTTCACAAAAGCCATCCCATATTACTCAATTATCTTTTCCATCATTGCCTTTGTCATTTTCATAAGAATCGTCCCATGTTACTCAATCGTCCTTTTGTTCTTTCCAATGTTATCTTTAGTATATGAAGAATAATCTCATATTACTCAATTGTCATTTCCACAAGAGTCATCCCATATTAATCAATTGTCCTTTCCATTGTTGTCTTTGTCATTTCCACAAGAGTTATCCCATGTTACTCAATTGTCCTTTCCATTGTTGTCTTTGTCATTGCCACAAGAGTCATCCCATGTTACTCAATTGTACTTTTGTCCTTTCCACTTCTGTCTATAGTATCTTAAGAGTCATCCCATGTTACTCAATTGTCCTTTTGTCCTTTCCATTATTGTATTTGGTATATTTTTCATGCATTGGGTTTAAATAGCCTATGACACTAAATGCATGTACTTTATTATATCTCTTCAACCAATAATAACATGGAATGAATTCTCCAAACAAAATTAACTCACTAATTTGATCTTGCATTCATGTGAAACACCAATTGAACAACAAATAAGAAAATCTAAAAAATAGTTATCCCATGTTACTCAATTGTCATTTCCACAAAAGTCATCCCATGTTATGCAATTTTCCTTTCCATTGTTGTCTTTGTCATTTCCACAAGAGTCATCCCATGTTACTCAATTGTCATTTCCACAAGAGTCATCCCATGTTACCCAATTATTGTTTTGTCCTTTCCACTGTTGTCTGTAGTATTTTTCATGCATTGGGTTCGAATAACCTATGACACTAAACACATGTACTTTATTATATCTCTTTAACCAATAATAACATGGAATGAATGTTGGACAATCAAAATTAACTCGGAAATTTGATGTTGCATTCATGTGAAACACCAATTGAACAACAAATAAGAAAATCTAGAAAAGAGTCATCTCATGTTACTTAATTGTCATTTCCATAAAAGTCGTCCCATGTTACCACCATGTTACTCAAATGTCACTTCCATAAAATTTATTCTATTTTACTCAATTGTCATTTCCACAAAATTCATCCCACATTACTCAATTGTCCTTTCCATTGTTGTCATTGTCATTTCCACAAGACTAGTCATCCCATGTTACTCAATCATCATTTCCAAAAGAGTCATCCTATGATAGTCAATTGTCCTTTCCATTGTGGTCTTTGTCATTTCCACAAGAATCATCCCATGTCAGTGAATTATCCTTTTGTCCTTTCCACTATTGTCTTCAGTATATTTTTCATGCATTGTCTTTATTATCTTTTTTATGCATTGTATTTATTATATTTTTCAAAGCAATGAGTTTGTTATAATGTTAGTTTAAATTTTTGGATAGACTTTATGTTATATATGGAATAAAATATAAGTTTGTTATAATGTTGGCTTAAGTTTTTGGATAAACTGTAAATGTATCATATGTTGTAATGTAGTTAGTGTTCTTTGTTTTTTATTATTTATGAGTTATATGCAGGGATGTGAATCTCTATTCACTAGCATAGACTCATCTTAACTTCGGATCTATCATATTCTTAGAGGAATCAAATCCCTTGGGTTGAAAACCTCTTTTAGAGTGCAAAACTAGATAAAATGTTTGCATCTTGAGGGATTTGATCCCTCTTGGTTCATATAGATCTGGAGTTAATATGGATCTATCATAGTATATATATTAAACTCAATATGCTACCTAATGATTGGATATGAGAAGGCTCATGTTTAATAAATAAGTTATAGTTTGGGGTTCGGAGTGTCTTAAATCCATTTGGGAAATTATAAAAGAGTACAATGAGTACATCCATCTTAAATTAAATTACAAAGAGTAAATGATCATGAATGATTATCTATATGTATGTGTTTTAGATGAATGAGATCCTTTAAAATTTATTAAGTATAAAAACAAAAACAAAAAAAACATTAAGAAATTTACATGATTACGAAATAAAAACAAAATAACAAACTCTGGAATATTTTCCTAAATATTATCCCTCTACACTAGGACAATTATGAAGACATCATACTCCTATTTAATTATTGCATTTGGACTTGGATTCTATGTTCAAGTTTCTTGAACCCAATCTTGATGATATTCAACCAGTTCTAGATAATGGTGTGAATGGCCATGGTCTATTTTATCACAACTTAGAGTTGTGCTTTAGAGTGTTCCAATTGAGTGAATAATGAGTCTATCTATCCCATGAATTATTTAGTCTTGAAATATCCATAAGGGTGGTTAACATCTAACTATAAATACAAGTCACTCTTCTACTATCTAAGCTGCAATAGAAAAGTATGCAACTTATCAAATAGAAGTTGAAGGCTTCTCATGGTGAGCCATAACATCAACCTGAGGTTTTTTTTGGACTAGGCTATATGCCATATCTATGTAAAGTGTTGGTGGAATGCTTCAAGTTCATCCATTAAAATATGGTTATTATGATGAAACATGTCGCATTCAACTAATGCATCATCTAGAAGTAAACTTGAATCTCCTAATTTGTTCATACAAACATAGGTTTAGCCTTTAATAGATGATGACTAATGTCTTCAGCTCTACCTTGAACAGTTTGAAGCAAGTTGTATGATGGAACTTGGGGAGTGTAGAGGCATTAAGGGGTTCATCAATGCAAAAGGGTTGCAATTGTGAGCAAAGTGCTTAATGTGACTCTAAACTTGTGGATCTTTGAAACCTTTAAAAAGTCTTAGATGTAATGTTGCATGTCTAACTCTTATTGGGAGTCTACTACTTGTAATTTTTATGTATTTTTCATGATGATGTCCCATACAGTAATTAGCAAGACTTCTCAGTTCTACTTCAAGATATCATCTTGTATAAACAACATCATTTGGAATACGAGTTCCAATGCTCATGAAAAATTGTTAACAACAAATGGAAGTACACTTTCTTTCCTACTCATCAATTGTATCCAGATTATTGGTATCTTATGCAACACTCTAGTTTTTCTTCATTCACTTGTATCCAAATTATTGGTATCTTATGCAACACTCTAATTTTTCTTCTTTAATTCTTGGACTCCAAGTGCACTCTCTACCATAAGTATAACCTCATTCAATCTTTTGTGTTTGTTAGGCGATCATCTACTTCTGAAAACATTAAAACAATGTGATTTGGTACTTCTTAATGCTTGGCCAAGTAAATATTTGGCATACATGAGAATTGTCTATTAACATAAAGGGAAGAGGTGAAATATAAACTCGATTACTTGCAGGCATCTTGAGCCTTATATAAAAATAATATTAGTTTACACTAAATCTGAGGTCGGACTCGTAATTGCCAATATGCTATTTTGGTATCCTACTCGCATCGCATCTTTAGTGGACGCTATCCGTACACAGCTATAAATCATTTTTAACAGGACACAAAATTCTGGATACCAAGTAATTTATCTCATGGTAACCATCCAGGGCTTCAAATGTAACATGACAAACACCACCATATACCCAAACCAAATAGTGTGGGTCGTATTGTAAGTATCGATCAACGCATCCACAATCTCAATTAAAATATACTAGTACCAATTGAGGCTAATTTCTTGCATGCATGCCTTTGTTACTGAGAGGGTTTCTCACAACGAGATTATCTCGACAGCTTTGTTGCCTCAAGTCATGTCGTACGTGGTGTATATTTTATTATCTCAAGTCATGTCGTAGTCGGTGGATAGTTGCTCAAATAGCATTTCATCTTACCTCCCAAACAACGTACACCAAACTAAATAGAATTTGCGTTAGGATCACGCTATCAACACTGAGAACAAAAAAACTTTTGTGGGCATCCATTTAACATGAAGAACCAGCAGGGGGCCGACGCCCCACGTGAATGTGACGCTTCTGCTCAAATCTAGCAACGCAGACCACATATTTCGGTAAGCAATTGAGACTGATCACATGCATTTGTTCGCCAGGTTTGTGTCTTTATCTGTGACCGATTGCATTTGTGACGAACATGACCGCTGGTCTTGGCTCACGGACCACCACGGCCTTTCACTCCACAACATGACCTCTGGTCCTTTCGGGACAGCAGTGTCTTTTTGTCTCTAATAATAATGGCGTCTCATTCCATCCAACTCATTAACGTGGACGGTGGAGCGGCCATCCTGGCCCCTGGGTTTGTGAGTATTCGGTATCACCCAGACATCTTTCAGATTGACATTGAATAAACTGTCAGCCATTCAGCCAATTGTTATTTTAATGTTAAGTAAGAAATCATTATCATCTTACTGTTACTCTTCTTGTGGATGTCATTCAGAACTGCTATATATAGAGAACGAATGTATGGTCTCACCACAAACTCTTGTGCAAGATTTCTTCCCTCGCTTTTAGAATAACTTACTTTGCATCCGAGAATTCAATGGCAAGAAGGATGAGGAATCCTCAAGTTCTTCTTTTGAAGCAGATAATCAGAGCCTTTTGCAAGATTTCCCATAGCTATAAGGGAATTGGATATGGCCTTTCTCCAAAGAAGGCAAGGTATTTCACAATGAAAGATGAGGTCATGGGCAGATCATGCATCGCTCTGCCCACAGATGTTCCCAAGGGACACTGTGCAGTGTATGTTGGAAGTGAACGCAGTAGATTTGTCATCCCCACGGCTTATTTGAATCATTCTTTGTTCAGGGTTTTGCTGGAGAAGGCCGAGGAAGAGTATGGGTTTGATCACCAGATGGGACTCACCATTCCCTGTGAAGAAGTTGCTTTCCATTATCTGACATCCATGTTGGAAAAATAGGAAGTAGCAAATTTGAAGTTGGATGAGTTACTCCATATGCCTTCACACAGAGGTGGAGCATTCTGCTAAAATGAGCCTGAACTCGGCCAAAATCTTATTCCAATCATGGGAAGACCACTCCTTCCAAAATCGATCGGAAAAGGAAGCTAGGGGAGATGGCACAATGGGCCAATTGTTTGTTCGACAAAGACGAATTACAGATCAAAATATATCTCGGATAGACTCTGTTGGATGCCATTTTCAGGTCTATGGCTAATTGAGAATGCCTCTCACTAGCATTGGCCATGCTACGCTGTAAATAATCTGAAAGTCAATCAATTGAGATACATAATATCTATTTTAATGACATGTTATGTTTTCCTTTATTTCACTTTTTTATCCCAAGCAGGCTAACGGGGTGGTAATTCTGCTTTGACAAATTAACTTGAAATCTGAACTCTGGATATATTATATCCACTCATACAAAGATAGTTTTATAGATGTCATGATATCCACTCATACAAAGACAGTCTTATAGATGTCATGTCAGAAATAATCAGTTATTAGGATGCTTTTCAGATGAGACGATCAGAATCCGATATACCGAATAAACCTGCAACTCCAATTAAAGGGAAAACAAGAAAAATGACGAGAACGACTCCCACTATGTTACTAATTTATCCTTTACACTCAAATGCATTGACTGGTAACATAAACAAATGAATGAGTTAGATACATCACATGCGTTGTCTTTACTACATCTTTTAAAATAATAAAATGTGAGCTTGATATTGTGTTATAAGTTGGTTAAAGTTTTAGGAGTCCTTATTTTATGTGAGGCTTGTAGGACCGAATCACTACCTATTATAGATATTTTTTTTTCTATGGGCGTTTTAACACATAAATTCCTATTTATTATAATGTTTTTTTTCAATGAGGAAACTAACAGGCCCTGATTGATAGCATGGTTACAAAATAGTGGAAGTATTAATGCATAACAAAATATCATTATATCATTATAGAGATATGTCATGTTATAAGTTAGGGTTGTTAGAACTAGTGAGTGGATTAGAAACTCTTGATTTGGATTAATCCAAACCTTCTATCCCTAAACCAATGGCTGAACTGGATCATCAAACTAATTTAGATTACAAATTTGTTAGTTTAAACAAGTCCCATGATGAAGTAACCTATAAGACTAGCAGAGTAGCCAGCTACCAAAAAATTAGAAATTTAACACTATAAAAAGAGAAAGAGAAGGGAGAAAATGCTCCTCCCTCCCTCCCAAATCCTAAATGAAAGAGTTATATGGAGATCCTACTTGGTTACACCTTATTCATTGAGCATTTGTAAGAATAAGTGAGATTGCAAAGTTATAGTGAAGAGACATGATTCAGCCGGAACTTTGAGTCAATTTGGCATTGCTTGTGGATTGTTTTTGATAGGTTTGACATCTATAATAATGGGATAGTTATCATGTACTATCTTGGATAAGATTTGAAACCTTTTTCTTCCCATTGAAAGGTACACCTTCAAACCTTTATTTTATTTCTCATAAAATTATAGATTTTGGTTTTAACAAATAAGTAAAGTAAGGATTTACATTTTGAGATTCGTTTTCTATTTAAAACATTAATATGCCCCCATGAATGTGAAAGACAAGGAATTAAACTATTATGATGTGGTTGTTAGGATAAATAATTATATATATTACAAGAAGAACATTAAAGGGTTGGGGTTATAGATAGAAAGAATACTTCATTGGTGTGAAAGGGAAAGTAAAAGTATGTACTTTAGTTGAAATGTTAGATTGTATCAAGGAATATCAGAAAAAAATGGTATTGTCCAAGGGGAATATCATCTGCGCAATACTTTTGTTTGAGAACCATTTTTCCCACCATATTTTCAAACTCATTTAATTCCCCTTCATGTATACTTTTTCAAAGTGAAATTTAAACAATGTATTACCTAGGTATATATATTTTGGATTGCACCATTTTATTTCCCTCTAAATTTGCCCAAGGTCACTTTATCTCAGCAAGTTGCCTCGATATTTTGAGTTACATTCTTTACTTACAAGATGGAAGTCCCTCACCTTCATGGGTTTCCTTTGTTTGGTTCCTATTGTATGCAGGAACTTCAGTACAACATTCAAGCAGATATTACAACACACACAATAAACATCAATAAGAACAAGAATGGAGTCGAACGTTCAACTGTCTTATTCATATTTGAAAGGTATATTTATACATAGGGAATTTGGTTTGAGAGGTTACACCAGCTTTAACGAACCATTCATTAGCTTATACAATCTATATGAATATTATTACAAGGCCTTAAGGCCCTGCCAACATCTCCCCCACCAACAAATCCTTTCTTCGTCTCGAAGAAAGCAGGAACAATCATGAGTTGTGATTTCTTTATCCTTCGTCATGAAACTGGTAGTGGTCAATCGAGCCTCACCCTTTCACCTTCCTATCAGCATTCATCTCCATTGGTCCAAGAACTAGCAGGGATTCCACGCTCTACCTTTTACACCGTCTAACCAATTTACTTCAAACTTCTGAAATCGCACCAAAGAGATGCTTCTATATTTCAGCACAAGGGGGATTTTGTCGTCATCTTTATCATTAATCTATTTTCTGTGTGTTTGTTTGATGTCTTCTGCTTGAATGTGGTTATCCTCTATCATGAAACTTAAAAAAAAAATACGGCAAGATGATATGCTGCCTGCTCATGTGCACGATATTGGTCGAGATCGACTACTTGACTCGACTCGACTCAAATCAACTGACAATGGTCGGCGAGAGACCGAATTGATTTACATAAAATGGAGGGGATCGACTACCTCACAGGAGACTCATATTTCACCCCCTCTCGACTTCAAAAACTTTAAAGCATAGTCACTTCAGTAGTTAATGACTAAAAGAAAACATTTACTGAGCTATGACAAACTTACAAATGACTTCACCGACAAATTACATCGACCATAATAAATCCTTGAGCAAGGGATCTAACTATATAATCCATATACTTTTTCTTATAAGGACTCTCAACCAAAATTATATATCGACCAATTGTAACAACGACTAGTGTTAACATTGACCTAACCACATTTTACAAATGACACTATCAACCATGCATAGGCCTAAATTTGCATCACTTCAACATAACTCAAGCCAAATCAAGTATTGACCATCTTACATCAATTTAAAGTGGTCGACCAGAACAGTTATATCAACCTCAACGTGAATGGTTGATAGGTATGAGTACTGTAGCCGATAGAAACGCTAGTTGGTAAAACCACGATGACAGTGAAACGACGACAACACTTAGAACTATATTGCTTCTTCCTGACAGTGGCCGACAACATTGACACTGTTGTTCTCTTAAACTTTATCACCCTTATGCATGGCAAGTAGATATGCTAGTTGGTGGGCCAAACTGACACAATTTTGTTTAGTAGAATTGCTGAACAGAACTGCTAATTGACATCGAACAGTGACATCACAATATGTCAGCGATAATGAGTTAGTTGGATATCTTCATATAGCTCCAATTTCATTAAAATTGGACATATTCTAGTCTAATTCACTTTGAAGATGGGTCAAAACAACCTTTCTAAACCCCAAAATCAAGGAAAATCTCATTCCAAAAGTTCAAAATCCAGGTTCCAAAAGTGCCAAAACCAGTTCCGAAAGTGCCAAATCTGGTTTCGAATTGTTGGATGTTGGTGTTCACAATTATCTACTAAATGAAGGGGCAGACGATCCTTCTTGTCGAAAGTCTGAAGTCTAGATAAATATTGTTTGCATGTTATAAATTAGCCAATGTCCCGATCCCTACTATTTACTGTGGAAGTCGGTAGTGGAGAATTTTTCGTCCCAGCCTTCGTAGATTAAACATTTTTTCATTTCTATTTTAAATGAAGGGTCGTTCGACCCTTCTTGTACTTAGTATTTCTCTAGTATTCACCATTTAGGATATACATTAATTGAAAACCTATTTTTCGTAGGTTGAATATTTACATAATTCCCTCATAAATGAAGGGGTGGCTGGCCCTTCTTCTGACTAGTATTATTTTTATACTCATTCTAGACTGCAAGAAGGGCCACCTGATCCTTCTTGTTTTCACCATTCTGGATACAGATGAATTGCTGGATATTGGTGTTCACAATTATCTACTAAACAAAGGGTCGGCCGACCCTTCTTGTGCTTAGTATTTTTCCATTCTTAACTATTGTGGTTATACATGAATTGACGGCCTAGCCTTCGTAGGTTGAATATTTTCACAATTCCCTCATAAATGAAGGGGTGACCCACCCTTATTCTGCCCAACATTATTTTCATACTAGTTCTAGACTTCAAGAAGGGTTGTTTGATCCTTCTTGTGTTCACAATTCTCGATACAGGTGAATTGTTGGATATTGGTGTTCACAATTATGTACTAAACGAAGGGTCAGCCGACCCTTCTTGTGCTTAATATCTTTCCAGTCTTGACCATTCTGGTTATACATGAATTGATGTCCTAGCCTTTTCACAATTACCTCATAAATCGAGGAGCGACCAACCCTTCTTTTGCCCAAATTATTTTCATAATAGTTCTATACTACAAGAATGGTCGATCCATCCTTCTTGTGTTCACCATTCTGGATACAGGTGAATTGATGGATATTGGTGTTCAAAACTATCTACTAAATGAAGGGGTGACCGATCCTTCTTGTCGGAAGTCGGAAGTCGAGATAAATATTGTTTATACATTTATATGCTATAAATTGGGTAACATTCCTCAAATAGAAATCATAATCTTTTGAGACGTTTAAAATTTTTAAAGCAGTGGTTGAAAATGATACAAATTTGAGAATGAAATGTTTAAGGTCAGATAATGGAGGAGAGTTTACCTCGAACAAATTCAATGAGTTTTGTGAAACCCGTTGACATACTATTTTTCGATTTTGAATGGGAAAAGGATTGATAAAAATAAGTCTTGATAAAATGTAAAAATGGTGAGAATAGCCCCAAGTCCTGAAAAAATGGTCATATGACCATTGCCTATACCAAAAAGGAGCTAAAGAACTGAGCGAAGTGCTTTGGAAGTCATGCAAAATGATCAATGGTCATGATTACATTGGATAAAATCGACGGTGGAAGATGAGTTTCGCTAGAAAAGAAGAGAGATGAATAGTGGAATCGAAATCCTCCAAAAAATTAAAGGGTAACGCTAAAGGATAGAAATGATTGACGATTGTTGGAAGAAAAATGGATAGATCGACGATAGGGGAAAGGTTTCACTGTGGAAGAAGCAAGGAGGATAATGAAGATAAAGTGTGTCAAAATGTCAAGTCAGGCGGTGTTAAAGGCACACCAAGATCAACGGCTATTCGGTAAAGGGCGGTTAGATCGGCAGCCCATAATATTTTCGCGCCGGCAATATGCATGATGAAATGGAGGTCGGAGCGGTTGTGAAATACCATACCGCTGTACGTGTGTTGTCCCCACATCATTGCGCAATCAGAGAAAGCAGTAAGGAAAACCACCCTCCCACGTTGCGAAACCACCTTTGGGGGTGTATAAAAGAGAAGAGCATGTCAAAAGTTGACTTTTGTCTTTTGAACTTCAGAGGATTGGAACATGTCCGTGCTATGGGAAAGCGACAAAGATTAGTTTATTCAACCTGTATGTGCTAGGTAGGTCCTCCGAAATTCGTGAAAGTAATTAGAATTTTTTACATAATGGAAGGAAGTAGTGAAATAGGCCCTTCGAATGTTGAAACTATGAGGATAGAAGAAACCCTAGTGGACAGAGATAGCGACATTCGTGACCCCATAATGGTTAAATGATTAGTTTCAGAAATCAAAAGCAAGTTGGAGGATTTATATAAGGAAAATTTGGATGTGCACAATGTTTATAAGTCTTGTTTTATCCATTTTTGTCCAGAACAAGCTTTAGGGTTTCCAGAATTCGTTTCGTGGTGTGAAGTAAATTATTCTCAGTGTGAAAGAGTCATTATGAATTCATCAAGAATGAAAATTCTTTGCCCTGTAAATGCGTCTACCGTGGGGAATGCTCTAGCAACACCCCTGTTTTCCTCCCATGACCAGGAATATTTTGTTGAAGAAGCCCTAGTTAGCCAGTACAGAGACTCATCCCCTGAGACCAAACAAACCTTCATGACCAGTTATCTGAAACCTAACCTTACCATTGATAACACCCCTTATCCACTTGACATTAATTTCTTTGATGAAAATTCACAGTTAGTTTTGTCACTCATTTCACAGTTTTTAGGGTTTGATGATGATTCCATGGTCAGAGAGGTCCAGTTAAGTTTTCTTTTTAGATTAAGTGTTGTTAAACCAGAAATGGATTACAGTCAAGTACCTTGCCTTAAATTTGATGAATTCTTGACTGGGAACATCCACTCTCAGTTAGTAAATTTCCACACTTCCAAACATTTCAGATTCCAGGCAAACTTTATGAAAATGCTCCTGTTTAGCAGTCAAAAATATTTACATTTCCCACAGTCAATGTTTTCAGAAACAGTGGAAGGAAATATGTTTAATTTTATGAACATTATTTTATCAGAAGTATACAAATTGATGTTTGGAGAAAATTTTCCTAGAGTATTATCAGAGATGAAGACCCTGATGCAATTAAGCCTAGAAAAAGCAATTGGAGACTGGTTTTTACTGAAGCAAGATATAGTAATCAGACTTTATGGATTTGTTAAGGAGCCCTATATTCTACCAGGATTTTTGACTCGGAGAGTTTTTGCTTTGGCGTTTATTAAACAAAAATTGACAGTAGAAAATGACCATTTTCTAGCTTTCAGGAAAGCTTCAAATATAAAGTTCCCATTAAAAATTTGTCATTTTATCATCAAGAACAAGAATGCTCTCCCTTTTGTAGAAAAACATTTAGAAGCACTGAGTTTTAGGAAAGCGACAGCTATTAATTATGATCCTTCTAATGTTATTTCTGACAGAAGGCACCAGAACAGAAATAAAGCCTTTGATCACCAAGAGTTTGAAGGATTGGCAAAGATGGAAAATTTACTATAATATGAATCAGACACAGAAGTTTGGGGAAGTTAACACGTTAATCCTTCTACTTTGGATAAAGTTTCAGTTGAGTTGGTACCTACCCCAGGAAAGATTGAAGCAACAAGTACGAGATTCTTTTATGAAAATACTGATATGCAGATGGAGGAAGAAAGAGAAGGCAAAAGATTAAAATCAAGTTAGAAAGATGAAGTAGATGTATCCGACAAAGAAAAGGGAAAGAAGAAAGAAAAATACCAAGGGCCAAAAATTCAAGTACAGGAATACGAATTTGATGAGGCAAGAGCTACAGGTGATTCTAGCAAATTTCATTCAAGAGATTAATTATATGTAGAATATGGCAAAGATAGACAAACAACAACAGAAGCAATGCATAAGTTGTTTCCAAAAGTTAGGAATGATGTTGATTTAGAAATTACTTTGATGACTAACAGAGATCCAAACAAAAATACTTTGAATTTGGTCATATTGTCTGATGATAAGTTCACAGAAATTAAATTGAATTTGCAGAAGATAACAGTCCCTGATAAAATTCACCTACACAGATAGACTGGAGAGGTGATTTATGCTGATTTCATTAAAGTTACTTTAAAAGTGGAAAAACTACAGAATAAAGTGAACAGGATGGAAATCTAGTTGAGGCAAGAGAAAATAGAGAACAAAGCTCATTAGCAGCAAATAAAAAGATTGGAAGATGACCTGGTGGAGAGCAACGATGAACCAAATAGAGGGGAGGCAAGTAAAAAGCTTTTAGCTGAGAAAGAAAACACTATCCAATTACTTAAGAAAAATGTTAGTATTCCAACAACTCGGTTAATTCAAGCCTCTGAATTAACTTTGTTAAAACAAGAAAAAGAAACTTTATCTCGAGAATTGGATGACTGTTTAGCTAAATTGCTCATGTTTGAGGAAAAAGAGGTAAGTTGGGAGAAAGATAGATCGAGTATTAAGACTAAAATTGAAGATCTAAAGGCCAAATTGTCAAATACAACACAAGAGAAGCAGGGAATAGATCAAGGCAACAAAGAAGCAAGCACAAATAATATAATTCAAGCTATATCCGAGGTTAGCTTGAAAGAGGTGGAGATCAAAGAACTAAAAGAAGAAAAACAAAGACTAGAAGAGGAAAATCGAAAAAAAGGAAAATGAAATAAAAGAGTTGACAAAGAACAATAAAGATTTGGTAGCCAGAAATTAGAGGATGATAGGTCAAGTGACAGGACAACTAGCATTGCAAGGTGAAAAGCATTCGATTTGGGATTCAACAATCGATGAGGCTACAAAATTTAGGCCATATTTAGATTTATAAAGACAAAGGAAGCCATAGCAAATGATAGCTTACAAAGCTGTACAACAATGAGAGAAGTTTTAGATAAGATACCAAAATATACAACCCAGGAAACCATAAGTTTCTTAAATACTCTGACAGAAGGTGATCTGGAAGCAATGGCTATTGAAAACAGGGTAACAATCATAACTTGGGCTAGGAGAGTCCTTGGAAAACATTCTCAAATTGAGAATGTTCAGGCTAGAGAAGAATAGATGAAGAAACAGGTTGAATCCTTCAAAAAGGGATTTGAAGAGCTAATACAAAAGGGACTGCCTTCTTTTTAGGATGAAAATAATGAGTTAATTTCCTAGAAAAAATATAAGGATTTACTATATAACATCGGGAGGAACCATGAGCAATTTGAAGGTTTGAATCATGTTCTAAAAGGGAAAATTCTACTAAAGAAACTCTCCCTTGATTTTGAAATTCTAAACCAGCTAGCCACGATAGTTGAAAAGATTCCTCCAACTTCCATTGCAGAGCATATAGAGATGAAAGTCTTGGTTGAGGAGATGACTAGTTATCAAGTACCTTCTACAGAGCAATGGAAGATAGTGGAGAGATATGTGAAAATGAAGTAAACCTTGCACACTTGAAGACTATTGTTCAATAAAGCATCCTTGTCAATAGCTACAACCAATAGAAAGACATCAAATATTATATTCTGATAAATTTTGGAAATTGTATAAATTTTGACTGAAATGGAATGTAATAGTAAGTTTATAATTTTATATTTTTAGTTATGGAGCAGTTAGGGTTTTACCTCGAGAGGTTTTACAATGTATAAAAGGAAATTTTTGGCAATGTACTAAGTGTTGGAACCCATGAAGAAATACTATTTTTGTATTGAGCCCTTCAATTTTGAATAAAGATGGTCGAGCAGAGTTGATGAATATTTTCAAGAGTAAAGATTCTCGTGTTATTAATTAATAGTATGTATTTTCCCTTTCCTCATGTAATTTGTTATTTCCAGTAATTATATTTCCATTATGTTTTCTTTCATGCTTTGATGAGAGTTTGTTTTAAATCAGAATTCATGTAACTATGCTCTGGTTTAATCGGATCAAAGTATTCACATAATTTCCTCTAAAGTCAATGTTAGATTCATCCTTGATTGATGCCTGATGTTGATGGACTGTCATTCTGTTGGAATATCAACCAATACTGCGAGGGAGGGTGAATAAGTATTACACTATTTTATAATTTTATCACAATTAGAAAAACTAAATCAACAGGAAAGATAGAAGACACAATTTATCGTGGAATCCCAACTAGGAAAACCACCAATTCTTTCTATTACTGCAAAATTATGTTTACAATTAATTTGCAAGCTCCAGCTTGTTGGATGCACCAACACCCAAATTCTCAACTACAACTGAAGGATGCACCAACATTCTGTTTTTGTTAGCTACAACTGACAGGATGCACCAACACCCTTTCAACAGTCTACAACCTGCCCTAGCTCCACCCTTCCACCCTTGTCTTTCTTCTTCAGATTTTCCAGAAAATTTTCTTCAATTCTGGATCTTCATTAGTCTTTGACTGTACTTGTTTCTTATTCAATTTGGACCTGAGAGACATCTTTCTTCCACTTCGATCTTCTACTTATATATTCTTTATCCTTTAAACCTTGCATCTTTCCAGAATAGGATTGTGGCCTTTCACCTTCATGCCTCTTCAAATATCTGATATTTAATTTTTAGTTTGTAATTTTGTTTATTGCATATTTTTAATTAATTAATTAATTAAAACATCTTTGGTCATCTCAGGCCTACAAGCTTCATCCATATCAATACAATGGTTATAACACCCCCTGGCCCACGTTAGATTTGTTATTGTAATTTGAACATTGTGGCTATGATACAGGAGCATCATGGCCAAGGCAAAGCAGTCAAATATGATCGACACGAGGAAGGCCGACTAGAGGCAGTGCCGACGACCACTGGTGCGGAAGAGAAGATTGGCTGTTGAATTCAATGAGTCGAGTAGGAGTAGTTGATACAGATATCGACAGAAGAAGTAGAATTTCGAGAGTCGACATCTCAAAGGAAGACAAATGACAGGGTAGAAGTGGAGGCGTCGATGGATGACATGTTGTTGAACCACGACTCCGACAGCTTTGGGCATGAGCCAAGCGAGGAGGAAGGGGCGGACTGGCGAAGCCTTGGGATGCGAAAGGAAGCCGACAGGTATGTCGAAGGCTGTCGAAAGACAGTGTGGTCGAGGAAGTGAAATGACCAACTACTATAGTAGTGTCAAAAGGATGTGTAGAAGTCAAGGAGAGTACTTGGCAATAGTTCAGGGCTGCTAAGGAAGTTAATGGAATTTATTGTAGGTGGGTGAGACATGACAGATGTTGTCACAGGTAGAGGTTGTGCAGCATGGTTGGTGTGCTGACAGTTGCAGGTCTGTAGGATCTGAGGAGATCAACAGACAGAGAAAGCGTGTCTTGGGGGTTAGAGTGATCTCAGGAACAACAACAGAGTAGAAGGCCAGGGAGTTTTGGGATCACTTGGAAAAGGAGAGAGTTCCGTAGATCAGAGTTCAGGGAGAGGATAGGTAGATTGGAGAGAACAATCACACGTCTTCCGAACACAGAGAAGATTGAGCCATAGCTTAGAGTTTCGCAGTGAACTAGGAGAGGGTGACGGACGACACACTGAGATAGCACACAATTACTTATGTATTGTAATTGGCTAAGGCCGACAATAGCTAGTTATTTCGTTCCTTGCAGTTTGCATTGTAACTGTTTCGGTAGAAGTAATATAAGCCAGCTTTTCGCATCCTGTTTACATCTTGGCTATGTGAAGGTGTGTGTTGTGTGTAATTGTTAAGCAAGAACCTTTTTTCCTAAGGTGCCTTGCGTTAGTTGGTATCAGAGCTATAGCATCCTAAGATTTTAAGGATAGCCATATCAGAGCGGGAAGAATCCTGCAAGCAAAAGAATGTTAGGTGGTATTGAACCTGCAAGTGTGTTGAACAGCTCCAACTACGGTTGGGTACAGTTTTGCATGACTTGTGAAGTTCAGTTGCGATTGGATGAGTGGGAGTTTCAGCCAAGGTTGAAAATGGCTCATTGAGGCATTAACATTCTTGGCTTTGGAGGAAGAGCACGTGGTGCAATAGTCAAATTTGATGGGGAGATGTTCAACGAGTGTGTCTAAACAATGAAAAATTTGACAAATGAAGTCACATCGATCAAAGAAATGAAAAGACGTGGTTGTATTCTTGATGTGTTAGACCATAGCAACAAGGAGGTCAAAGAAGTGGAAGCACGGGAAGCAGTAGAAGAAGAACCAGAAGACAAACTGATCAAACTTCTGACGGATATGAAAGGTCGAACAAATATAGATGTACGTACCTACTTAGGAAGTCTGGATCCAGAAGACTTGATCAACTGGTTCAGAGAGATGGATAAATACTTCGACATAGAGCGGATCGAGGATCCTAAACGGGTTAAGACTGCATGTCTGAGCTTGAAGGTTCATGTCTCATTGCGGTGGGACAATGTGCAGGCTGACAGAGTCAATAAGGGCAAGGAGAAAATCAAGTCTTGGAATAGGATGGTCGTCAAGCTGAAAAGGTAGTTCTTGCCAAATGACTATGTGATTTCCTTGTTCTGGGAGTTGCAGAACTTTTGACAAAAAGAGATGACTGTGAAGGATGACATAGAAGAGTTATATAGATTGTCGATAAGGTCGGGATAGACCAATGAAGGTGAATAAGCTATCGCAAGATATGTCAATGGCTTGAAATATTCCATTCAAGATGAGTTGAGCATGTCAAGATTCAGAGCGATCGGTGAAGCCTATCAGTTGCTCTTAAAACATAAGATAAATTGTCGAGGAAATCCGTAGCGACTAGAGGTGGGATGACTGGTTGGGGTGTGAAGACTATTTCCGCTAAAGGCCAAAGTAGCGGTTATAGGAGAGAAGCCATTGAAGATAACTGATGATTCCAAGGGACATAGATAAGGGATAAAGTGCAAGAAAACTGACATGACAAGAAAGATCCGGCACAGCCAAAAACCATCTTTCGAACTAAGGTGTGAATCGACAAATGGCGTTACAAGACCATAGTTGATGGTGGAAGCACTGAGAATATTGTGTCGATAGAGGTCATCGACAAGGAAAGGTTCAAATGTCGAGAACATCCACACCCATACAAGATTTCATTGTTGCAGAAAGGACATCATGTGAAGGTGACCTGACAGTGCCTGATTAACTTCAGAGTCGAGGGATTTGAAGACAGTGTACTATGCAACGTAATCCCAATGGACGCGTGCCATCTATTGTTAAGGAGACCATGGCAATATGATCGGAAGATGATATATGATGGTCGATACAACACAGTCATAGTGTGGAAGAATGGCGTGCAAAGGACTCTTAAGCCGAAGCTGGAGGAACAGGATGACTGTAAGCACAATAAGAGAAACTTTTGGGAGAAGCGAGTGCTGATGTGTTCAGCAAAAGAATTCCTCATAAAGGAGGAAAAGCAGTTGAGATGGTTTGCTATCATTCCAAAAGGACCATATGTCGAGAGGTCCACAATGGAGAAGATTCTGGTTGAAGTCGGAAAGATGCTTGACAAGTTTCGAAGCATAGTAGTCGATGAGACACCGACGGGATTGCCATTGACGAGAAGCATATCCCATCAGAACAGCTTGATTCCAGGGTTGAGTCTGCAAAAACAAAGCACCACATAGGATGAGTCTGATAGAAGTTTAGGAACTCAATCGACAGGTCTAGGAGTTGTTGGACAGAGGATTGATCAGAGAAATTCTGAGTCTGTGCACGGTACCAGCAGTATTAGTGCCGAAGAAAGGTGGAGAATGGAGATTGTATACAGACTTTAGAGCCATCAACAATATCATGATCAAGTACCAGTTTCCATTGCCGAGGATGGACGACCTGATGGATTGCTTGAGTGGAGAGAAGTACTCAACGAAGATAGACTTGAAAAGTGGTTATCACCATATTCAAGTTTGATAAGGAGATGAATGAAAGACAACATTTAAGACAAAGTAAGGGTTGTATAAGTGGTTATTCATGACATTCGTATTTACTAATGCACCCAGTACATTCATGCGGTTTGTGAATGAAGTTCTGAAACCATTCTTGGGTAAGTTTGTTATAGTCTACCAAGACGACATTCTAATTTTCAGTCAAACCAAGACAAAGCACTTGGGACACATTCGACAGGTATTGCAGAAGTTGCAGGAAGAGAAGATGATGGTGAACTTGCAAAAGTGTTTCTTCATAAAGGAACAACTGGTGTACTTGGGATTCATAATCTCGGGAAAGGGTTGGTGATGGACCCAGAAAAGGTAAAGGAAATATTGGATTGGCCGGAAATGACAAGTACGACTGGAGTAAGGACCCTTCTCTATCTGATTGTCAAGGTTCATCTTTTCGATTGGATTGGTTTGTGTGAAGTGATTGCTCTAGGTGTTCGGTCTTTTGGGAGTACCCTGTGTTTGGTAAATTATTGCAAAATTTTGTTTCTTGGGAGGCTTGGACTTTTTTTTTTGTTGGGACAATAAGGTTTTAACATATGTATTACATTGTTAATTATTCCAAGATGGATGAGCTTATCTTGCTCTCTAATCAAGGAATCACAAAAGGATTCAAGACGAGGCTCATGATAGCTAGCTGCATTCAAGGATTGTTTCATGGAGTAAAATGTAGATACAAAAACAAAATATCCAGGTCTAAGTTTGGAAAGAATATGATAAAAGTTTAAGAGTTTTGTACTTATATAAATAATCTTGTATGCATGAAAAATCACTTGGATTTAAAGAAATCAACTCATTTTGGAGTTGGTGACCTCGAATTTCATTGTGTTTACCAAACACATAGTGCAACTTGTCCCAAGCAGCATCAAGTTCATCAATTTTAGATATGTGTAATCGCAAATCAATAGAGATTGACATCCCAATCAATCCACGAGCTTCATCACATCTATTTTCCCATTTGATTTTCTTATCATCATCAGTAGGTTTTGTTTCTTTCCCTGAGGTAATTCTGAAAATTCCTCTACTTTGTAGAACATCCTCCATACGATATTTTCATGAGAAATAGTTGGAACTGGTAAGTAGAATATCACAAGGGGTGGCAATATTTGTAAATTAATGGCTATAAAAGCATAAACCAATAGTTTATATGCGAAGAGCTCGAAAAAATAGGTGGTTTAAAAAAAAATGGCACTGAAAACTAAATCCGTATGATGATATTATGCTTGAACAAAAGAAATGTTGAAGATGTCTCCAATAGTGACGTGGCAAATAGAGAATGACCAGCTAAAAAAAAGGACCCCCCTCTTCCCAAGATGAACCTTGACAATCACTTTACAAGAAAGTTGCTTTAAGTGAATAACTTTTGTAAAATAAGTGATTTCACTTTTATAATGATGTTATTTTAAATAGTGCAGCAAAAAAAAAGGAACTTAAGTGGCTCACTTTGTATTTTTATTTTATTATTTAAGTGAGATGCACTTTTACAATAAAGTAACTTAAAATTAGAACTTGCATGCACTTTTTCTTTTAAAAGTAGCTTCCTAAAACTTGAACTCAAGACCTATTAATGAAATAAAACAACTTTGAACCAAGTGAGCTAGATTAAAAGGTATGTAAAATATGGGAAGGAGGAAGGGGGCTATTTTTTTTTATACTCTTCTCTCTCGGTTTTCGTGCTTTTCTTTTCCTGCAAATCACACAAAAAACTGAAACAAAAATAAAATTTCCACACTATTGGGGTTAGATCTCATTAGCTTGCCTAGAAAGTCTACGTTTTCTCTCTGTTTCTGATTTGCCGAGATCGCACAAGGTGCACGGCAAAGAGCATACGCAGCCGAGAAGAACCCTTTCCCTTTCTGTTTCTGATTCACCGAGATCGCACAAGGTGCATGGCAAAGAGCATACTCAGACAGGGAAAACAACAATCCGAAACAAAAAATCTAATAATAAAAACTGATAGAAATATGAGACATTTTTTTTTTAAAAAGAAAAATAAAAAAAAAGCGTCACTGTAACATTATACCTTTAGATATGATGAAATACGCGTTTCTGAAGCAACCAGAAACCGTTTTCGATCAAATGAAAACTATTTCCCAATGGAAACGGTGCTCCGAGCGCAATGGAACACCTCCCATAGCCCAAAAATGTATAGAAATTCTAGAACCAGAAAACCATTCCAAGTTTCAGCAACACTAGTTCAAGATCTAGATCATAACCGAAAGCGGCTCTTCATAAAAGCTTTGATAACATGTTCGGGTTCACAGGGTACTCCCAAAAGACCGAACACCTAGAGCAATCACTTCACACAAATAGATCACAAATCGACACACGATGTTTTGACGTGGTTTAAACCCTTGAGAGGGAAACACTCCACGACCCCGGCCAAATAGCTTCTACGGAGTAGTTTATTATGCAAGAAAAGAAAGTTACAAATGAGTTTCTCATAATCGATCAACTAGACAATGACCCTCCATGCTCTTTAAATAGGGATCATTGACCAATCGGGTTTTAAGCCATGGATCAAGGGTAGGTATGATCTAATAGAAGTTGAGCCGTCGGATCAGAACATATTATGACCGTCGGATTAAATATTTACAAATGCATACTAAAGAAACACACTTTACCTAATGGATATATTACACAAGTTGATCTTAACTAACTCCTAAGTGTCTAAATATCCTAACACCATGGACTTGCCAGTTTCTACATGAATTTCATTCGGGGATCAGTCGGACTTGTGTACCTTTGACAGAGTGCATGAGAAAATGGGAATTCAAGTGGATGGAAGCAGCCCAGCGAGCTTTCAATAAGTTGAAGGAAAAGGTCACTGAGAGCCCAATGTTAGCGTACCTAGATTTCGACAAAGTTTTCCAGGTTGATTGCGACATGAGTGGAATGGAAATTGGAGCAGTGTTGAGCCAGAAGGGCCAACCAATTGCATTCTTCAGTGAGAATTTGGATGATGCGAAGCGGAAATATTCGGTCTATGACCAAGAATTTTATGCTATTGTCTAAGCATTGAAGAAGTGGAGGCATTGTTTGTTTCCCAAAGAATTTTCGTTATACACAGATCACCAAGCACTGAGGTATCTCAATACTTAGTCGAAGTTGAACAAGCGACACATGAAATGGGTCGAATTCTTGCAGGGATATACCTTCATGTTGGGACATAAGTCGGTCAAGTTGAACAACGTTTCCGACGCGCTGAGTCGAAGAGTTGCATTGCTGAAGATGACAATAGTTCAGGAAACAAGAATAGAGTCGGTGAAAATAGAGTATGCAATCGACGAGGATTTTGTGAAAGCACAGGAGGCTTGTCATGAACCATGGCATGTCGACAGAACTCCATACCTGGACTATTTTATCCAAGAAGGATACCTATTCAAGGGAAAAAAGTTGTGTATTCCTAGAGGATCCATAAGGGAGAAACTAATCCGAGAGTTGCATAGCGACAGATTAGCAGGTCATTTTGGCATCGACAAGATCAAGGCATTGGTCGAAGAGAAGTATTATTAGCTAGGAATGACGATAGAGGTCAGGAAGTGTGTACGACAGTGTCGAGTTTTCCAATTGGAAAAAGGAGGAAGTTAGAATACAGGGTTGTATACACCATTACCTATATCGGATACCCCATGGGAGCACCTGAGCATGGATTTTGTGCTAAGATTTCCAAAGACGCAGCAAGGGAGTGACTCAATATTTGTTGTAGTCGATAGATTTTTTAAGATGGCACACTTTATTCCATGTCAGAAGACAAGTGACGCCACAGGCATTATTGTACTATTATTCAATGAAATAGTCAGATTGCATGGGTTGCCGAAGAGTATCACATCGGACAGAGATACCAAGTTTAAGGGACATTTCTGGATAACCCTATGGAAGAAATTGAACACGAGGTTGCACTTTAGCTCGGCATATCATCCGCAAACAAACGGACAGACCGAAGTGGTGAATAAAAGTTTGGGAAACCTCCTAAGGTATTTGAAGGCCGACAGACCCAAGCAGTGGGAGAACATGTTGGCACAAGCAGAGTTTGCATACAACAATTCTGTGAATCGGTCGATAGGGTTAATCCCATTCCAGATTATTCCAGGAAAAAACCCACATGGAGTGGTGGATTTGGTCGATTTACCGACAGAGACCATGAAGAGCGCGAAGACAGAATCATTCACAGAGCATATAAAGGAAGTGCATGAAGATGTACGAAAGCGCATAGAAAAGAGAAACACAGCATACATGTTGATAGCCGATAGAAAGAAGAGGCTACAGTCATTTAGTGAAGGAGACTTAGTCTATGCACATTTGCGGAAGGAGAGATTTCCGACTGGGACATATAACAAGCTGAACCATAAGAAGATTAGACCATGTAAGATTCTGAAGAATATTTCATACAACACTTATGTGTTGGAGATGCCGAATCACTTGAGCATTTCACCAACATTCAATGTCTCAGATCTGTACACATTTGAAGAAGGTTCAAGCAGCATAAGAAAGCAAGTGTCGAACATTGACTGGATGGTGCTGATTCTAGATCAACAGAAACAGGAAATCATAGAAGTAATAGAGGAATGCGAAGTTGGGTGTACGCGTAGTTCGTGAAAGAAAGAATACTTAGTGCAATGGAAATATGATGAGTTGCAGGAGGCGATGTTGCTTTCCGAAGAAGAGTTCAGAGGATTGACGGAGCAATCGAGTTCTTTTTCACGTGGGGAGTCTGATGCAGGAGCATCAGGCCTAGGCAGAGCAGTCGAAGATGATCGACATGAGAGAGGCCGACCAAAGGGAATGTCGACTACCACTAGTGCGGAAAAGCAGATTGGCTGTTGAATTCAATGAGTTGAGCGGGAGCAGTCGATACGCATATCGATAGAAGAAGCGGAAGGTCTAGAGTCGACATGTCAACGGACGACAGATGACAAGGTAGCATTGGAGGCATCGATGGTCAACATGTTGTCGAACCGCAACTCTAATAGGTTTGGGCATGAGCCAAGCGAGAAGGAAGGGGCGGACTGGCGAAGACTTGGGATGCGAAAGGAAGCGGACACGTATGTCAAAGGCTAACGGAAGAGAGTATGGTCAAGGTAGTGAAATGACCGACTACTGTAGCAGTGTCATAAGGACGCGTAGAAGTCAAGGACAGTACTTAGAAATAGTTTGGGGTTGCTAAGGAAGTTAATGTAAGTTATTGCAGGTGGGTGAAGACAAGACAACTGTCATCACACGCATAGATTGTGCAGCATGGTTGTGGCGTTGACAGTTGCAGGCCTATAGGATATAAGGAGATCGACAGATAAATAAAGCATGTCTCGGTGGTCAGAGTGATCTTGGGAACAACGGCAGTAGAGTAGAAGGCAAGGGAGCTTTGGGATCACTTGGCAGAGGAGATAGTTCTGCAGAGCAGAGTTTGCGGAGAGGATAGGTAGATTGGAGAGAATAGTCACACATCTTCGGAACGCAGAGAAGATCGAGCCAAAGATCAGAGTTCTGTAGTGAACTAGGATAGGGTGATGATCGACACACTGAGATAGCACACAGTTACTTATGTATTGTAATTGGCTAAGGCCAAAAATAGTTAGTTATTCCATTCCTTGCAATTTGCATTGTAACCGTTTCAGTAGATGTAATATAAGCCAGCTTCTGGCATCCTGTTTACATCTTGGCTATGTGAACATGTGTGTTGTGTGTAATCATTAAGAAAGAACCTTTTTTTCTAAGGCGCCTTGCATCAGGCTATGAGTATGTATATAACATGACAATATTTTAATAAAAACACCAGCTGGCTACACGAGGAGCAATACGCTGAAGAGGAGATCCAGATATTAAACAAGGGTTGAAGAGGAGATCCAAATATCAACCAAGGGTTGTTAAGGGGTAAGGTTGACTTATGTACCATGTTCTATAAACCTTATGATAAACAAAAAACCCATACCCCTAAGCCATATTCTTAGAGGGGGATTAATTATTATTAATTTTAATTAATATGGAGATTTAGTGGCTAATCATGATTATGGATGGAGAAACGTGTTACTTTGGGATAGCCATGTGCAATCCCAAAGGAGGACATGGGGTTTCCTCGATGATCCAGGTGGAAGTGGGGAAGGCTATTGTACACACAGCCGGGGTGGTTGGATGTTAGTCCAAGGGGATGCATGCAAAGCATGGCGGGTGTAACTGCTGAGTGAGAAGAAGTGCGAGAATCCGGGAAGGAATTTCATACATGGACAGTGAAAGGGTTCATTGTGTGTTTGGAGTTCTTAGAGAGTGATCCAGGAGGATATTGGTGGCCACCTGCCTATTCCACTTAGACCCAAACCATTGTTTCTTCATTTTTTCAGTTTCCTTAATTGCAGCACAATTTACTATTTTTTGGCAGTTTTTGGGTCCTAAACATCTAGAGCCATTTTGAGACCCTAAATGACAATTTTTCAGCATATGATGGTTCGAAAAATATGAGTCCATTTCAAACTCAATGCTTGTCAATTTTGGATGTAGTCCTTGAATAGATCTTTCTAACGATCTATCATGAGAGTCAAACGGAGGTAGTATGCCAAAGTGACAACCCCGGGAAATTGATGTACCAAGTTACCCAACGGGGCCCATATTCTGGTGTTTCACCTCCGAGGGTTAGGTTTTTGGATGTGTAGGGTTTGCCTTGTTTCTCAATAATATATAGGCCTTCGAGCCTCATTGTAACACAAAGAGTTTAGAGGCATGTAGCCGCCACATCTATTCTCAGAGATAAGCTACCAGTGCTCTAGCTAGTTTATTTCCATCAGGTATGTGAACAAGTTTCAGTTCTTTGATTAATGAAATGAAGTGTTATTTCCGCTGCATCTTTGTTTTTATGGGTATTTGTGTATTCTGTTGAATTCCTGCATAAATACGGATTAGTGGTATCAAAGCAATCTGCTCTTTCTCGATCCTTCTTTGCATGTCCCCAACAAGGGCGGGGTATAAAGAGTTAGGGCTCGATCTGGTTGAACCTTTGCAAGATCAACCTCGTAAACCCCGACATCCGCCCATGGGGGAGGAAAAGAAAGATGAGGCCACAGAAGATCCTATCAAATTTTTTCTCTAGGAGACCCTTGAAAAACAAAGGAACACGATGATGGATAACTTCGCCCAGATCCTTCAACGACTTCCCACTAGTGGCACATCTATATCTAGTAGCCAGTCTGGAGGCGCAACCCCTTTTAACATACAAGTAAACTTTGACATTCCCATACTTGATGGCCGAATAGATGCAGACGCCGTAGATAGATGGTTGAATCTATTAGAAGGATATTTCTCAGTTCATGACTTTTTCGACCGGGAAAAGATTACTTTTTCACTACTCAAAGCCGCCCCCCATGTCAAGGACTGGTGGGAAACCTACTGTGAGAGAAAGGACAAGGAGGAACCCTCTCTATTCTCGGTCGTACCCACTTGGAATTCTTTCCGAGACGCCATAAAGGAACAATATTATCCCGTGGGGAGCTATGAGGACAAGTACATACAATGGACTACGATTTGGTAGCAAAGAGATCAAGATGTGCATGAGCTGACGAATCTGTTCCATACCCTGTGCACCAAGTTGGGTATCAAAGATTCAGAGAAACATTTGGTGTTGAAGTACCGCAGTTGTTTGCACAGATACATTCAGGATGAAATTGAGTTCCTCGACATCTCCTCGCTTGGTACGGCATACCGATATGCTGCCAAAATTGAGCAAAAATTCAAACAGAAGAAGCGAGACTTTGGATCTACGAAGCAGAAGCAAGCGAAAGGTGCCCCCAAACCGCAGAACATAGGACAAAGCCAAGGCATGGCAACTCAAGACAACTTGCCAAAGCTACAAGAAAAGAGAAACACTACGAAGCCGAAGAAGGAAGCGGGAAAGTGGTGTGAGTTCCATAAGAGCCCCACTCACAACACAAGTGAGTGTCGGGCCAAGCAGTCACTGGTGGCCGAGATAAAGGCTTCTGAATGAGATGCATACTCTGATACTGAATCAGAACCCGAGAAGGGGAATGACAAAGGGAAGAAGATTATCGATGCAGAGCCCAACGCCATCGTTGCCACCACAAAGATCTAAAAGGAAGAACGAGAAGATTCAGAGGAGGAGGAGAGTCTCTTCCACTCCCAGATGTGGGTAAAGGGTTCCCTGCTATAGTTTATTATTGACAGTGGGAGCCAAAAGAACCTCATTTCAGGAGAGGTCGTGAAGTGATTGGGCTTCCTTACCACAACACACCTGTAGTCGTACACCATCGAGTGGCTTCACCAAGGACGGGATATCCGTGTCAGCCAGTAGTGTCGCCTTCCCTACAGCATCAAGCCCTTCACCTATGAGGTATTATGTGACATTGCTCCTCTTGATGTTTGTGATGTATTATTAGGCCAACCATACTTATGGAAGTGACATGCTGTGTATGAGTCCTGGCCTCGCACTGTTATTATTACGTTGGGAAATAAGATGTATAGGATACCAGAGGTACCACCACCTGCCGCTATCTCTTTGGTTATTGCAAAACAATGCAATAAGCTCAATTCCAAAATCGGGAAATTTGTTTTCTTGATGATCCGCCCTTAGGGCAAGAAGAAGATCATGGCCACGACCTCCAGACAGGGATCCTCTGCCCAACAACAACAAATGGACAAGGTCGTGGTGGAGTACCAGGACATATTCACCTCACCCACAGGGGTGCCTCTGCACTGTCAAGTCAAGCACCCCATCGATCTGACCCTTGGTGCATCGTTTCCCAATGTACCAATCTATCGACGTTCTATTCTGGAGAACGACGAAATCAAGAGGAAGATTCAGGAGCTGCTGCAGAAGGGTCACATCCGACCAAGTTCATCGCCTTGTGGGAGCCCGATCGTGTTGGTACAAAAGAAGTATGGGACTTGGAGACTCTGTATTGACTATGGGAGATGAACAAGATCACTGTCCGGAATAGGTACCCAGTCCCCCGTATTGATGACCTCCTAGACCAACTTAAAGGGGCGAAATATTTCAGCAAGATCGACTTAAAGTATTGGTATCACTAGGTACCGATTGAACCGACCGATGTGTGGAAGACTGCCTTCAAAGCCAAGGAGGGCCTTTTTGAATGGTTGGCCATGCCTTTCGGGCTAACGAATGCTCCCGCAACCTTCATGAGACTGATGGATGACATCTTGTGGCCATTCACCAACTCATTTGTAGTAGTGTACTTGGATGACATCTTGATCTTCAGCCGGACTTGGGAAGAGCACCTCCACCACATCCGACAGGTCCTCTAAACACTGCGGAAGCACAAGTTGTGTGCCAATTTGGACAAGTGCACTTTTGGCATGACCCATGTTCAGTATTTGGGATACATTATTGATGAGTGTGGGGTGCATGTGGATCCAACAAAGATCTAAGTCATTCAAGATTGGCCAGCTCCAACCACTCTAATAGAGCTTCGCAGCTTTCTGGGTCTTGCTAACTTCTACCATATCTTTGTATTGGGATTCTCTCATATTAATTTGCCCTTGAGTCAAGTCACCAAGGGAGGAGCCAAAGCAAAATTCCTTTGGTCGAGAACTCAACAAAAGGCATTCGTAGAGTTGAAACATCGCCTCTGTTGTGCCCCAGTGCTCACATTACCAGACTTGCAACAACCATTTGAGATCGAGATAGATGCCTCTAACTATGCTATTGGGGCAGTCCCTACTCAACAAGGGCATCCAATGGCATATCATAGTGAGACACTATCCGACACAATCCGCAAATATCCCACTTATGACAAAGAGATGTATTCCATTGTATAGTCTTGCCGACAATGGAAGCATTACACTTTGGGGAAGGAAACGATCATCCACACAGACCACCGACCCCTATAGTTCATACATACACAAGGGAAGTTACAGAATGATCGCCATCAGAAGTGGTCCACATATCTACAACAGTTTCATTTGAACATCAAGTAGAAGAAGGGAAACACCAATAATGTTGCAGACTGCCTCAGCGGACCACCGATCGTGGCGATAGCCACCGTGCTCAACTCTTGTGCGCACGAGACTTCTGATTGGACGCTTCTCTACAAGAGCGATCCATAATTCAGCCAGACATAGAAGAGGCTCTTGGACGGAAACCAAGTTCCAAATTTTCACCTCCAAGATGCACTACTATGTCACATGGGACACCTTTGTGTTCCTTCAAGTGAGCAAACGAAGATGATTTGGGAAGCGCACTACAGTCGGGTCACTAGACATTTCAGGGTCGAGAAAACAGTGGCATTACTGCAGAAATATTTCTATTGGCCAAACCTTCAACAGGACGTCAAAAAGTACATCCAATCCCGCACTGCCTGCGCCATTGCCAAACCGTCCATCAAGAAGCAAGGCCTCTATACTCTGTTGCCTACTCCTAGTCGACCTTGGGAATCCATCTCCATGGATTACATGTTGGGCCTTCCCTCTACTAAGCACGACAATGAATGTGTGTTCGTGGTCATCAACAGATTCTCAAAGATGGCCATAATGGTGGCCTGCAAGAAGAATATCATAGTAGAAGCCACTGCTAAACTCTTCTTTGAACGAGTGTGGGTACACTTTGGGATCCCACAGTCTATCATCTCAGATCGGGATAGCAGGTTCCTTAGTACATTCTAGTCCACCCTATGGTCAATTCTAGACACCAAGCTCACAAAGTCCACAGCTTTCCATCCCCAAACCGATGGCCAGACAGAGGTCATCAACAGGATGGTCGTCCACATTTTGCGCATGTACAAGTCAAAGCATCCACGCACATGGGATGAGAACCTCCCCTATGTACAACATAGCTATAACTGGGCCCTCCATAGCTCAACTAACCACAACCCTTTTCAGGTGGGCTTGGGATTCCAACCACTATGTCCCATTGACGTAGCCATGCCATTTGCAGCTACTCAGACTGATTCGGGTCATATCCAGTCTGAAGTTTCCAAGGCAAACAGCTTCATTGAGCACATTTAGCACATTTGCCAACAGGTTCATGACATATTCGACAAAGCCAATGCTAAGTACAAGAAGCGACATGATCAACATCGAGTGCAACACAACTTCTAGGTGGGTGACAAGGTGTGGCTACATTTGCAGAAGGGGCACCTCGCTGGACCCCACCGCAAGCTTCTACCACTCCGATATGGGCCATACACCATCACCAAGGCTGTTGGGGACAATGCCTTCAAGCTCAGTATTCCACCATTCCTTGGTCTGCACCCAGTGTTCAATGTGGACCGCCTTTGACCCTACTTTCCACCTCTACTGGACACATTAGACGTGGTAGAACAATTCACACCAGCAGAATTAAACCCAGACTGCATGGAACAAGCCACAACTGATTGGATTATGGACACACATATCAAGAACACCTTCCAGCAAAAGATTCAGCCACTTCGAGTTGTCAAAGCAGGCCAACTCCTTCACCAGGAAAAGTGGCTCACCAGGGACCAAGTTCAGTAGAAGTTTCCTCATCTCATGGAGGGACTCAACGTAATGGGGACCATTGCTTCCTAAGGGGGGAGGAATGATCCAAGAGGATATTGGTGTCCAACTGCCTATTCCACTTGGACCCCCACCATTGTTTCTTCAGTTTTTCAGTTTCCTTAATTGTAGCACAATTTACTATTTTTGGCAGTTTTCGGGTCCTAAACTTTTGGAGCTGTTTTGAGGCCCTAACCGACATTTTTTCAGCATCTGATGGTCCTTCAAATATGAGTCCGTTCCAGACTTGATACTTGCTATTTCTGGATTTATTCCTTGAAAAGATAATTCTAATGATGTATCATGAGCGTCAAACGGAGGTAGTATGCCAAAGTTACGACCTCGAGAAATTGATGTACCAAGTTACCCAACGGGGCCCATATTCTGGCATTTCACTTCCTAGGGTTAGGTTTTTGGATGTGTAGGGTTTGCCTTATTTCTCAATAATATATAGGCCTTCAAGGCTCATTGTAACATAGAGAGTTCAGAGGCATGTAGCCGCCACATATCTTCTCAGAGATAAGCTACCAACACTCTAGCTAGTTTATTTCCATCATGTATGTAAACAAGTTTCAGTTCTTTGATTAATGAAATGAAGTGTTATTTCCACTGCATCTTTGTTTTTATGGGTATTTGTGTATTCTGTTGCGTTCCTGCATAAATACAGATCAGAGAGTGAAGAAAGCTTGGGGAAGAATCCATGTGATGAACCTGAACCCGAATTGTTAATTTAAACCATTTTGGCCATGATTTACTTGGCTTTATGCACCAGTAAATTTCCAATTAAGTGTGAGACCTAGATGGAATCCCGAATTTTGTAGTGAAGTGTGTCATTGTATGTTTTCGGAAGGAACTTAGGTGGGTCAATTGCGGAATTGACAAGGAATTGATTACCAAACTGTTGTTTGCTGATCCCTGTGTATATCTTTTAGCTCTGTTAATTCCACCTTAGACACTGAGAGTGAGTTGGAGAAAAATTGGTTTGATATCTCTGGTTAATGTCTGGATATCAGCTCGGGGGTGAACTTGGGAGCTGAAATAATACAGGCTGGACAAGTTCTAAGGTTGGGTGGAGCATGGCTCACATGCAGCCAGTTGCCACATTCATGTGAAATTCAAATAAGTGTATTTGTGTATGAATTATAATGTTCATGTATTTAATTATGCTTGATATGTTCAATCTGTGGAATGAATGTGTAAATAAATGCAAACCATGAATATGCTATGTTAAGCCTGTTAGAAGGCTGTATTCATGAATGAGATTTCTTTCAATTGCATAAGCTTTATGTTGTATTAATCTTGTATGTGAATGATGAATAGATAAACTCCATTTATGTAATACATGTATGCTTATGCTGTCATAACCTCATTGATGGATGGATGCATCCTGGATGTTCTTAGAATGATAGGCATACACCTAGTTATGAAACTATTAATTTGATGCTTAATAACTTAACTTAGGAAATTAACTTAATATGATGATAATGACTGCTATGTAATTGCATAATGTGAAACAATATGAATCAAGTAAGGAAATTTATTGATGCATAACCTGCATATAAATCATATGAATGATAAATCGAGCACACAGATTTATATGTTTTATGATTTAACAATACAAAACAGAGTTACTAGATGTATGTATGAAAAACCAAAATGAATCAAGGAGACTTTATACACATAACAAATGAAAGGAAAAGTGAAACTAACTGAAATTCTTTTAAGATTGTAAAAAATAACAATTCTCCAAGTACAGAGTTTCTCCAGGTCTCTCCTTCGATGCCCCCCCCGTCATGCGATTTTCCAAGGGAAGATTGCCACTTTCCCTTTTGGAAGGTTACATTTTACACTTCCAATACTTAATCTTGAAATTTTAAAACAGATTTTAGCAATTTCAAACTCTGATTTTGCACTCTAGGAAACCAAACTCGACACTTTACAAGAATTATAATCACAGTGAAATTGAACATACTAGTACAAACAAACATTCAGGTGTATTATTTAACAAAATACTTTCATTTTCATTTTATTCACAATTGGCCTCACATCGCTCATGTCATTCAAGTGCAGCAAGCAAGGCCATAATCGATCTAACAAGAGTGTGTCATTGACATATTCGCAAGTATAAGTTTTTGTTATAATATAGTTCCCTTCCTTGTTACAAACATGTTTTTCTTTCGATTAATCTACAATCACTGTATTTGTCCGATTCCAACCATGGATAAAAGTGTCCCAAACTTTACTTAAAGGATTGTGAAATACATAAGTATTTCCATCACCTTGAAAACCCTCTCTGACTACAGAAGAACAAGCTTCTTGTGTTAAAATTAATCTAAATTGTTCCATTTTCAATCCTATTGTTTGTAATAATATAGGAAAAAAATCGTCAATGCTTTTTCATTGTGCAGATGTCCATACCCCAACTTCAAAAGTACTAAAGCATTTTTCAAAAAATTCCCTCCATTAAACGAATTCAATTTTCACAAGTTATGTTTAAGAAACATTGGTATCTTTGGAAAGTTTGGGTTTGTGTGGAAGAGCCTACACTCTTGTGCGTTCTCTATTCTCCCAACATGTTTTCTTGAGTGGTCTTTCCCTCTCTCTCATGTGTTCTAGTGTGATCTTGCGGGCTTGCCACTCCATTGAGTGAGCTCTTTTGTGCAACGGTTAACATTCTGCGTGAAGGCATGGATATGGTCGTCTAGCTAGCGCTACATCTGCCAATAGTCCCTTGCCAAGCTTATGCATGTAGTGTTGATGATTGAACATTTCTTCTCTCCCATCTGCTATGATGTTCTCTACTAGTTCCCTCCTATGCTAGAAGGACGAGTAACGGTCCCTACTCGGGCTCTCTTTTCTTTCCTCTCTTTTTGCTATAGGTGTAATTACACGACGCTTTGTTTCATTGTGTAATGCTCTCTTCCATTGTTTCAGTTGTAATTACACCTCTATTTTGTGTGCTCATCATCCTAGCCAATTCGCATATGAAGGTGGACACATGTTTATCCATTAGGAATAAATGATAGGACGAGGTAGAAAATAGAGTGTCGAGAATGGCATGCTCACAATGCTTGGAGAGAATAAAATAATAATATGTTTTCTTAGAGAAACACTTCACAAAAAAAGAAAACGTAAACTACAAGATGGCGGCAGGGAAGAATGGGCATGTGAATGTTGCAGGGTTAGTCTTAGGCTTCAGGTTTTCATAGTAACAGTTCATCACCTGGGGAAATGCATCTCCTCGAATGGTAAAATGCCATGGAAAGCAAAAGACCCGAGTACCATGTATCCAATCATTATCCAGCATATCGTGGTCGCAATGCTAATTGGCCATTAACACGCATAGGTATTGTAATGACAGGTCCCCATAGTTTATGTGGACCATTAGAATTGGTAGTCATAATATGATTATCCACATGTTAAATCGTAACTCAACAACCTCCAACCCTTGACCTTTCACCCCATTGCTGCCCAGACTTGTCGAATAGGTGGTGATGGTTGCGTCGACGATGGTAACGTAAACGTACAGACAGACAACACGAGAAACAAAGGACCATTTTTTTCATTCGATGCAACAAAAAATAATGAGCAGTGGAAAAGGTTACACTTAGTAGATGGTAACAATCGAGTAAAGGCATTAAGATTGCACTATTGAGTGATGTTGTCAACACCCTAATTTTCCGAAAAATTTAAAATTTTTAAAACTAGCATGTAATATGATTAAATGTAGTCATTTAACTATTTGATTAGCTTAAGTGATCATAAATGTGTTTGAAAGATCTTTTATTATACTTTAATTTTTATATGAGTTTCTTTACAGTTACTGATTGTTTTCTGTTTTGCAACCACAAGGGGGATTTGCCATAACAGACTGGGCTTACTTAGCTTCTGAGCTAATGCAACAGATTTTCTTTCTCTTACAGATATACAGGTAATGTTCGGGTAGCTGCAAACAAATATTTAAAGTATTATAAATCAATTAGCTGTACCAAATCATTTAGTAACAAAAACTAAGCATGCTAGCCAGGTTATCAAGTGTTTAAAGGTAGAATCCCTTCCTGTGATATTCTTGTAATCTTACTCATAGAGAGTTGGAAATTACTAGAGAATATGATAGCTATTGTCCTTGAGCAAAAATGACTTAAGCATCCCGATGGAGTATTGTTTCCTTGATATTATTATTGTGATGCAAAATATCTCTTATCTAGCAATGTAGAATGTAACTGGGTTACCATATTCAGACCAATTTTTACTTATATGTTGTTATTGTATCATGCCAAGTTTTTAAATTTGAAATATATTTTCGATTTACAATTTCAATTGCAAAGGAACCATCTGATACATGTCTCCTCTTAACATTTTAAGTGTTTGGCATTGATTAGAAATTATTTCTATTTGTATGATCGACGATTGATGAAGTCTATAACACCTTTAGTCTTAGTCCTAAATTATCATGATTGAATTCATTTATGATTTTTCAGACTATGCTGCCAACAAGAATGGTTATAATAATTTGCATAATTATGTCTAACATACATTTCACGTATACGGTCTTTGTACTTCTTGAACATAAAGAGTAACAAGGTTTACTTGTCCATACGAGGAATCTGAGTCTATTAGTAGATTGTTGTAAATTTGTAACAACAATTGAAATGGACTAGAGTAACCCCAATCCGAAATTTGCGAGTTCTGTAACTTGAATTCTTACAAGTTTAAGTCACCTAAAGAAGGAATGGCACGTCCTATGCCATCTGTGCAAAGCTATCTCAATTGACATTATAGTAATAGAATTGTGAATCACTTATGCCCAACATCACTACACTATCTTAGAGACTTGAAAGAGATGCAATATCTCTTGTCTTTTCACATGAGGCTAGGGTATATGGAAAAAAAATAGTGATAGGTTTTACAATCAGCATATGACTCACTTGAAAACTACCTCCTTATAATTTTTATGATAATTATCAAGTTCTCTAAGTATAAAGAGACTTCAAGATTCAATCTTGTACACTATTGACAATTGCATGGTTTTATTGCTTCTAGGGCAAGTATTAATGTTCACTTATGTAAGTTCGAAGGCATTGTTTTCAACATGAAATAATGGCAAGTTTATACTATGGTGTCATGACCATAAAAGAATATCCAAGCTATGATTTTGGTTTACCCTCGCCATGATTTTAATTGACAAACAAAATAATTGGAATCTCATCATGGACTTTGGAACGTCGACCCACTGCATGGGAAAAATTAAAATGCTACGTGGTCACTCTTGAGCCATGCGTTTTGTGATACAAAACAGTTGACTAAACCCTACTTGGCCATTTCTCCTTTGCCTTCGGGCTCGGTCGCTTTGTGAACCCTCCTGGTCTAGTCTCTGCTGTTCATTGTGTGCTAGCAGCTTCTATGCTGCTTCAGGCCTTCGATCTTGTCCATTGTATTGTTGGGAATCATTATGTTTTGTTGTTTGGCAGCTATAAGTTTGTTATAAACCTAGGGTTTATCCTTTTGCTACCGATATTAACCCTGTCATGGCGTGACTGCATCTCTCGTCTTAGTTCTGTCAAGGCTTACCCTTTGCTTTATCCAGCTCGTTGTTTTGGTAACGAAGGTGGGGTTTACACTTATTATGTTCGTTGTTAGGAGGCTGTTAAAATGACGGAGCTCCTTTCAAAATCATTGGTAAGCTACAGGATTTCTCCTTCAGTTTTCTAATTAAAAGAAATTGTTTAATTCCCAAACAAAAACATTGAAGTGTCACTGATATTGCTCATTTCGTTGCAGGTCCTCGCCCCTCTCAAAGGCGTGGATGGCACCAGCTTCGACGATAGGCTTTATCGGGTAAGCCTAGTTTTCACCATGGCATTTTCCTTCTTGCTGGTTTATTAAGGCGGTTAGGGTTTGGACTTTGGAAGAACAACTCTGTGATTATCACTGTTCTGTTTGGTCTTTTAACTGCTTGTTACCACAAGTTCCTTGACAGGTTAACCTTGTGTTGTGAAGGGAATGTTATGGCTTCGGTCAAAGTTGTAATTTATTCTTCTTGCTTTGATAGATAGGGTTTGCTACTGAAGATTTAATGTATAAAAAGAAAAGAAGACAAAGGCTGTGAGCCTGTCTGTAGATGAGGTTACGGCCTCATGGTTTTATTTTTGGTTACTGTACTCTTATATGGTTCAGGGTTATCACTCAGGGTTTTGAAATTTGACTTATTATAAAGTTTTTCTTTGTATATTGGACTTGTTCATCGCATGCATTTTTAATTCTATGCTAAGTACAGTAGTAAGTAAATTTAAGTTTTAAACCACTTATACTGTGAATTTGGGACGTGGCTGTAGGTGAAGATACTGTCTTAACTATTTAGCATTAGTTTTGCTTGTACAAGCGGGGTTGGTAGGGTTTGACCCGAATTAATTTTCAGTTGGAATCTAAGTTTAATAGTTTAAGCTATCAATTCAAATACGACCCTGTTGATATTTGTGAGTTGAATAACTGATAGGGTTCGATCCAAAATTTACAGTTGTGATTTTGTTTGATTCCTTGTTCTGTCATTTCGATTATGATTTTGTTGGTAATTGAGAGTCAAATAAAAATATATTAATATGATGTTGAAGCTCGACAATGAGCTAGAATACTGTTCTGCTATTTCTTTGGTTTTAAAACAATAACTAGGTTATTTAACTAATGACATATTCTTCTAACAAAACTCTGTTAGGGTTTTGTACAATGATTTATTTGATAGGTAATGACTGGATAAATTTTAACTAGGGTTTGTGCAATGATTTAGTTTAATAGGTTATGACTGATTAAGTTTTGACTAGGGTTGTACCCCTGGCTACGACTTTTCTGCAATGCTTTTGATAATCTTATAAATACTGTAATTTATCTGGTTTAATTTTATTACTGTCTTCTATGATTGTCTATTTGATTTTGTAAAACACAGAGTATAAAGATTTGGTACTTAACTCTTACTTATTATCTTGTCAAGTACAAATAACTAGGTTTATAAATATGATTACAAATTATTACTTACTGTGTTATTTTATATTGTATGTAATATAAACACGATATTAGTAATACATTAACTATATTACTTCTCACTAAGATATGCTGAAAACACAATAACTATACCAAATCTATCTACTGCTATTCTGAGATACTAACTTTACTAACTAATTACTCCTCAGACCTAAAGAAAATAAACTCATCATACATCCATTTGTACTTAATAAACATAATGAAATAAATGGCAGAACCTGTTTCTGTGGACAACAACAACAATGGGAGGAAGTTCCTCCCTACCAACTCCTGGAAAATGCTTAGACAGTAGCTTCTCAGGACCCCCGAGCTTGCTCTGGTCTCCCTGGCAAGAACTAGGTGCAGCAAAGTAAATTCTCTCAGCCAAATAAGCTATAATGGAACCAAGTTACTGCAGCAATCCTCTCTAACAACTTCCTTACTGTGTATTTCCCTCTTCCTCAATGGGCTTCCTGAATAACATTCACCTGAATGAATTCTCCCTCTAGAACAATTCGAGCCCCTATCTCTGTTCATTGAGTTCTTTTTAAAGATTGCCTAGGTCTTTGTTGGGTTATCTGTCATTAATGAGCCACCTGCTCTGATTCCACTTTCTTGGGGAATCATGACCCCAAATATAGGGAAGTTGCCACCTGCAACTTAGGAAGTGTTTGAGGATGCTGCCACTTGTCTTTTGCCTTTCCACCTAGTTCCATCCACCAGTTTGACCAGTAACCTCTTTTTAACAGCTCTCCCATGCTGTTGTCTCCACAATTTATTTATTAATAATAAAATATTATGAATTACACTCCACTTCTGTTGACTCTGCTGAGTCATCAATCCCTACTTAGCATTAAATTTAACATAATGTCTCAAGAATATAATAAAACAATTACATAATTTTTACAAAATTGGGGTATGTGACATATGTGATTGGTAAGGGTTATAAGGACTTTTCTGTAGGAAACATGGTAACTTGGAACACAAATGTTGATACACCAATGTTTATATATTTTTCATGACGATGTCCCCTACTAATCAGTTAGCAAGACTTCTAAGTCCTGCTTTAAGCTATCATCATGTATAAACAACATCATTTAGAATGCGAATTTAAATGATTGCAACATTCTGTTAGCAACAAATGAGAGTACCCTTGGCTTCCTACTCCTCGCTTGTATCCAAATTGTTAATATCTCATAAATCACGCTATATGTACTTCATTAATGCTTGGACTCCAAGTGTCTCTACCATAAATATATAGTCTCATCCAAGCTTTTGAGTTTGTGTAGGTGATCATCTACCTTTGGAAACAATTTCCAAAAACAATGTCATTTGGTACTTCTTAATGCTTTTCCAAGCATAGATTTGTCATACATGATAATTGTCTATTAATATGAAGGGAAGAGTTGAAATATCAACTCGATCCTTGCAACCATATAAGGCCTTATATAAAAATAATCTTAGTCCACACTATATCTATGAGGTCGGACTTGTAATGGTTAAAAATATATTCTTGGATCCTAATCACATCTTTTAGTGGCCAATGTCATAGTATTGTACAAAGGTATAAAACATTTTTTATTGGGCACAACATTCTTGTCTTTTCTAACTCTCGGTGCCAAAAAGGTTGTGGATACCAAGTCCTCGCTCTCATGGGAAAGGGTAATGTAACCCACCGAGGGCTTCTAATGTAACATGACAAACACCACCATAGTGTATCCAGACCAAAAAGTGTGATTCGTTTTCTAAGTGTCGTTCAACGCATCCACACATTCAATTATAATATACTAGTACGAATTGAGGCTTATTTCAATTTTTTGCATGCATACATTGAGAGAGTTTTTAAAGTTAAAATGTATGTGGTCATTTTTATAACGAGATTGTTTTTTTTGCTATTTCGAAGGAATCAAGGTTTCAATAAACTTCTTCACTTAGAGTGGATGGTAAGTCTAGCAAAATGTCAGCCAATAATTCAAACCAAAAAATGTCTCAACAAACCCAAGTGAATGAAATAAAATCCATCTAACACCACCAATAAACCACCTTATCCTTAACCACAATAAGATTGTTTATATTCTTTATCTTGACAGTTTTGTTAGCGCAAGTCATGTCGTACGTGGTATATACATTATTATTATCTCAAGTCATGTAGTCCGTGGATAGTTGCTCTAATAGCATTTCATCTTTTATCTCTCAAACTCTCTCTGACCCAACAACGTACACCAACATTTGCCTCCGGATCACGCTATGAACAATGAGAACCACAAAACTTTTGTCGGCTTCCATTAAACATGAGGAACAGCAGGGGCCAACGCCACACGTGAATGGGGGCTTCTGCTCAAGTCTAGCAATGCAGACTCATCACATGCATTTGTTCGCCAGGTTTTTGTCTTCATAATTATCAGTGAGCGATTCCATTTGTGACAAAGCAGGAAATGAGCGTTGGTCTTGGCTCATGGACCACTATGGCCTTTGGCTTTACTCCACGACATCACCGCTGGTCGCTTCTTTCGGGACAGCAGTGTCTTTTTGTCTGCAATAACAATGTCGTCTCTTTCCATCCAACCCATTAACGTCGACGGTGGAGCTACCTTTGCTTCCACCGCAATTCAATGGACCAGCCAGACATCTTTCAGATTGGCATTAAATGCACTGTCAGCCAATTGTTATTTCAATTCTTAAGTTGGGAATAATTATCATCTTACTATTATTATTCTTATTGTGCATGTCATTCCGAACTGCTATATATAGAGAACGAATGTATGGTCTTACACAAACTCTTGTGCAACATTTCTTCCCTCGTTTTTAGAATAACTTGCTTTTCTTCTGAATTCAATGGCAAGAAGGATGAGGAATCCTCAAGTTCTTCTTTTGAAGCAGATAATCAGAGCCTTTTGCAAGGTTTCCCATGGCTATAAGGGAATTGGGTATGGCCTCTCTGCAAAGAAGGCAAGGTATTTCACAATGAAAGATGAGGTAATGGGCAGCTCATGCAGTGCTCTGCCCACAGATGTTCCGAAGGGACACTGTGCAGTGTATGTTGGAAGTGAGCGCTGTAGATTTGTCATCCCCACGGCTTATTTGAATCATTCTCTGTTCAGGGTATTGCTGGAGAAGGCCGAGGAAGAGTATGGGTTTGATCACCAGATGGGACTCATCATTCCCTGTGAAGAAGTTGCTTTCCATTCTCTTACATCCATGTTGGCAAAATAGAAAGTAGCACATCTGAAGTTGGATGAGTTCCTGCAGATGCCTTCACTCAGAGGTGGAGTACATTCTGTCAAAATGAACCAGAAATCGGCCAAGATCTCATTCCAAGCACGTGAAAGCAACTCCTTCCAAAAAAGGATTGGAAAAAGAAGCTAGAGGAAAGGGGACATTAGGCCAAGAGCTGTTCAACCAAAATCAATTACAGATTAAAAAGGGCCGGACTATGCTGGATGCCATTTTCTTGCCTGTGATCTCATTAGCATTGGCCATGCTAATAAAATGTACAGCTGTAAAGAATCTCAAAGTCAATTAATTGATCATATAATAAATATATTTTAATGACAATTGTTCTGTTTTACTTTATTCCATTTTTGGTGCTTCGTATGGAACGCCCAAGCGGGCTAATGAATTGGTAATTCTGGTTTGACAAATGCAACTTGGCTTTAAAATAGAATTTTGGATATAGTAAGATTCTAATTCCATTCAGTCATACAAGACGGTCTGATGGATGTCATGTAAAATACTCTACATGGTTTCATACGAGAAAGGATCAGTTATTAGGATGCTTCTAAGATTTGAGGATCAAAATCCAAGATATTGAATAAATTTGAAACACAAGTACGCATAAGCCACTAAAATGCAATGATTGGTTATAGATAGAGAGGTCGTCTAAAAGTGTGACGATGTCGTTCGTCTGGTCAAAACTTGGTCAGAATTCGATGATATGAAATTTAATCGTCTGGTCAAAACTTGGTCAAAATTCGGCGATATGAAATTTAAAAATCCGACGATTTGTGTTGATTAAATCATTTTTTCTGAAAATCTAAATGAATTCAATACTCTAAAAAACCCCACAGCATCCAAATTATACAGGATTAACACTGTTATTTGAGATTTTAAAAATCCTATCCCAGATTCAGGCAAATTCATGGCTGAAAATATGATTTTCTCCTAACGAAATTGTAGCAATTTTAGACAACTTGATAGATAAATTACACAAGTGCATATAAGCAATTATAAATGAGATATAACGATTTGCCAATACATAAATTGCACATACTCTATATAATAAAATAAAGATATAATTCAAACTAAAAACATACATTGTTTAATTCAAACTAAAATCTATATTGTTTTGAGTCTTATTAAAAAAACATACATTTGGTTTAAATAACTTATGACACTAAACATATGTACTTTATTATATCTTTTTAATCAAATAATCACATGGAATGAATGCTTCAATCAAAAGTAACTTACCAATTTGATGTAGCATTCATGTGAAATACCAATTAAATAACAAATAAGAAAATCTAAAAAAGAGTAGTTGTATGTAACTTAATTGTCATTTCCACAACAGCCATCCCATGTTACTCAATTATCCTTTCCATCATTGCCTTTGTCATTTTCATAAGAATTATCCCATGTTACTCAATTGTCCTTTTGTTCTTTCCACTGTTATATTTAGTATAACAAGAATCATCACATATTACTCAATTGTCATTTCCACAAGATTCATCCCATATTAATCAATTGTCCTTTCCATTGTTGTATTTGTCATTTCCACAAGAGTTATCACATGTTACTCAATTGTCCTTTCCATTGTTGTATTTGTAATTCCCACAAGAGTCATCCCATGTTACTCAATTGTACTTTTGTCCTTTCCACTTCTGTCTATAGTATATTAAGAGTCATGCCATGTTACTCAATTGTCATTTTGTCCTTTCCGTTGTTGTCTTTAGTATATTTTTCATGCATTTGGTTTAAATAACCTATGACACTAAATGCATGTACTTTATTATTCTCTTCAATCAATAATAACATGGAATGAATTCTCCGATCAAAATTAACTCACTAATTTGATCTTGCATTCATGTGAAACACCAATTGAACGACAAATAAGAAAATCTAGAAAAGAGTCATCCCATGTTACTCAATTGTCATTTCCACAAAAGTCATCCCATGTTACTCAATTGTCCTTTCCATTGTTGTCTTTGTCGTTTCCACAAGAGTCGTCCCATGTTACTCAATTGTCATTTCCACAAGAGTCATCCCATATTAGTGAATTGTCCTTTCCATTTTGGTTATTGTCATTTCACAAGAGTCATCCCATGTTACCCAATTGTCCTTTTGTCCTTTCCGTTGTTGTCTTTAGTATTATTTTTCATGCATTGGGTTCGAATAACCTATGACACTAAACACATGTACTTTATTATATCTCTTTAACCAATAATAACATGGAATGAATGTTGGACAATCAAAATTAACTCACCAATTTGATGTTGCATTCATGTGAAACACCAATTAAACAACAAATAAGAAAATCAATAAAAGAGTAATCTCATGCTACTTAAAAGTCATCCCATGTTACTCAAATGTAATTTCCACAAAAGTCATCCTATGTTACTCCATTGTCATTTCCACAAAATTCATCCCATGTTACTCAATTGTCCTTTCCATTGTTGTCTTTGTCATTTCCAAAAGACTAGTCATCCCATGTTACTCAACATCATTTCCACAAGAGTCATCCATTGATAGTCAATTGTCCTTTCCATTATGGTCTTTGTCATTTCCACAATAATCATCCCATGTTACTCAATTGTCCTTTTGTAATTTCGACTGTTATCTTTAGTATTTTCTTCATGTGTTGTCTTCATTATATTTTTTATGCATTGTATTTATTATATTTTTCAAAGCAATGAGTTTGTTATAATGTTAGTTTAAGTTTTTGGATAGGCTTTATGTTATATATGGAATAAAATGTAAGTTTGTTATAATGTTCGTTTAAGTTTTTGGATAAACTGTAAAGTTATTGTATGTTGTTTAATCTAGCTAGTGTTTTTTTGTTTTTGAGTATTTATGAATTATATGTAGGGATGTGAATCTCTATTCACTAGGATAGATTAATCTTAATTTCGGATCTATCATATGCTTAGAGGAATCAAATCCCTTGGGTTGAAAACCTATTTTAGAATGTAAAACTGCATAATTATTGGATATGAGAAGGCAAACAAAATAGTGTGGCTCGTCTTCTAAGTATCGATCAACGCATCCACAATTTCAATTAAAATATACTAGTACCAATTGAGGCTAATTTCTTGCATGCATTTCTTTGTTACAGAGGGTATCTCACAACGAGATTATCTCGACAGCTTTGTTGCCTCAAGTCATGTCGTACGTGGTGTATATTTTATTATCTCAAGTCATGTCGTAGTCGGTGGATATTATCTCAAGTAATGTCGTACGTGGTGTATACATTATTATCTCAAGTCATGTTGTAGTCGCCGGAGGCTGGTCAAATCCTGTGGGTCAGAGGTTAGGTTCAAGTCATGTCCTGTGAGTCAGAGGTTAAGGTTGAGAGTTTTATAGAATAGGGCTCGGCTGTGAGGTGAGGTGTTTAAGGCGGTTCTCGTCTTCCCACAAATATGGTTTGAGTATTTCTTTTGGTGGTTAAGGTTGAGAGTTTTATAGAATAGGGATGACCTGTGAGGTGAGGTGTTTAAGGCGGTTCTAGTAAATATGGTTTGAGTATTTCTTGTGATGGGTAGATCGTATTTCAAGTTAATATTAAAATTTACCTCAAAAGTTATATACCAATCCTAAATACTTGGAAAATTTCTGATCCGTAAATTTTTTGTTTTTAAATGTCGTAAACGGTGGATAGTTGCTAAATAGCATTTCATCTTATCTCTCTCAAGCTCTCTATCAGCCAACAACGTACACCAAATTATTCCTATCAACACTGAGAACCACAAAACTTTTGTCGGCATTCACTAAACATGAAGAACTAGCAGGGACCAACTCCCCACGTGAATGTGGGGCTTCTTCTGCTCAAATCTAGCAATGAAGACTGCATATTTCAGTTAGCAATAGAGACTGATCGCTTGCATTTGTCCGCCAGCTTTGAGCATTTATCAGTGAGCGATTGCATTTGTGACCGCTGATCTTGGCTTATGGACCACCACGGCCTTTCATTCCACGACATGACCGCTGGTTGCTATTTAATCCATACCGTGCTTCTTTCGGGACAGCAGTGTCTTTTTGTCTGCAATAACAATGGCGTCTCATTCCATCCAACTCATTAACGTGGACGGTGGAGCGGCCGTTGCCTCCACCGCAATTCAATGGACCAGCCATCCTGGCCCCTCGGTTCAGATTGACATTAAATGCACCGTCAGCCAATTTGTTATTTCAATGTTAAGTTAGCAATAATAATATTACTGTTGTTACTCTTCTTCTGGTGGAATTCATTCTGATCAAGTGCTATAAATAGAGAACGAATGTATGGTCTTACCACAAACTCTTGTGCAAGATTTCTTCCCTCATTTTTAAAGTAACTTGCTTTGCTTCTGAATTCAATGGCAAGACGGATGAGGAATCCCCAAGTTCTTCTTTTGAAGCAAATAATCAGATCGTTTTGCAAGATTGCCCATGGCTATAAGGGAACTGGATATGGCCTTTCTCCAAAGAAGGCAAGGTATTTCACAATGAAAGATGAGGTCATGGGCAGATCATGCAGTGCTCTGCCCGCAGATGTTCCCAGGGGACACTGTGCAGTGTATGTTGGAAGTGAACGCAGTAGATTTGTCATCCCCACTGCTTATTTGAATCATTCTCTGTTCAGGGTATTGCTGGAGAAGGCCGAGGAAGAGTATGGGTTTGATCACCAGATGGGACTCATCATTCCCTGTGAAGAAGTTGCTTTCCATTCTCTGACATCCATGTTGGCAAAATAGGAAGTAGCACATTTGAAGTCGGATGAGCTCCTCCAGATGCCTTCACTCAGAGGTGGAGTACAGTCTGATATAATGAGCCTGAACTCGGCCAAGATCTTATTCCAAGGATGGAAAGGCGGCACCTTACAAAAACAATCGGAAGAAAAAGCTAGAGGAAAGCAGACAAGGGGCCAAGAGTTGTTCAACCAAAATCAATTACAGATTAAAAAGGAGCTTGGTTAGACTATGTTGGATGCCATTTTCGTGCCTTTGATCTCATTAGCATTGGCCATGCTACTAAGATGTACAGCTGTAAAGAATGTTAAGGTCAATTAATTGATCATACAATATATATTTTAATGACATGTTCGGTTTTCCTTTATCCATTTTTGGTGCTTCGTATGCAACGCCCAAGCGGGCTAATGACTGGGTAATTCTGCTTTTACAAATGGAACTTGAGTTTAAAACAAAATTCTGGACTTATTATGATTCTAATTACTCAACTGCGCATAAGAGTTTATGAATGAGATATACGGATGCCAATACATAAATTGCACATATTTTATATAACAAAATAAAGATATAATTCAAACTAAAAACCTACATTGTTTAATTCAAGCAAAAACCTATATTGTTTTGAGTTTTATTAAGAAAACTTACATTTGGTTTCAAGCAAAAACCTATTTTGTTTTGAGTTTTACTAAGAAAACTTACATTTGGTTTAAATAACTTAACGCACTAGACACATTGTTTAAATAACTTAAGACACTAGACACATGGTTTAAATAACTTATCACACTATTCACATCTACTTTAGTATATCTTTTTAACCAATAATAACATTGAATGAATGCTTCAATCAAAATTAACTTACCAATTTGATGTAGCATTCATGTGGAATACAAATTAAATTACAAATAAGAAAATCTAAAAAAGAGTCATTCCATATTACTCAATTGTTATTTCCACAAAAGTCATCCCATGTTAATCAATTGTCATTTTGTTCTTTCCACTGCTATCTTTAGTATATTAAGAATCATCCCATATTACTCAATTGTTTTCTCCACAAGAGTCATCCCATATTAGTCAGTTATCCTTACCATTGTGGTCTTTTTCATTTCCACAAGAGTCATCCCATGTTACTCAATTGTTCTTTTGTGCTTTCCACTCTTGTATTTAGTATATTTTCCATGCATTTGGTTCAAATAACATATGAGGCCAAACATATGCACTTTATTATATCTCTTTAACCAATAACAACATGGAATGAATGCTACAATCAAAATTAACTCACCAATTTGATGTTGCATTCATGTGAAACACGAATTGAATGACAAATAAGAAAATCAAGAAAAGAGTCATCCCATGTTACCCAATTGTCATTTCCACAAATAACATCCCCTGTTACTCAATTGTCCTTTCCATTGTTGTCTTTATCATTTCCACATGAGTCATCACATGTTACTCAATTGTCCTTTTGTCCGTTCCACTTTTCTCTTTAGTATAGTAAGAGATATCCCATGTTACTCAATTGACATTTCCACAAGAGTCATCCCATATTAGTCAATTGTCCTTTCCATTGTGGTCTTTGTCATTTCCACAAGAGTCATCCCATGTTACTCAATTGTCCTTCTATCCTTTCCATTGTTGTCTTTAGTATACTTTTCATGCATTTGGTTTAAATAATATATGACACTAAACACGTGTACTTTATTATATCTCTTCAACCAATAATAACATGGAATGAATGCTCCAATCAAAATTAACTCACCAATTTGATGTTGCATTCATGTGAAACACCAATTGAACGACAAATAAGAAAATCTAGAAAAGACTCATCCCATGTTACTCAATTATCATTTTGACAAGAGTCATCCCATATTAGTCAATTGTCCATTACATTGTGGTCTTTGTCATTTCCACAAGAGATTCCATGTTACTCAATTGTACTTTTGTCCTTTCCATTGTTGACTTTAGTATATTTTTCATGCATTTGTTTTAAATAACCTATGACACTAAACACATGTACTTTATTATATCTCTTCAACCAATAATAACATGGAATGAATGCATCAATCAAAATTAACTCACCAATTTGATCTTGCATTCATGTGAAACACCAATTGAACGACAATTAAGAATATCTAGATAAGAGTCATCCCATGTTACTCAATTGTCATTTCCACAAAAGTCATCCCATGTTACTAATCCTTTCCATTGTTGTCATTGTCATTTCCACAAGATTCATCCCATGTTACTCAATTGACATTTCCACAAGATTCGTCCCATATTAGTGAATTGCCATTTCTATTTTTGTCTTTACCATTTCCACAATAGTCATCCCATGTTACCCAATTGTCCTTTTGTCCTTTCCATTGTTGTCTTTACTATTATTTTTCATGCCTTGGGTTCAAATAACATATGACACTAAACATATGTACTTTATTATATCTCTTTAGCCAATAATAACATGGAATGAATGCTCGAATCAAAATTAACTCACCAATTTGATGTTGCATTCATGTGAAACACCAATTGAACAAAAAATAAGAAAATCTAGAAAAGAGTCATCTCATGTTACTTAATTGCCATTTCCATAAAAATAATCCCATGTTACTTAATTGTCATTTCTTCAAAATTCATCCCATGTTACTCAATTGTCCTTTCCACAAATTTCATCCCATGTTACTTAGTTGTCCTTTCTATTGTTGTCTTTGTCATTTCCAGAAGACTAGTCATCCCATGTTACTCAATCGGTCATTTCCACAAGAGTCATCTCATGGTAGTCAATTGACCTTCCCATTGTGGTCTTTGTAATTTCACAAGAATCATCCCATGTTACTCAATTATCCTTTTTTCCTTTCCAGTGTTGCCTTTAGTATATTTTTCATGCATTATCTTTATCATATTTGTTTTTGCGTTGTATTTATTATATTTTTCAAAGCAATAGGTTTTTTATAATGTTACTTTAAGTTTTGGATAGACTTTATATTATATATATGGAATAAAATGTAAGTTTGTTATAATGTTGGATTTTTTTTGGATAAACTGTAAAGTTATCATAATGTTGTAATCTAGTTAGTGTTCTTTGTTTCTGAGTATTTGTGAGTTATTATATGGAGGGTGTGAATCTCTATTTACTAGCATAGATTCATGTTAACTTCAGATCTATCATATGCTTAGAGGGATCAAATCCATTTGGTTGAAAACCTCTTTTAGAGTGCAAAACTGGATAAAAGGTTTGCATCTTGAGGGATTTGATCCCTCTTGGTGCATATAGGTATGGATTTGAGTTGGATCTACGATAATATATATTAGACACAATATGCTACATATTTATTGGATATTAGAAGGCTCATGTTTCGTAAATAAGTTATAGTTTGGGGTTTGGAGTGTGTTAAATCCATTTGAGAAATTATAAAAGAGTACAATGAGTAGATCCATCTAAAATTAAATTACAAAGAGTAAATGATCATGAATGATTATGTATATGTATGTGTTTTAGATGAATGTGATCCTTTAAAATTTATTAAGTATAAAAACAAAACAAAACGTTAAGAAATTTACATTATTACGAAATAAAATCAAAATAACGAACTCTGGAATATTTTCCCTCTACACTAGGACAATTATGAGGTCATCATACTACTATGTAATTATTGCATTTGTACTTGGAGGTCATTTTCAAGTTTCTTGAACCCAATCTTGATGATATTCAACCAATTCTAGACAATGGTGTGAATGGCCATGACCTATTTTATCACAACTTAGAGTTGTTCCTTAGAGTGTCCCAATTGAGTGACTAATAAGTCTATCTATCCCATGAATTATTTACTCTTGAAATCTCCATAAGGGTGGTTAACATTTAACTATAAATATGTAAGTCACTCTTCTACTACCTAAGTTGTAATAGAAAAGTATGGAACTTCTCAAATAGAAGTTGAAGGCTTCTCATCGTGATCCATAACATCAACCTCAGGTTTTTTAGCCTAGGATACATGTCATATCTATGTAAAGTGCTGTTGGAGTGCTTCAATTTCATCCAATAAAATATGGTTATTGTGATGAAACATGTTGCATTCAACTAATGCATCATCTAGGTAAACTTGAAGCTCCTAATTTGTTCATATAGTCCAAGGTTATCAGGTTTAGCCTTTAATAGATGATGACTAGTGTCTTCACCTCTACCTTGAACAATTTCGAGCAAGTTGTGTGATGGAACATGGGGAACATCTACAGTAGCATATACTTTTAAATGTAGAGGCATTGGGGGGTTCATCCATGTAGAAGGGTGGCAATTGTGAACAAAGTCCTTAATGTGACTCTAAACTTGTGGATCTTTGAAACTTTTAAAAAGTCTTAGATGCAACGTATTTTTAAGAATTCTAATATTAAACTTAAGTATAGTATTTTAGGCGATTATTTTGGATTGAAAAAAACATATATATTGATAGGTAGGTGAATATTAAATATGAAACACACAATCTACTATTGAAACTTGTAAATTTTGGCGAATATTATGATAAGAAAAAAATATTTCATGTATATATAGGCAATATTAAAGACTAAAAATGACCAAATAGAGAATTTATTTCTTGAAAAAATGCCAAAAAATGAGTCAATTGGTAAAATTTCGCCCCTAAAAATTACCTTGCTTAGATGTAATGTTGCATGTCTAACTCTTCTTGGGAGTCTACTACAATGAACTAGTAAACTAAAAAAAAATTGGTAGTTTTTAAATACTTTTTAGTTTTACTTAGGATTTCAAGACGGGGAGTGAATGTAATCCATGGTAGTCTCATGATCTAAGAATAGTGGCAATGCAACATTATGCTTTATTTGTGATTATTGGCATTTCACTAGGTTGCATGGATGCAAAGACATGTAAAGTCTAAGGGAGTAAACTAGCCCTCACCTAGATCCTATGTATTTTCATCATCATCTTCATTCTTAGGCTTCATAAAGGAGAAAGCCAAAGGGTCCCTTTGAACCATTTATTTTCCTCTATTTGGGTCTTTAGAATCTCTCACATTTGAACTGGTGTGATTTTAGTGTATGGGAATAGTGTACGTGCAAGCAAGTTCCATTGGAGTTTGGATAGGATTCATAGTAGGTTCTCTTCAGTAGTGACCTTCTCTTCTATAGGAAGGGTACCTACAAAAATGGTACCATGCACTTCCAACTCAACTATGGAGACATTCTTTCTAAAGGGAAACACATCATCATCTAGAATATTAGATGTATGTGGAGGAATCATAACTATCTTCATCTTGAGCACAACTAATTTCTAGAAGGAAGGGAGGGAAACAAGGACTATGGTTGAGTATTGAGTTTCCATTACTCTATTTAAGTTGCCAACAATCAAGGCAAGTCATTAAGATTGCACCATTGAGTGATGGTGTTAAGGGTTTTAGGGTTTTTTCTCAATGAGACATGGTTACTCGAAACACAAATGTAGATACATCAATGTTTATGTATTTTTTGTGAATATGTCCTATACTAATTAATTACCAAGACTTTTGAGTTCTACTTTATATTAATTAACATAATTCAAAATATGAGTTTCCATGCTTACGACAAGTTGTTAGCAACAAATGGAAGTACCCTTTCCTTCCTACTCATCACTTGTATTCAAATTGTTGGTATCTCATACAACATTCTAATTTTTCCTCTTTGATGCTTGGACTCAAGTGTACTCTCTACCATAAGTATAGTTCCTCATTCAATCTAGGTGATAATCTACCTCTAGAAACATAAAAACAATGTGATATGGTAGGCTTCTTCTTAATGCTAGGCCAAGTAGAGATTTTGCATATATGAGAATTTTTTATTAAAATGAAGGGAAAAGTTGAAATATCAACTCGATTACTTACATACATCTTAGGCCTTATATAAAAATAATCCTAGTTTACACTAAATTTAAGGTCGGACTTGTAATTTCTAATATGATATTTTGGGATCCTAATTGTATCTTTTTTTTCAGCGGAAAAATCACCTTCCTACTATTCCGAAGGAATCAAGGAAAGCTAATAACGCACGGGAAATATCAACAAACTTCCTCACATATCATGGATAGTAGGTCGAGCAAACCATCAGTCGATAATCCAAGCCAAAATATGTCCCAACGGAAATGAACCCGAGTGGATGGAATGAAATCCATCTAACCCCACCAACAGACAACTGTATCCTTGACATTCTAATTGCATCTTTAGTGGACACTATCTATAGACATCTATAAAGTAGACATCTATAAATCAATTTTAAGTGGGCACATCATTCTTGTCTTTACTAACTCTACTAACTCTAGGAGGCAAAATAATTTGTGGATACCAACCAAGTACATTCTATGATGGGAACCACACGAGCTTCTAAACAAACACTGCCATAGAGCCAAACCAAATGGCGAGCCCTATTTAGCCTACTGCAAGGCATTTAATGCAGCTGCAATAGGCCTCTTGATCCTTGGATCCAAGGATCAACAAGCCCACTGCAACGGCATTAAATGGCCTGCAGCAGGCTGAATAATGACTGAATAATGTTCACCAAACCAAATAGTGTGACTAGTTTTCCAAGTCAACGCATCCACAAATTCAATTATAATATACTAGTACCAACTAAGCCTAATTTCTTCCAAGGATCAACAAGCCCACTGCAACGGCATTAAATGGCCTGCAGCAGGCTGAATAATAACTGAATAATGTTCACCAAACCAAATAGTGTGACTAGTTTTCCAAGTCAACGCATCCACAAATTCAATTATAATATACTAGTACCAACTAAGCCTAATTTCTTTCATGCATTTTTTTGTTATTGAGAGGGTTTCTAAAGTCAAAATGTATGTGCTCATTCTCACACCGAGATTGTTGAAATTCTTTATCTCGACAGCTTTGTTGCCTTAAGTCATGTCGTACGTGGTGTATATATTATATTATTATCTCAAGTCATAGTCGGTCGATAGTTGCTCAAATAGCATTTCATCTTATCTTCCAAACAACGTACACCAAATTAAAGAGAATTTGCTTTCGGATCACGGTATGAACACTGAGAACCACAAAACTTTTGTCGGCTTCCACTAAACATGAAGAACCAGCAGGGGGCCAACGCCCCATGTGAGGCTTCTGCTCAAATCTAGTAATGCAGACAGCATATTTGGGTAAGAAATTGAGACTGATCACATGCATTTGTTCGCCAGGTTTGTATCTTTATCACTGAGCGATTGCATTTGTGACGAACCAGGACATGAGCGCAGGTCTTCGCTCGTCGACCACCACGGCCTTTCAATCCACGACATGACTGCTGGTCGCTATTTAATCCATACCGTGCTTCTTTCGGGACAGCAGCGCCTTTTTGTCTGCCATAACAATGGCGTCTCATTCCATCCAACTCGTTAACGTGGAGCGGCATTTGCCTCCACTGCTTTTCAATGGACCAGCCATCTTCGGTTTATCCCAGACATCTTTCAGATGACATTAAATGCACTGTCAGCCAATTGCTATTCCATTGGTAAGTTAGAAATAATTATCATCTTACTGTTACTCTTCTTCTGGATGTCATCATGAAGTGCTATATAAAGATAACGAATGTATGGTCTTACCACAAACTCTTGTGCAAGATTTCTTCCCTCGTTTTTAGAATAACTTGCTTTGCTTCTGAATTCAATGGCAAGAAGGATGAGGAATCCTCAAGTTCTTCTTTTGAAGCAGACAATCAGAGCCTTTTTCTAGATTGCCCATGCCTATAAGGGAATTGGATATGGCCTTTCTCCAAAGAAGGCAAGGTATTTCACAATGAAAGATGAGGTCATGGGCAGATCATGCAGTGCACTGCCCACAGATGTTCCCAGGGGACACTGTGCAGTGTATGTTGGAAGTGAACGCAGTAGATTTGTCATCCCCACTGCTTATTTGAATCAATCTCTGTTTAGGGTATTTCTGGAGAAGGCCGAGGAAGAGTATGGGTTTGATCACCAGATGGGACTCATCATTCCCTGTGAAGAAGTTGCTTTCCATTCTCTGACATCCGTGTTGGCAAATATGAAGTAGCACATTTGAAGTTGGATAAGCTCCTCCAGATGCCTTCACTCAGAGGTGGAATAGTACATTCTGATAAAATGAGCCTGAAATTCCAAGCATGTGAAAGCAACTCCTTCCAAAAACGATGGAAAAAGCAGCTAGAGGAAATGGGACAAAAGGCCATGAGTTTTTCAACAAAGATCGACTGCAGCTCAAAATAGAGCTTGGATAAACTGTTTTGGATGGCATTTTCTGGCATATGGATAATTGATCATTAGCATTGGCCAAACTACTAAACTGTACAGTTGTGAAATATCTTCAAGTCAGTCAATTGATCAATATAAAATTTATATTTTAACGGCATGTTCAGTTTTTGTCCGTTGAATTGTATTTCCAAAAGGGCTACCGAGTTGGTAATTCTGCTCTGAAAAATATAACTTAGCTTTAAAATAGAATTCTAGATATTTAATGATTCCTAATTTTATGCAGCCATACCAGACAGTATATATGTCATGTACTGAGAAAGAATCAGTTATTAGGATCCTTCTAATATCAGAATTGAACATACTGAATAAACTTAAAAAACATAACTCTCTATAAGGCATTAGAGAGGATAAAATAAAATACCACATGCAGATGAAAACGCGGATAGGGATAAAAAATTGAGGGCGATGCTGTCAAATTTTCTTTTCTTGAGTTGCTATTTGTATATACATAGCTCCACATCCAATTTCTTGATTACAGTTACCTCTCTTGTTCATCTATCCCAAAAAAATTACACAGTCGAATAGTAGATTTTATGATTATCCATGACTACATTATAGATTCTCTCATACCTCCTCCACCACACAGAGGGGACGCCTTGTTCCTCTTATACAATTATCATATTCAATTATGTATGTAATTATGATGTTACTGTTTATCTTTTATAATGTTATAAATACATACCGAGTGAAAAAATGAAAACTACAACGAATTGTTTTTCAGAAATGATATCAAGTTGTAATTGAAAATAACTATTTTTTTGCTTTCAAAAATTTGGATTTATGTTGAAAAGCATACCAAGAAAGCAGGGTCATTATAAAGGACAGGGGCCATACAAATTTCACGTTATCTCCAACGCCTTAGTATCAGCGGTCAAATCTACCTACAATGTATTTGAAACACAACGCTTAAAGAGGAAAATTACATGAAAACCCGCGATCAAATCTACCTACAATGTATCATGAAAATATTTTCTCAACATTTTTACTATGCATGGAAAAGGATAATTAAATTACATCATTACAGGTCTGAGATTTATATTGAGAAAAAATATTTTTATTATGCATGGAAAAGGATAATTAAATTTCATCATTACAGGTCTGAGATTTATATTGAGAAAAAGTTTAAGATAGTGATTAAATTACAGAGTTTCACTGATATTTTCAAACAATATGTAGTTAGGTAATATTACAGATTAAACTATATATTTATAAGATACGATCTCCTGCAATTCACAACAAAGGCAGTCGATTATCAAAAGCTACAAAAATCAGAGAATAATAAATCTAAACCCAACACCAATATACAAGCTAATATCTCTGAATTTTTGGGTAAAGGTTCTATAGAACAAGAATGAAAAATCTTTCTCAGCCATTGAACAAAATTGACTGCTTTACTATGTCCCGGGATCTAAACTCCTTAGCATCCCAACTCCAAATCAGAATACAAAATTTCTCGAAAAAAAATAACGGAGTCCGCTTTGACAGAGATGTGATTGAAAATGAAGCAGTAATCTTTTTTTCCGTGAGACTCAAACTCTCGACCACAAAGGACCTAGAAATGTGAGTTCCAGAATTTGCGCAGGAAATAAGAACCCTCCTATGTGACTCACACACCAATTGGCAATCTACACGATGGATGGATCGTTTCCATATCAAAACGATTGAAATGCAAGTGTGAGGTCTGATCGACCTTTTGCTTCACCCGCGTGGCAGCATAGTTTGATTAGCAAAAAAATTTTAGGATTAGCAAAAAAAGGTAGGATTAGCAATGGACGCTTGGTAGCATGTGAGCCCATCCAAAATATATGTCGTTGGATGGATGTGCTAGACGAATATTGGTGAAGGTATATGCCAAACCAGATCAACCCCACCGCTCATCCTTAATCATCCATTAAAAGGCCGCGATCACCTCAGGGTGCAATTTTTCATTGTAGTCTCCTATCGGCGAATTATTCAAGGAGGTAGACATAAATCCTATAGAAATGGCCTCTACAAATGCACCTAGTTCTCTAGCTATGTAGTTCAATGTGGACAATATGGCCCAAAATCTTGAAAACCTAAAATGAAAATCAACAACTTGAAATTCGAAGTAATGATTGTTCAAAATATGTGTGATTTTACGGGAAGAAAATGAAGAGTTACACTCATAGAGGAAATAATTAGTAGAATTCAAGATCTACACATTGAAACTACAAAAAAAATTATTTGAGGCTCAAAGTAAGCTACAAGGGCAAATGCAAGAGCTCTAAACAAAGGTTGCATGCCTCAAGAACACCCTAAAGAAAACAAAAGACCAAGATGCCAAATCACATACTCTTCAGTTTGGTCGTTATGAAGTTATTTAGTGGAAGTTCAATAAGTTATTTAGTGGAAGTTCAATGAAAAGGAAGCACCAACTAACTTGCCAAGGTTGAATGTTAAGGAGATAAAAAAGCACTATACTGTGACAATTCATATATGTGATAATTAATATTGAGATTATTAGTATTTATTTCGAAAAATATATAGAGATTAGACTAGCCAAATTCCAATAGACATATCAAGCCTGGAATAAATTTATGGAGAGTTGTATCCTACCAAAGTTTGGAGACATGGAAGAAGTCATATAAACCGAGCATAGAGAAACCAAAATAGAAGGAATAAAGAAAAGAAAACAACTTGCACTTGAAGCAACAACATAGATCATTATGGAAAGGTTAATTGAAGAAATATCAAAACCAACTAAAGAAATGAATTGAATCAACTTCTACAGTAGCCCCCTTCAAAATAGTTTTACCTCCATTTCCAATTATGTAAATAACCATGAGCTTGCTCTTGAGGATCTTAAGCCTCAAAGATTAAAAGAATTTTCTAATTGTTATGATACATGGTATACATACATGTCAAATAGGGACCCAACCCACCTTCATATCACATCATGTACTTTTGAGTCTAATGTTTCAATTTTGAGTAACTTTATCATATCTTTAAAAGAAATATCAAATATTTAAAGGGATTTCAAATAGTTAGGAGGGAATTCTAATCGGCCTAGAAGAAGTAATTGCCAAGATAGTTACTAAAGTGAGTTCCTTGTGATATGTCTTATAAATTGTTGAGAGGAGAAATGGGCTTTTGCTTGTGCATTTTTTAGAAGAACTGTTTATTGCAATGTTAGTAAGGAGAAGATACGAAAGGACCATAAATATTTGAAGGAAATTCTTGGTTCAAGGGAACTAATTGATGTGTTTTTTTCAGTGGTGTGTATGAAGTAAGATTGTGCTATACTATTGTGACTATTCTATGTAATAATATTTTACATTCTTGCATCTTTACTTCCTTTCAAGAATTTGATTTCCATTTTATGAGCGGTAAAACTTGAGTAGAGTAGAAGATAAACTAGTCTTGATTTTATTATATTTATGCTAAGTGTTTTTGTTGACTTTATAGAACAACTATCTATTATAGGAATGCCTAAAATACATATTCGTTTACTGCTCATTAATTATAATAATTACTCGCTAAGATAGGATAGAAGAGGATTTAAATGTTCATCTATTTGCATTTTAAATAGTCCATTCACTACATTTCATTTCGTAGCTACAAATAAAGTGGTGAATCGGGTCATAACTCATAGATCATTAATAATTGCTAGGCCAAAATCCATATGGGTTCCTTATACCAAACAATTTAAGTTCTAATTGGGACTTCTCACTGTAGAGAACCCCTTGTTTTCAATGCAAAACATTTAGACCCATACAAACACTTCTAGTCTGAAATTTTGGCATGTAGTGCCCTGGTATGTCTTCTCTACAATTTTATGTGTCACACTAAATTGTTATGTAACAAGAACATGTTATGATAATTTTCTCCAAACTTGTTGATTTGACACCTTTCAGGATATTGAACCAGGATGGTATGCCATATGTTCAATTCTACAGGTATGATTATCGAATTTGTACTTGAGACACTATGGTACTTATTGCCAATGCCATCATCAGAACTAAATTTGGGGCTCATTAGCTTTAGATATGACCGTTTTACCAAGAACACATGTTTGAGACTAGTTTCAGGATGAGTAACAAACCTTGAATTCCAAATCTTGTAATTTGAAAATTATAGAGATCTAGAATAAGAAATTGGATACAATGTACTTTGACACATCTTCTCTGAACCTTGAAAATTATCCCAAAAAATATAGATAAAATGGTAAGATGACTTGTTTGAAGGATCCCAACCAAATATAATCTACTATGATACCAAATTTTAAGCACCAAATACCCAAATAACATAGAAATTTATAATAAAAAAATTAACTCCGTGCCTTGAGAATAAAATAAAATGAAATAATAAGAATCCTCTTTACAGGGTAAACCTATTTTTACAAGATGACAAATGAAAAAAATGATATGATCTTTATAACTAGGTCTCCTTAGTATATGTAGGAGACAAAGATGATTACAATTAAAGGGCCTAGCCAACCATTAAAGGTCCCAGTCAACCAATAACCACAACACTAATATAAAAGTAGAAATGTAATGTCTCAATATATAAGGTTTAACAAAATAAAAGTTGAAGTCATTGAGATATAGACCACTCGAAGACATTGAATAAGTCACTGATAATGCATTCAAATTAAATTTAATTACATCTTTACAAATATGTTGTTGCTGAATGTAGAGAAATTAAGCTTCTTTGAAATTTCCTTTTTGGATAGTGAAGAATAAAAACAAGTTCTTCCTATAGTGGAAGATTTTAATCCCACGACACTTATAAAGTTGGAGGAAGATACCGTATAGGGGAAGAAGGTTCATGATACTCAAAGAGGCAAGACTAAATTCAGACAAATTGAGCTAAATGGTCAATCAATAAAGAGGGAAAAATGACATTAGAGTAGTTAAGCTTCAAAAGTGTTCTTCATCTCTTATTTGGGGAGTCATGCTCCAAAATCGATCATTGTTAAGTTGAAATGGGTTGACTTGGAAGATTGATGCCTCAAAATGACCAAGCTTGAAAATAAAGGCAACAAGTGCAAGGAACTTGTAAATTGGTGAGGGAGAACCATGGATATATATGGTTGTGTTGGTTTTCTATAAGAATGGGTTTTGATAGACAAAGAACACTTATTACGCAATTTAATCTACTTACCATTTAAAAAGGCTTACATAATGAGAAAATATTCTAGTTTTATAATGGGTATTGATAGAGATATTAGTTTTATACGCCCAAAAACTAATAGAGATTTTAAAATGATGTTAATTAGTAATATTTAATGGCTTGAGGCTTAAAAGCATTTGGAAGAGAAGAAGTATGTCTTGTCTTTTTATTAGTTTTATTAGTGTTAGCTTAATTTTATTTAAATAATGGTAATGAGTCAACTTTGTAATAAATGATGATTATTCTTTTTTTTGTAAGTCTACATAGTATATTAATTAAGATTAAGAACGGAAGAAAATTACATAGCAAGGAGGCTTTTGAGGTGGCCTGGGATAATGGAACCATCGCAGTCTAGCAAAGAAAGCAAAACTATTATAGAGAGTTTTGAAGGCCAAAGAAAAAGGTTGCCTCTTACATCAAGGCCAAGACCAAAAGACAGTCTGAGCATAATGAGTACTATGGAAGACCAACCTATACAAAAAAATATTGAAGCAGTTGTAACAAAAAAACTAGAAGGAGCACAGGGAACCAGTCTTCCGAGTAAACATGGAGAGAGTTATTCAAGAGGGAATTCCTCCAGGATGGGGCACCCACCCGAAAAATCATCCTCGGGAAGCGGTTCAATATTCCAAGAAGCTAGTAGATTAGGTTCTGCTTGACTGCAAATATTATTGTTGGGAGGATATCTAATGGTGGACGGGACCGGGAACGGAGCAGGCGGAACCACAAATGGAGCAGGAGTTGCAGTAGCCAGGAATGGAGCTGGAGGAGCTGGAGTTGCAGGCCCTTTCCACGGCGCATCACTAATGGTCTAGACACCAGAGACACCACCACCAGCACCCCTACATCTAGTGTCTTCCATAGAGGAACCCCGACCTTCAAGAACAAGTTGGTTCCAGGAGAATGTGGCATCCAGGTTAGCCAGGCATTCATTAATATCTATGAGTTTGGCTCTGGTAGCCAACACCATGTTTCTCGCTGAGCCCTAGTTGCTAAGCATGTCATCCATGAGCTTGTCGAGTATATTCTTCATAATCCAGTAATGGTTGATGTTGCCTCCATTTTTGCTTGAGGCCAAGTGGTCCACCACAAGCTGCCCTTCCCACTCATCAATCAGATTGTGGACTGTGAAGGAGATGCCATTGTCCTAACCATCGCTAGTAACAGGAGGGAACTAAGTTTTTCTCCAGCTCCCTCTCTCACTACCACAATGAGAAGTGCCGCGCAGCCTGGTCATGGCATAGAGCATGGTGTGAAGCCACACCAAAATCCACAATTGAGAATGAAAATTTGCAGAGCAGAACCAACGCCGAGGAGGAACGAACAGGATGCAGTCATGGTTGTTCACAGGCCTATTTAAAGAATGATATCCCAGGTTTGCACGATCCATAGTTAATTGCAGAGAGCCGAAATGATTGTGCAGACAGCTGAAGTGAATGTGCAGAGGGCCGTCTTAAATGCATAGAGGGCCGACGCGAGGGCAGAGTGTACCAGGGTCGAAGCCAACTAATCGGTGAGGGGACGTGCAGGTGAATATTCAGGAAGGAGCAATTAAACCATAGGTGGGAGAGGTGAGCCAGCTGTTATAAATGATGATTATTCTTATTTTTAATTTCACACTTGAATTAAGAGAGCATATTTAAAAGAAAAAAAGAACGTAATCACAAACTCTATAGTAAAGAAAAAAAACAAACCTCCACTTGTTAAAGCATAGTTACCAACTCCATTTTGTTGCTGCCTTATTCTAAGAAAGGCAGCAAAAAAATTGAATAAAGCAAAACAAAGGAGCAATATAAGGAACAACCAAGATGAAGAATTGTCTAAATCGCAATTTCCTTTGTTCAAATTGTGATTTCGACGAGTTGGGTCAACTATTTGAGTAGTTTTATGATCAAACATTTAGTCTAGGATCAATCATCATGATTTCTGAAATCGAAGCATGGCAGAAATTGCAATTTTTAGACCAAATTTCAACCAAAATTGTTTCAAAAAGCCACCGAAAAAAAGGATATTTTAGGTTTTTTTTATCCTACATTAAAAAGAAATGGTAAAATCTTATAATAACAATTAACATGTAATTAAAGAAAACATTATATTCATCACAATATTAACTGAAAGATTATTTACACTTGCACACAAATAGCAATGAGGTAGTCTCATCTTCCATAAAATAAATAGTTCTACTGGGTACTGTGAAGTAGCCATGGCCAGAAAATAGCATCCAACATAGTGTACCCAAGTTCATGTTAGATCTGTAATTCGATTTCCTGCATACAATTTTTTCTCAACTCTTGGTCGAATAATGTCGCCTCCTTTCTAGCTATTGTTTTCGAAATTTGAAGAGGTGATTTGAAAACTGCCCCTCCCATAAGTATAGTCTTCGACAGCTAGAACACCATGATCTGAAAATTCTCAAGCAACCCGGACCACTTTAGTTGCTAATAATCCTAGCACGCAGTTGTGGTTGAGCTGTAAGCCTCTCCAACTCAAAATTGAAAATAAACCAAAGCAAATCTTGGCAGCTGACCATAGCACATAGTTGATTTTCAAGTTTTGTGTCATTCCCAAGATCTTTGGAAAAGTTTGGGTCATTTTATCAGAATGCACGCAATCTCCATATCAATGCACATGGAGGATACCATCCAGCTTCAAATTTCTTTGTGCAGCATGCTAGAAATCAGATTCCTCACAGGGAATAATTAGTCCCATGTGGTGATCAAAACCATACTCTTCCTCTTCCTTCTCCAACAATGCCTAGAACAGAAAATGATTGAAATAAATGGTGGGAATGATAAACCTATTGTGTTGGCTTCCAACATACACTGCACAGTGTCCCTTGGGAACATCTGTGGGAAGAGAACTGCATGATCTTCCCATTACCTCATTTTTCATTGTGACATACCTTTTCTTTGCAGAGAAGCCATACCCAATTCCCTTGTGTCCATGGGAAACCTTGCAAAACCCTTTGATTATCTGCTTCAAAAGAATAACTTGAGGATTCCTCATCCTTCTTGTGATTGATTCAGAGGCAAGGAAACTATCACTGAAATGCAGAGATGGAAAGATTGTGCAAGACTTGCGGTAAGACAAGATATTTGTGTTCTATATATATAGAAATTCAAATTGGCATCCACTTGAAACATAATAGTCAAATGACTGGCACATCTACATCTCTTGCAGATGAAAAGGCCGATAGGGATCACAAATTGAGGGTGATCCCTATCCAATTGAGTTGGTATTTGTATATACATAACTCCACATCCAATTTCTTGATTACAATCACCTCTCTTGTTCATCCACCCCCAGAAAATTACACAGTAGAATAGTAGATTTTATGATTATCCATGAATACATTATAGATTCTCTCATACCTCCTCCACATACGGAGGGGACGCCTTGTTCCTCTTATACAATTACAATATTCAATTATGTATGCAATTATAATCTTATTATTTATCTTTTATAATATTATAAATACATACCCAATGAAAAAATGAAAACTACAACGAAAAAATCTATATCAGAAATTGTTTTTCAGAAATAATATCAAGTTGTAATTGAAAATAACTACTTTTTTTGCTTTCAAAAATTTGGATCTATCTTGAAAAGCATAAAGCAGGGTCATTATAAAGGACACCGGCAATACAAATTTCACGTTATCTCCAACGCCTTAGTATCTGCGGTAAAATCTACCTACAATGTATCATGAAAATCCCCAGTCAAATCTACCTACAATGTATCATGAAAATATTTTCTCAATATTTTCATGATGCGTGGAAAAGGATAATTAAATTACATAATTATAGGTCTGCGATTTATATTGAGAAAAACTTTAAGATGGTGATGAAATTACAGAGTTAGACCGATATTTTTGGAACAATATGTAGTTATGAAATATTACAAATTAAATTATATATTTATAAAATATAGAAATGATTTGAGTATTTACATATACAAATTATGTTCACGTAATGATAATGACAATAAAAAAACCGCACAAATCCGAGTCTTTGGAATGATCAATCAATATATAATACATACTTTACATTTCCTTCAAAATTTATTTGTACATTCTAAGCTCTGGAGGAATAGATAGCCATGGAGAAGGTGGAAGAACGAACCAATCTGGTCTTCACTGCATTGGGATAACATGTTTGTACATGTTAAGTGGAGCAGAGACGGAAGTTAGTTGCTTGCATTGCCTTTCTGTCCACCACATAGCCACCCAACTCACCCATCCGTAATCATGCTTGAAATTGCAATGAAGTACAGTCCATGAGCCAAATACTTGCATAAAACTAATTAAGTAAGCACAGGTATCCACTTTTCCCTTTCTTATTGCGGTACATTTTCTGGACCTCTCCAATGTATTGTTCGTGTGTGGGATCGGCAGGATGCAGACATAAGCAATCACATGCAAGGTAACACTGAAAAATAAAACCCTTTCTTAACAAAGTATGCATGAAATCACATCTGCCAAATGAGCTGAAACAGACCATTTCTTCCAAACTAACGTTCTCAATACATAGTTCATGACCATCCTTTTTTCTGAAAACCACCATTATCCTCATAGAGTTTTACCATAGAATCTCCTGCAATTCACAATGTAATGTCCATCAAATCCTGAAATTTTTAAAAATTTTATATGGGTCTACTAATTAACAAGATTTAGGACTTGAGCAAACAATACCTACAACATTATTACTAGAATAAAATGAAATTGATGTAACGTTCTTATATATGTTGGTTATACAATGTCGATCTTATCATGAAATGACTTAGCTCTGTTTTTAAATGCTGCTACTATCATTTTAATACCTTGTTTACTTTATGCGGAATCAATGTTTATTAAATGCTTATAACGGGTTCTTTACTTCTGGAATGTATTTGTGTAATTGAAGACTTATGTTTGTTTTTATGCATGCTCCTTGGATGATAAGAGAGCAATGAAGACCCCAGGTCTTACTTAGCTCCTTCATGAGATAAAGACTTATACTAACTTTGTGCAGGTGCTTTAGAGGGTACAGTCCTTAACTTGTGACTTAAGTGTTCAAGAAAAATACATGGGGAGCATAGGGGTAACACCCTAAGCCCTAGGTGTGATCAACATTCATTAGCGCTAAGGTTTTTGGAGAAGCAACCTACTATAAGGTTTGGAGTAAGGAAATAAAGGGAAAGGAGTTAAACCCTAAACCCTAATTTCTTCAAACAAGCACTAGCTAAACAAATAACGGTGAAAGCGAACTATGGAATGTGGGTAAAAAATCGAATTCATGGTGGATGATGCTGGGATTGTAATGCTTCCCATGTGACAACACTCGTGGTGGAATCCATGCTGGAAAAGGGAAAAAAAGGGCTACAAAGAACCCTATAGCGTTTCATTTCTTCATTTTCATTGTGTTGCTGGTGGTATGGGGGCTGAGAGTGAAGCTCTCTACGTAAATAGGGTTTGGGCATGTATTTGACCAGAGCATAGCTCTTTGGTCAGTGGATGCTCTGCACGGATGGAGGCAATGTGAGCAGCTATGCTTGCGAGGTAAGATACTACCCATAACTGAGTTTCTTATCTTTTACAGTTTCATTCTGGTCACTGAAATACGATTTCTAACTCTAGCATTTTTGCTTGGATTTCAGGGTGTTGCGTAGGTGTTTGGGAAACCTCAAGTCTAGACGCTGGTGGCTTTTATGGATCGTAGAACTGGTAAGACCTGGGCCTTTTCGATGCCTCTGTCAAAACCCCATGTTGGTTGGAGTCTTTGTTTAAAAGAATTGTTGTGCAAAGATGTTTAAGGATTTGGGCTTGGGAAGCACAAGGGTTGTAATGGTTCATCTTGGGATATGCATTTGTGGTTGTTGGTTGACCATTTCTCCAGTGTGGATAGATTGGAGAGTATGTGCCATTTTTCAGGCCTCTACTTAGGTAGTAATGTTGGGCATTTCGTTTCTTGGTTGAAAGTCTGTGTAGGCAATCTTCATTTTTAGAAAGAAGAATGTGTTTATTTGGATGGCTCTCGGGCTTTTCTATTGATGATTTAAACTTGAGTTTCAATACTGTTGATGTATTTGTAACTTTGGAAGATATTCACTTGTATATTGTATTTTTACTTTATTGTATCCCCAACGGAGATGTATTATTCCTCCGATTGGAAGTGTCGTCAGTTCTACTTGCAAGTGCCACAAGTTATAAACACCAATTTCATTAAATTTGGACTTATTCTAGTCCAAGTCACTTTGAAGACGGGTCAAAAACAACATTTTTAGACTCCAAAATCAAACAAAATCTAGTTCCAAAACTGCCAAATGCAGGTTCCAAAAGTCCCAAAACCGGTTCCAAAAGTGCCAAAACCAGTTCCGAAAGTGCCAAAATCGATTCCAAAATTGCCAAACCCGATTCCGAAAGTGCCAAAACCGGTTCGGAAAGTGCCAAAACCGATTCCAAAATTGCGAAATCCGATTCCGAAAGTGCCAAATCAAGGTTCCTAAAGAGCCAAAATTGGTTCCAAAAGCGCCAAATCCAATTCTGAAAGTGACCAACCGGTCGCGAAAATGACAAATCCATTTCCAAAAGAACCAAAATCCAGGTTCTAAAACCATACTTTTTCTTTTGATATTGGTGTCTATATAATATGACGGTCATTTGAATTTGAATGTCATTAACCAACACCCCATTTTTTATTAAGGCTCGAGATAAATGAATGAAGGGGCGACCGACCCTTCTTCTGCCCACTATTATTTTTATACTGCGGAAGGGGCGGCCGATCCTTCTTGTCATTAGTCGGAAGTCGGGATAAATATTGTTTACATATTATAACATAGGCAATGTCCCCATCCCTACCATATATTGCGGAAGTCGGTAGTGGGGAAATGTTGTCCCAACCTTCATAGATTAATTGTTTTTCATTTATCTTTTAAATGAAGGGTCGACCGACCCTTCTTGTGCTTAGTATTTTTGCAGTCTTCACCATTCAGGATATACATGATTTGACAGCCTAAACTTTGTCGGTTGAATATTTGCACAATTCCCTCATAAATGAACGTGTGGCCGACCCTTCGTGTGCCAAATATTATTTTCATACTAGTTCTAGACTGCTAGAAAGGTCGGCTGACCCTTCTTGTGATTTATATTTTTCTAGTCTTGACCATTCTAGTTATACATGACTTGATCTCTATTTTGGAAGGCCAAAATCTCACACGTGTGAGCCTCAAAGAGAGGATTGATGCCATAGGATGTGATGACATGGCATGTATGATGACATGGCATGAATGATGACATGGCACTATGATGACATGGAATGTGTAATGAGGCTAGAAAGACACATAATGGTGTTCTGGTGTATCATTTAGTCTGACATCATTCTCAAAAAGTATGGCAAATTTGTGAAACTTTGGAAATTGACAAAGTATGGAAAAAGTAGTAAAAAAATGCTTTGATAGAATGCCCACAATAATTCATGGGTTCAGAAAAATTTACTCACCATCATATCATGCTATAGCTTGTTTAAGTGGCTATCTAGTTATACATGATTGCGTATTGCGGGAACTATTTGAATAATGAATTTGCGACATGTGTTTCCGCAACCCGCAAGGCAAATTGCGGATTTCAGAAACTATGGTTTGTTTTTATTTTGAGTCGTAGTCCTACAAACTGTAATTGTGTATCGTGGGAACGTTTTATATATTTCCAAACCATTAAACCCCTGCAACTCATTGAATCCCTCCCTAGATTAGATGTCAGCCGTTTCCTTTTATTATTTTTTATCTTTTAAAATTACCTACTGTGTGGATTTTACTGCGAGTTTTTACCAGGGGTCGTTTTCGCTATTTTTCCAAGCTTGAATTAAGGGTCGGACGACCCTTCTCGTGCTTAATATTTTTGCTGTCTTCACCATTCAAGATATACATGAATTGAAATCAATTCAGCCTATACCTCGTAGGTTGTATATTTGCACAATCCCCTCATAAATGAAGGGGAGGCTGACCCTTCTTCTACCCACTATTATTTTCATACTAGTTCTAGACTGCCAGAAGGGTCGTGCGATCCTTCTTGTGTTCACGAGTCTGGATACAGGTGAATTGCTGGATATTGGTGTTCATAATTATCTCCTAAATGAAGGGGCAGCTGACCCTTCTTCTGATTTATATTTTTCCAGTATTGGCCATTCTCGTTATACATGAATTGATCTCTATTTTGGTAGGCCAAAATCTCACACGATAGGAAGTGATGACATGGAATGTCTGATGAGGCTAGAAAGACACATGATGGTGTTCTGGTGCTATCTGACATTGTTTTGGAAAAGTATGGCAAGTTTGTGAAACTTTGGAAATCGACAAAGTATGGAAAAAGTAGTCAAAACTGCTCTGACAGAATGCCTGCCATAATTCACGGTTTTAGGAAAATGCACACACCATCATATCATGCTATAGATTGTTGAAGTGGCTATATAGTTAATATACATGATTGTGGATTGCAGGAACTATTTGAGTAATGGATTTGCGACATGGGTTTCCTCAACATGCAATTCGAGTTGAAGTCACGCAACCCGCAATTGCGGATTTTGGGAACGTTGTATATATTTCATAACAATTAAACCCCCGCAACTCGTCTTCTCAATTCCCAAGATTAGATCTCATCCATCAACTTGTCTTAATCTTACAGCCTAGAATTAAGCCGACGGAATTAATAAATATGTTGATTTTGTTTTTGTTTCCTTTTATTAATTTTCATCTTCGAAATTTACCTATTGTGTGCATTTTACTGCCAAATCCATTTCAAAAATTTCCAAGTCCAGGTTCCAAAACCATACTTTTTCTTTTGATATTGCCACTTTTGAAATTGGTTTTTGCGCTGTTACGATATGATAATTATGACGGTCATTTGAACTAGTAAAAAATATACAAATTATCAAATAAATCGATGTCTGCATTATATGATGGTCATTTGAAGTTGTATTTCATTAACAGACACCCGATTTCAAATGAGGCTCGAGATAAATGAATGAAGGGTCAGTCAACCCTTCTTCTTCCCACTATTATTTTCATAATAGTTCTAGTTTGCAAGAAGGGTGGTTCAATCCTTCCTGTGTTCACCATTTTGGATACAGGTGAATTGTCAGATATTGGTGTTCACAATTATCTACCAAAAGAAGCGGCATCCGATCCTTCTTGTCGGCAGTCCGAAGTCCCGAGAAATATTGTTTAGGTGTTACAACTTAGGCAATGTCCCGATCCCTACCATATACTGCGGAAGTCGGTTGTGGGGAATTGTCTTTCCAACCTTCTTAGATTTAATATTTTTTCATTTCTCTTTTAAATGAAGGATCGGCCTACCCTTCTTGTGGTTAGTATTTTTCAGTCTTCAATATTCAGGATATAGATAAATTGAAAGCCTATACTTCATAGGATGAATATTTGGACAACTCCCTCATAAATGAAGGTGTGGTAAACCCTTCTTCCGCCCAATATTATTGTCATAATGGTTCTAGACTGCAAGAATGGTCATCCGATCCTTCTTGTGTTCACTAGTATGGATACAGGTGAATTACTAGATATCCGTGTTCACAATTATCTACTAAGTGAAGGTCAGCCGACCCTTCTTGTGATTTATGTTTTTCCAGCCTTGATCATTCTAGTTATACATGAATTGAACTCTATTTTGGTATGCCAAAATCTCACACGTGTGAACCTCAAAAGAGAATTGACACCATAGGAAGTGATGACGTGGCATGTATGATGACATGGAATGTGTGATGAGGATGGAAAGACACATGATGGTGTTCTAGTGCTATCATTAAATCAGTGTCTCAATCTGACATGTTGTATGAAAACTACAAAAAACTGGTGACTCTGAGAGAATGCCCACCATAATTCATGGTTTAAGAAAAATGCACGCACTATCATATTATGCTATAGCTTGTTCAAGTGGCTATCTAGTCATGGTCTTAGTTTGCCTCAATCATTTATTAGGAGAAAGTTATAAGTCTGCCAAAATAGGGTTTCAGGATCAACCAAGTTGGAGAAATTCTTGGTAATGACCAAGTGTTGGAAAACTAGTTCAGGTGGCCTTGGGAAAATGCCCGCCGTACCTCATGGGAGAATGATAAAAGGGTGGTTAGATCAACGACTATTCAATAAAGGGCGGTTAGATTGACGACCCATAATCTTTCCGCACCACTAACATGCACGACGTAATGGAGGTCTGACCAGTTGTGAAATACCATACTGCTGTACGCATGTCGTCTCCACATAACTCCACAATCAGAGAAAGCGGTAAGGAAAACCACCATCCCGCATTTTGAAACAACCTTCGGTGGTGTATAAAAGAGAAGGGCACGTCAAAATTTGACTTTTGTGTTGCGAACGATGGAGGATTGGAACATGTCTGTACTACTCGAAAGTGACAGAGCATAGTTTATTCAACCTATCCGTGCCAGGTAGGTCTTCTTAACTCGTGAAAGTAACTAGAATTGTTTACATAATGGAAGGAAGTAGTCAAACCGTCTATCAAAACGTTGAAACTATGAGGATAGGAGAAACCCTAGTGGACAGAGATAGTGACATTCGTGACCCCATAATGGTTAAATTCTCATTTTCAAAAATCAAAAGCAAGTTGGAGGGTTTATATAAACAAAATTTGGATGTGCACAATGTTTATAAGTCTCGTTTTATGCATTTCTTTCGCGAACAACCTTCAGGGTTTCCGGAATTCGTTTTGTGGTGTGCAATAAATTATTCTTAGAGTCGAAGAGTCATTATGAATTCATCACGAAAGAAAATTCTTTGCCGTGTAAAAGCGTCTACCATTAGGAAAGCTCTAGGAGTACCCTTGTTTTCCTCCCACGACCAGGAAGATTTTGTTGAAGAAGCCCTAGTTAGCCAGTACAGAGAGTCATCCCCTGAGATGAAACAAACCTTCATGACCAGTTGTCTGAAACCTGGCCTTGCCATTTATAACACCCCCTATCCACTTGACATTAATTTCTTTGATGAAAATTCACAGTTACTTTTGTCACTCATTTCACAGTTTTTAGGGTTTGATGATGATTCCATTGTCACAGAGGTCCAGTTAAGTTTGCTTTTTAGATTAAGCATTGCTAAACCAGAAATGGATTACAGTCAAGTACCCTACCTTAAATTTGATAAATTCTTGGCTCGGAACATCCACTCTCAGTTAGTGAATTTCCACACTTCGAGACATTTAAGATTCGAAACACACCTGATGAAAATGCTCTTGTTTAGCAGTCAAAAAGATTTACAATTCCCACAGTCTATGTTTTTAGAAACAGTGGAAGAAAGTATGTTTAATTTTATGAAGTTTATTTTATCAGAAGTATACAGATTGATGTTTGGAGAAAATTTTCCTAGAGTATTATCAGAGATGAAGACCCTGATGCAATTAAGCCCCCAAAAAGCAATTGGAGACTGGTTTTTAGGGAAGCAAGATACAGTAATAAGACTTTATGGATTTGTTAAGGAGCCCTTTATTCTACCAGCCTTTTTGAATCCGAGAGTTTTTGCTTTGGAGTTTATTAGACAAAAATTGACAGTAGAAGATGACCATTTTCTACTTTTCAAGAAAGCTACAGATATAAAGTTCCCTTTAAAAATTGGTCCTTTTATCATCAAGAACAAGAATGCTCTCCCTTTTGTACAAAAACATTTAGAATCACTGAGTTTTAGGAAAGTCATAGCTATTAATTATGATCCTTGTCATGTTATTTCTGACAGAAGGAAAGAGAACAAAAATAAAGCCTTTGATCACCAAGAGGATGAAGTATTGGCAAAGATGGAAAATTCACTACAATATGAATTAGACACGGAAGTTTTGGGAAGTTCACACGCTAATCCTTCTACCTTGGATAAAGTTTCAGCTGAGTTGGTACCTACCCCAAGAAAGGTTGAAGCAACAAGTAAAAGAAGTTTTTATGAAAGTACTGATATGTAGGTGGAGGAAGAAAGAGAAGCCAAAAGATTAAAATCAAGCCAGCAAGATGAAGTAGTTGTATCTGACAAAGAAAAGGGAATGAAGAAAGAAAAATACCAAGAGCCAGGTATTCAAGTACAAGAATACGAATTTGATGAGGCAAGAGCTACAGGTGATTCTAGAAAATTTCATTCAAGAGATGAAATATGGGTAAAATATGGCAAAGACAGACAAACAACAGTAGAAGCAATGCATAAGTTGTTTCCAGAAGTCAGGAATGTTGTTGATTCAGAAATTACTCTGATGACTAGCAGAGATCCAGACAAAAATACTTTGAATTTGGCCGTATCGTTTGATGATAAGTTCACAGAAATGAAATTGAATTTGCAGAAGATAACAGTCCCTAATAAAATTCACCTACACAGACAGACTAGAGAGGTGATTTATGTTGATATAATGAGAGCTACTTTAACAGTGGAAAAATTACAGAAAACAGTGAAGTATAGGCTGCAAATCCAGTTGAGCGAAGAGAAAATAGAGAACAAAGCTCATCAGCTACAAATAAAAATATTGCAAGATGACCTGGTGAAGAGAAATGATGAACCAAATAGAGGGGAGGCAATTAAAAAACTTTTAGCTAAGAAAGAAAAGAATGACCAATTATTTCAGCAAAAGGTTAGAATTCCAGCAACACAGATAATTCAAGCCTCTGAATTAACAGTGTTGGAACAAGAAAAATAAACTTTATCTCGAGAATTGGATGACTGTCTTGCTAAATTGATCAAGTTTGAGGGAAAAGAGGAAAGTTGGGAGAAAGATAGATCGAGTCTTAAGACTGGAATTGAAGATCTAAAGGAGAAATTGGAAAATACACCATAAGAGAAGAAAGGAATAGATCAAGGCAACAAAGAAGCAAGCATAGATGATATAGTTCAAGCTATGTCCCAAGTTAGCTTGAAAGAGGTGGAGATCATAGAACTAAAATAAGAAAAACAAAGACTAGAAGAGGAAAATCAGAAAAAGAAAAATGAAATAAAAGAGTTGACAAAAAACAATAAAGATTTGGTAGGCAGAAATCAGAGGATGATAGGCCAAGTGACGAGACAACTAGCATTGCAAGGTGCAAAGCGTTTGATTTGGGATTCAATCATCGATGAGGTTGTAAAATTGAGGCCTTATTTAGATTTTTTGAAGAAAAAGGAATCCATAGCAAATGATAGCTTACAAAGTTGTAAAGCAATGAGAGAAGTTTTATATAAGATACGAAAAGACACAGCCCATGGTACCATAAGTTTCTTAAATACTCTGACAGAAGGTGATCTGAAAGTAATGGCTATCGAAAACAAGGTAAGAGTCATAACTTGGGCTAGGAGAGTCCTTAGCAAACATTCTCACATTGAGAATGTTCAGGCTAGTGCAGAACAGATGAAGGAACAGGTTGAAGCATCCAAAAAGGGATTTGAGAAGGTAATACAAAAAGGACTACTTCCTTTTTGGGATGAAAATAATGAGTTAATTTCCCAGGATAATTATAAGGATTTACTATATAATATCGGGAGGAACCATGAGCAATTTAAAGGTTTGAATCATGTTCTAACAAGGAAAATTCTACTGAAGAAACTCTCCCTTGATTTTGAAATTCTAAACCAGCTGGCGATGATAGCTGAAAAGATTCCTCCAACTTCCATTGCAGAGCACATAGAGATGAAAGTTCTGGTCGAGGAGATGACTAGTTATGAGGTACATTCTACAGAGCAATGGAAGACAATGGAGATATATGGGAAAATGAAGTACACCTTGCACACATGAAGTCTACTGTCCAAGAAAGAAGCCCTGTCAGTAGCTACCGCCAATAGAAAGACATCAAATGTTATATTCTGAGAAATTTTGGAAATTCTATAAATTTTGACCGAAATGGAATGTAATAGTTTGTTTATAATTTTCTATTTTTAGTTATGAAGCAGTTAGGGTTTTACCTCGAGAGGTTTTACAATGTATAAAGATTCCGGTGTTATTTTATTCAAAGGATTAGATGTTTATTTTTGGCAATGTAGTAAGTGTTGGAACCCATGAAGAGATACTCGTTTTGTATTGAGCCCTTCAATTTTGAATAAATATTCCTGAGTAGAGTTGATGCATATTTTCAAGAGTAAAAATTCCTGTGTTATTTTATTCAAAGGATTAAAAATAATGTGACTATCCTGTCAATGATGAGCTAATTAAAAAATTAAATTATGACGATAATGACTGCACTGTTATTGCAGAATGTGAAACTATATGAATTAAGTAAAGAAATTGACTGATGCATAACGTGCATAAAAATCATATGAATGATAAATCAAGCACACGGATTTATATGTTTTATGGTTTAACAATACAAAACAGAGTTATTAGATGTATGTATGATAAACCAAAATGAATCAAGGAAACTTGATACACATAACAAAAGAAAGTAAAATAGAAACTAACTAAAAATTTGTAAAGATTGTACAACATTACTAGTCTCCAAGTACAGAGTGTCTCCAGTTCTCTCCTTCGATGGTCCCCCGCCATTCATGCGATTTGCCCAGTATTATATCCATACTAGTTCTAGACTACAAGAATGGTCGTCCGATCCTTCTTGTGCTAACCATTCTAGATATAGGTGAATTGCTGCATACCGGTGTTCTCAATTATCTACTAAATGAAGGGTCGGCTGACCCTTCTTGTGCTTAGTATTTTTCCATTATTTGCCATTCTGGTTATACCTGAAATGATGGCCTAGCCGTAGTATTTGTCCATTATTTGACCATAATTCTGGATTTCAGTTGTAAATGTTTTCCAATAATCGATGAATTTTTGGTTGTAAATGTTTGTTCTTTATATATAAAATGCTTTTTTTCTTAATATGTAAAATACAATGAGTTATATTCAGAAAGATATATTCATCATTTGACCATATTTCTCTATAAAATACTTCTCTATAATTATATTGAAGCATATAGATGGATTTATTCAGAAGGCTATGCACATCCATTCATTACAAAAAGGAGAGCCCGGGAGCATGAATAGCTTTCCTAGTATGGCTCTGTAAATTTAACAAGCTGATGCAAAAAAAATTCCAAAATTGATGTCAAAACTAATCCAAGTAGGTATCTCTTCTACAAAAAATTATGTCCCTGAACTGAGGTAGACTCAACAATTCTCATGTCCACAGAGGGGGATTCCTGGCAGTGGCTGCACTGTAACATCATGGCCATCTTCAAAATTTCTTCTTTTATAAAATACACTCTCCCCATAAGTTCAATCTGATTGCGTTCCAAATCATCAATTATGGATTCGTAACAGGTTAATTGCTGAGAAATATACTGCATGTGGTCGGCTGACTCTCTTTGCGCTTTGATGTCCAAGCAGACTGCCTCATAAACCTTTAGCAGACATTTTTTGAAGTCTTCCACACTGGACCTTAGGAACATCATTCCGTCAACAAGGCCCACCATTGAACTGAGAGAAGAGGTCAGACATGGGACCGACCACAGTTTCAATTGTTCAATCCACCAAACCTCTTATGAGCACGAGAGACTCTGCGATGACCACAGGTTATATTCTCCTCTTGCTCCTTGGTGGTCCATAATGCTCATCGAATTGAAGTTTACTTTTTCAAGTAATTGTAAATAAGCAACATTACACATTTACATTAGTATCATTATAGTAACACTACACATACGAAAACTATTCTATTCTTTTAAATAGAATCATTCTGATTTCGTTTTTTAATGGAAACATTCTTTCTTCTTGTTTTATTTTAAATAGAAACATTCTTTCTTTTTGTTCTTTTTAAATCAAAGCATTATTTTTTTTTTCTTTTTTTAAATAGAACGAAATATCATAAAAGGGAGAACACAAGAAGGATCAACTGACCCTTCTTGCAGTGTCGAACTATTATGAAAATAATATTGGCAATAAGAAGGGTCACTCGACCCTTTTGTAGTGTCAAACTATTATAAAAATAATATTGGGAATAAGATGGGTCGGCCGACCCTTCAATTACAAGGGAACTTTAAAAATAGAACACCTTGTAAGTTATAACATGTAAAAATGGTTTCTGAGTAATTTTGTTTGGGATCCTTGTTTTTCAACAAGAAGGATTGACCGCCCCTTCTTTTAGAAGTTATTTGTGAAAACCTTTATCGAGAAATTCAGCTATATCCATAATGGAGAACTCAAGAAGGATCGACCGACCCTTCTTGCAGTGTCAAACTATTATGAAAAGAATGTTGGGAAGAAGAAGGGTCGGCCGACCTTTCATCTACGAGGGAATGGTAAAAATAGAATGCCTTAGAGAAAGAGCAGTCCCTCTTTCTCTGAGAATATTTGGACTTGCCAGCAAAGTCTTTGAAGCAAAACTTCTATAAATTTGGCGACACATGGAACGCTTATAATGTGACACGTGGAATATCTGATTTTTAAAATTATTTCAAAGATTTTTTAAACGAATATTAAGGATATTAATGGTACCAGGCATGTTGTCCGTATGATTTTCAAGGAATCAATTGGAGTAAGAAGTGTACGATTACTCCAGAAAAATTTGTAGTCGCTATAGATGGTGAGCCGTAAGCATTGAGCTGTAGAGCATTTAATGCTGCAGCTCAGTAAGCTTAGGGTCCATTGGATCTGAAGACTCTCCAAATCCAATGGACTCTAAGCACTGATTTGTAGCATTAAATGCTCTGCAGCTCAATGCCTAGCGATCACCACTACAGATTATATCTATGATCCTTCCATACTGTGATAATTACCATTGACCCCATCGAGAGAATTTTTTTCGTGACAAGACATAAACATTCTGTGGACTGAAAGCATGATGAGATTATTCAAACGAGGGATACAATCCATCATTCACGGTGAATATTATTTAGCCCGTTACCATTTAATGTGCTGGCAGCAGGCATGTTGGCCATTGGATTTTCAAGGAATCGATTGGAGTGATACGTGTACGATTACTCCAGCAAAATCTGCCGCAAAATATGTAGTCGCTATAGATGATCTCTTTGACCACCACGATCCCGCTATACTGTCATAAATACCATTTCCCATCCATCCTAGACTCCCATCCCATTCAATCCATTAACACAGTGGCCATTCACTATATATAGGCTAGTCCATCAACATAGTGGCCACTCACAGCAAACTGAAATGGAATTTTTCAGTTTGTTCGCCATGGAATTTTTCAATTTGTTCGCCTTCATTCTTATGATCGCTCCCCAGTTCTTCTCATGATATATGAGCATATCGAAGTCCTCTCCCTTGAAAATCCCTGGTTATGTATGGATTTGTCATTAAGTTCCTGCAACGAGGAGGGTACATAGGAAGATTAGCACTGTCGAAGTCCCAATAAATGGACTTGTCATTATGTTCCCGACTTTCTTCTCTAAGACAACATACGTTGTTGCAGTCGTTAACACTTGCAGCAGTCGTCGAATGTTGTTTTAGTACTAGACAATGCTGTCAGCTTCTTCTTACTCTTGTTTAATTTCACGAAAATGGTGTAAGAGTCAATGGGGTGCATGACTCTTTAGCTTGCTTTATTTCACAGTTCCCTCTTCTTCAAAAGCTTGAGCTAATCTATTGTTATGGACTGCGGAAGCCTACTATTTCCTCTCCCAACATTGCACACTTAATATGTGTAATGGGATGTTGAAATAGCGGCTTTAACTGTGAACAAAATCTTATAGCTATGAAGAAACGTTCTCATATAATGGATCTAATGCACGATTTTCTTACAGGTTAGGAGGCTTTCTAAAGTTTCTCCAGCCTACATCCATAAGTAACTAGTCCAAGTTAATGGGATGGAAATTGGAATCCTTGGATGACTATGGGATTTTCAACACTTTTTAAAGTTTAACTTATACTACCACCTTGTGCAGGAGGTATGATGTATTCAGTGAATGATTTGGTTTCATTCTTTCAAAGACACTAGCAGTAGCCGTCGAATGTTGTTTTAGTACAGTCCTTCATGTCTAGAATGAGTCTAGTGCTTCTAAGTCTACAAGTCGAAGCTCCAATAAAAGTTTAGTCTTTTATTACTCCTTCAAAGGAGATGATTTGATTAAGGATAAGGAGAATCTAAAACGTTCAGTGACTTTAAATTATTGTGAAATTGAATTTAAAATAAAAAAATGCAATTGAATATTTGAAGATTGTAGTTTTCATTTATAAATGTTCAAAATTTTAAGGTGAAAAAATCAATGTCTAAAATATTCAGTCATTGTATGAATATCAAGTCAATCGGCTATGTTATAACATAAAAAATCAATGTCTAAAATATTTAGTCATTGTTTGAATATCAAGTCAATTGTACTTCTATTTTTCGACATGAAGGATCAGTCGCCCCTTCTTTTCGTAGTTAATTGTGAAAACATTTATCCAGCAATTTAGCTATATCCATAATGGAGAACACAAGAAGGATCGAACAACCCTTCTTGCAGTGTTAAACTATTATGAAAATAATATTGGGATTAAGAACAGTCGGTCGACCCTTCAATTTTGAGGGAATTATAAAAATAGAACACGTTGGAAGTTATAACATATAAAAATAGTTTGTCCCGACTTCCGTTTTACGAAAATAAGGATCGACCGCCCCTTATTTTCGAAGTTAACTATGAAAACCTTCATCCAACAATTCAGCTATATCCATAATGGAGAACACAAGAAGGATCGACTGACCCTTCTTGCAATGTCGAAATATTATGAAAAGAGTATTGGTAATAAGAAGGGTCGAGCGACCCATTCTTGCAGTGTCAAAATATTATAAAAATAATATGGGGAATAAGAAGGGTTGGCCGACCCTTCAGTTACGAGGGAATTTTAAAAATAGAACACCTTGGAAGTTATATCATATAAAAATGGTTTGTTCCCACTTTTGTTTTACGACAAGAAAGATCAGCTGCCCCTTCTTGTAGTAGTTAATTGTCAAAAACTTTATCCAGTAATTCAGCTATAGCCATAATGGATAATACAAGAAGGAGAAATGAGAATATTTCCACTTACCAGCAAAGTCTTTAAAGCAAAACGTCTATAAATTTTCTTGTTAAAATGTTGATATTGAGTATCCTAGGGTGACACGTGGAACGATCATATTGTGACACGTGGCATATTTAATTTGGCCCTTTGTGTATAGGGAGGTTATGTTTTTTATTTGAGTTGGCACATTGAGTATAGCGAGGTTACTAATGCGGGTTTAACCACAACACAAGCACCCTATAGCTGGAATGCTAATTGAAAAAATAACATCAATTTATTAATTTATGCTAATCATTTGCAGAAATAGATAAAATGTTTTAATTAAATAAATTCACTTAAAACATAAAAGACACACAGATCATGAGTAAAGACAAATCCAAACTGTAGATCAATGTATGGATTATTGATTACAAATATGATTAAACATGATAGTGCTTTGCAAAGAAAACTAATCAGAGGCAGGATAGCCACCCACTCACAGTCAAATAGCTTTTGTTTGGTGATTAAAGAAGAAAATATGAACAACCCATCAATATAGAAAGGAATTCTATACTGACTTTAGCAGAAAATGGTAGTGGATGCTTGAAATGAAAGCAATAGAGCATAATATTTATGAATTCTGTCCCGATACAACACTTATCAAGGCATGAAAAAGCATAAAAGTATGAATTAAACAGTGAGAGAAACATTCACATAAGAGAAGAAGTAAACGGGCCTGTTGAAATTTCAGGTAAGAATCATTGGGCATGGAGTCGAAAACTAAACAATTTATATACCAGTAGATAAACCACCATAAAGATTTTCACAGAGGCAAGGTAGTTGTCAGATTATAGTCAAATATTTTTGCAGGTGATTTAGAAAGAAACATAGACAATCCATCAATAATGGGCACCAAGTTACAGATGAATACACTATCAATTTTAAGAAGAGAAAAATACAATCGACTGTAAAAAAGATCAACAAATGAATCTTTGATTCTGTAAAGATGAGTTGTTTCCTGTGTGGCTCTTTATATTCAAATATATCAACTCGATACAAAATTATTGTCTCTCCAAAAAATTTCCAACCCTTTCAAAGTAATTCATAATGTCTTTTATACAAAATGTCTTTTAACTAAAAACTGAAATAACTTAATTAAACTTGCCAAATGTCATTTGAGTCAAAGTCACAAACAATATTACAAATTTCTTTTGAATAAAAATACTTCAAAATCCTCATTTGATGTAGAACCCAACGACCACTTTGAAGAACGAACTGTGTACTTCATTTTTCCGTACGCTTCCACGTTTATCCACTGATAAACAGTTGGATGATCGTAGCTAGCCATCTCTTTTACCATGACTCTCATTTCAACATGATCTGCATAAGAAATTTGTGGAAGTCTTTCGCTAATTGAAACCATTTTGTTTAGAATTTCAAAATCTTCTGTAATCTTTTCCATTAAAATTTTCTCTGTCAGTAAATTTAAGTACTGAAATTTCGTATGATCCATTCTTATATTGAACAATAATTTCTTATATTCATCTTGGGGAATTAACTCCTGATTCTCATCCCAGAAAGCAGGCAAACCTTTTTCAATCAATTTCTCAAACTGCTTTTTGAATTCCATTACTTGTCTCCTCATTCCTCCAACTTTGGCTTCAACATCTCTTGCTTTATCAATGTTTCCATTCTAAACTGTCTCCATCTTTCGCCTTTATAAACAGACTTAAAATATTATTAGATTGAGTTTCAAGGCCCTACCTATCACTGACAATCAAGCACTTTGTTCTGTTCTGTCGTTGTCTGCAGCGCCCACTCGTCCAGAACCTTCCAACGCTGACAATACAAAGAGGAATGTCAACTTTTGCATGTTTTTCTACTGTATATAACTTATTTTCTTTATCCTCCCTGCATCTTTCTGAGTGCTCATTTTCCTCCTTCGTCGATCTCACGTGCTATGATTTGGACTGTCAGATTTCATGTACTTTTTTCCACTTGATAACTTCTTTACGTCTGTCGTTTGATCATTTTCCTTTTTCAAATCTCAATCATTAGATCTCTATCACTCAATTCAACCATTTAATAGTTTACTGTAGAGAAGAGAACCTAACTGTTTATTTTAAGGTTGGTTTGGGCCCTCGGTTGACTTGTCTATCCCTTCACAGCTTGCTACTGTCGCTTTCGGATGCAAAATAGGACAGATGGAATCCAACTCTCCGTGCAGGTGAGTTTTTTATATTATTTATCCTTTGCTATCATGCCTACATCTCCTGCGGCGTGGAAGCTTCCCTGGCCGTCTATTTTCTTGATCCATTATGGGCCATGGTTCGCCACTAGTTTTTTATCTCTATGATCCCTGGTGGCCTCGGATCCCACCACATGTCGCCTTTTTTTCCAGTTAAAACCACAGGAAGTCGCCCATCGTTGATCTGGATCTTGCATGAATCTTGGCCGTGAAATGGTGTGACTTTTAACAAATTCATGGATTTGGCTTGCATTGATGTTTTGTGCAAATTAGATACATGAAAAAAACCTTGGCCATAGATCTCGACCTCCTCAGATCTGCACTGTCCAAACCCGTGGGCCTCTACCAAAAGTTCATGGATTCAAAAATTTGTTTTCTCCGCGCATGTCATACCGGAGTAGTAGTTCCCGACCGTCAATATGCTCCATTGGACGTTGATCTGCTACTTAAGATGCTTGTTGACTAAACATCACCCTCCGTCTAAAACACCTTACCCTTTTTTTGTGAATCATGCTCATGTCTATAAATCTTCACCACCGAAGATCTAGACCATTTATTTGCGCAAATATGTAACAGGAGGCAGACCTCTACAATTTAATTCTCCTTGCAAAGTTTTGGGCTTGGCATTTTGATGATTTCACCCTTGAGTCCGTGAATACCTACCCAGATGATTCTCCATTCTTTTTAGAAATTGAACCTCCCAGTTTCATCTAGGACAACGCTAGTGCTAATACTGACAAGATAAAATTAAGTGGCGAACTATTATGAAAAGAATATTTAAAATAAGAAGGGTCAAGTGACCCTTCTTGCAGTGTCCAACTATTATGAAAATAATATTGAGAATAAGAAGGGTCGGCCGACCTCTCAATTACGAGGCAATTTTAAAAATAGAACACCTTGGAAGTTTTAACATATAAAAATGGTTTCTCCCGACTTTTGTTTCCCGACAAGAAGGATCGGCCACCCCTTCTTTTTGTAGTTATTTGTGAAAACCTTTATCCAACAATTCGGCCATATCCATAATGGAGAACAAAAGAAGGATCGACCGACCCTTCTTGCAGTGGCGAACTACTATGAAAAGAATATTTGGAATAAGAAGGGTCGAGCAGCCATTCTTGCAGTGTCGAACTATTATGAAAATAATATTAGGGATACGAAGGGTCGGCTGACCTTTCAATTCCGAGGCAATTTTAAAAATAGAACAGCTTGGAAGTTTTAAAATATAAAATGGTTTCTCCCGACTTCTGTTTCCCGAAAAGAAGGATCGGCCGCCCCTTATTTTCGTAGTTATTTGTGAAAACCTTTATCCAACAATTCATCTATATCCATCATAGAGAACACAAGAAGGATCGACCGAACCTTCTTGCAATGTCAAACTATTATGAAAAGAATATTTGGAATACGAAGGGTCGGCCGACCCTTTATTTAGGAGGGAATCGCAACAATAGCACACCTTTGGGAAAGAGAGGCTGCTCTTTCTCTGAGAATACTTCCACTTGCCAGCATAGTCTTTGAAGCAAGACATCTATAAATTTTGTTGTTTAAATGTTGATATCTAGCATCTCAGGGTGACATGTGGAACGATCTTATTGTGACACGTGGTATATTTGATTTGGTACATTGAGTATTAGAAATATATTTTAATTATAATATTGACTCATATAGAATATTTTCTCCTATGAGCACCGCTGAATTTGGGAGTTTGAGTATATTGGATCATATTTTAGTATTTCGGTAGTTACTCTGACTCAAGATAATTACTTGACTTTAAGTGCAACGGATAAACCACTTCTAAAGGCTAATTATTCTTAAGCACAATTAACTAGTAATTAAGGTGTTAATTACAACACTTAACAACAGTTAGTGTGCAAATGACTACACTTATCACAAATTCAATTTTGTAACAAATAAACATCCATTATCAATTCCAATGGCTATAAGTTTTATCTTTCCTTTTATAAAACTTTTATTGATGAAAATGAAAAAATACAACTTTTTGTTGACCATCTGGGAATTTAGAAACACAACAATTTTTATTTATTTGTACATTCTAAGATCCAGAGGAATAGATACCCATGGAGAAGGTGGAAGAACGAACCAATCCGGTCTTCACTGCATTGGGATAACACGTTTGTACATGGTAAGTGGAGCAGAGATGGAAGTTATTTGCTTGCATTGCCTTTCTATCCACTACATGGCCACCCAACTCACCCATCCGTAATCATTTTTGAAGTTGCAATGAGGTACAATCCATGAGACAAATACTTGCATAAAACTAATTAAGTAAGCACAGGTTTTCATCCCTATATAGCTATACAAAGAAATTATTAAAATCCATTAAGATTGATAATATCTGAAAAACCAAGACCTCGACCCTCTGTTATCCCTAGGTTTTTCATATTCTGTTTTGTCTCACCATTTAGAAAAGCAATAAAAACTTACCACCGTATCGGTATCCACTTTTCCCTTTCTTATTGCGGTACATTTTTTGGACGTCTCCAATGTAATGTTCGTGTGTGGGATTGGCATGATGCAGACATAAGCAATCACATGCAAGGTAACACTAAAAAATAAAACCCTTTCTTAACAAAGTATGCATGAAATCACATCTGCCAAATGAGCTGAAACAGACCATTTCTTCCAAACTAACGTACTCAATACATAGTTCATGACCATCCTTTTTTCTGAAAACCACCATTATCCTCATAGACTTTTACCATAGAATCTCCTGCAATTCACAATGTAATGTCCATCAAATCCTGAAATTTTTTAAAATTTTATATGGGTCTACTAATTAACAAGATTTTGGACTTGAGCAAACAATACCTACAACATTGCATTTATTACTAGAATAACATGAAATTGATGTAACGTTCTTATATATGTTGGTTATACAATGTCGATCTTATCATGAAATGACTTAGCTCTGTTTTTAAATGCTGCTACTATCATTTTAATACCTTGTTTACTTTATGCGGAATCAATGTTTATTAACTTCTTATAACAAGTTCTTTACTTCTGGAATGTATTTGTGTAACTGAAGACTTATGTTTGTTTTTATGCATGCCCCTTGGATGATAAGAGAGCAATGAAGACCCCAGGTCTTACTTAGCCCCTTCATGAGATAAATACTTATACTAACTTTGTGCAGGTGCTTTAGAGGGGACAGCCCTTAACTTGTGACTTACGTGTTCAAGAAAAATACATGGGGAGCATAGGGGTAACGCCCTAAGCCCTAGGTGTGATCAACATTCATTACTGCTAAGGTTTTTGGAGAAGCAACCTATTATAAGGTTTGGAGTAAGGAAATAAAGGGAAAGGAGTTAAACCCTAAACCCTAATTTCTTCAAACAAGCACTAGCTGAACAAATAATGGTGAAAGCGAACTATGGAATGTGGGTCAAAAATCAAATTCATGGTGGATGATAGCTGGGATTTTAATGCTGCCCATGTGACAATGCTTGTGGTGGAATCCACACTGGAAAAGGGGAAAAAAGGGCTACGAAGAACCCTACAGCATTTCATTTCTTCATTTTCGTTGTGTTGCTGGTGGTATGGGGGCTGAGAGTGAAGCTCTCTGCGAAAATAGGGTTTGGGCATGCATCTGACCAGAGCGTAGCTCTTTGGTCAGTGCATGCTCTGTGCGGATGGAGGCAATGTGAGAAGCTATGCCTGTGAGGTAAGATACTACCCATAACTGAGTTTCTTATCTTTTACAGTTTCATTTTGGTCACTGAAATACGATTTCTAACTCTAGCATTTTTTCTTGGATTTCAGGGTGTTGCGTAGGTGTTTGGGAAACCTCAAGTCTGGAAACTGGTGACTTCTATGGATCGTAGAACTGGTAAGACCTAGGCCTTTTCGATGCCACTGTCAAAACCCCATGTTGGTTGGAGTCTTTGTTTAAAAGAATTGTTGTTCATAGATGTTTAAGGATTTGGGCTTGGGAGGCACAAGGGTTGTAATGGTTCATCTTGGGATATGCATTTGTGGTTGTTGTTTGACCATTTCTCCAGTGTGGATAGATTGGAGAGTATGCACCATTTTTCAGGCCTCTACTTAGGTAGTAATGCTGGGCATTTCGTTTCTTGGTTGAAAGTCTATGTAGGCAATCTTCATTTTTAGAAAGAAGAGCCATGTGTTTATTTGGATGGCTCTCGGGCTCTTCTATTGATGATTTAAACTTGAGTTTCAATACTGTTGATGTATTTGTAACTTCAGAAGATATTCACTTCTATATTGTATTTGTACTTTATTGTATCCCCAACGAAGATGTATTATTCCTCCGATTGGAAGTGTCGTCAGTTGTACTTGCAAGTGTCACAAGTTATAAACGCCAATTTCATTAAATTTGGACTTGTTCCAGTTCAAGTCACTTTGAAGATGAGTCAAAAACACCCTTTCTAGACTCTAAAATCAAGCAAAATCCAGTTCCAAAACTTCCAAATCCAGGTTCCAAAAGTCCCAAAACCGGTTCCAAAAGTGCCAAAACCGGTTCCGAAAGTGGCAAAACTGATTCCAAAATTGCCAAATCTGATTCCGAAAGTGCCAAAACCGGTTCCGAAAGTGCCAAAACCGATTCCAAAATTGCGAAATCCGATTCTGAAAGTGCCAAATCAAGGTTCCTAAAGAGCCAAAACCGGTTCCAAAAGCGCCAAATCTGGTTCCGAAAGTGACCAAACCGGTCCCGAAAATGCCAAATCCGTTTCCGAAAGAACCAAAATCCAGGTTCCAAAACCATACATTTTCTTTTGATATTGGTGTCTATATAATATGACTGTCATTTGAAGTTGAATGTCATTAACCAACACCCAATTTTTGAATGAGGCTCGAGATAAATAATAGTGGGCCGACCCTTCTTCTGCCCACTATTATTTTTATACTGCGGAAGGGGTGGCCGATCCTTCTTGTCGTCAGTCGGAAGTCAGGATAAATATTTTTTACATGTTATAACATAGGCAATGTCCCCATCCCTACCATATATTGCGGAAGTCGGTAGTTGGGAAATGTTGTCCCAACCTTCGTAGATTAATTGTTTTTCATTTCTCTTTTAAATGAAGGGTCGACCAAGCCTTCTTGTGCTTAGTATTTTTGTAGTCTTCACCATTCAGGATATACATGATTTGACAGCCTAAACTTTGTAGGTTGAATATTTTCACAATTCCCTCATAAATGAAGGGGCGGCCGACCCTTCATGTGCCCAATATTATTTTCATACTAGTTCTAGATTGCCAAAAAGGTCGCCGACCCTTCTTGTGATTTATATTTTTCCATTCTTGACCATTCTGGTTATACATGACTTGATCTCTATTTTGGAAGGCCAAAATATCACACGTGTGATCCTCAAAGAGAGGACTGACGCCATAGGAAGTGATGACATGGCATGTATGATGACATGGCATGAATGATGACATGGCATCTATGATTTGGCATGAATGATGACATGGCATCTATGATGACATGGAATGTGTAATGAGGCTAGAAAGACACATGATGGTGTTCTGGTGTATCATTTAGTCTGACATCATTCTAAAAAAGTATGGCAAATTTGTGAAACTTTGGAAATTGACAAAGTATGGAAAAAGTAGTCAAAACTGCTCTGATAGAATGCCCACCATAATTCATGGGTTCAGAAAAATTTACGCACCATCATATCATGCTATAGCTTGTTGAAGTGGCTATCTGGTTATACATGATTGCGGATTGCGGGAACTATTTGAATAATGAATTTGCGACATGTGTTTCCGCAACCCGCAAGGCAAATTGCGGATTGTGGAAACTATGGTTTGTTTTTATTTCGAGTTGTAGTCCCGCAAACCGCAATTGCGGATTGCGGGAACATTTTATATATTTCCAAACCATTAAAACCCCGCAACTCATTGAAGCCTTCCATAGATTAGATGTTAGCTGTTTCCTTTTATTATTTTTTATCTTCGAAAATTACCTACTGTGTGGATTTTACTGCGAGTTTTTACCAGGGGTCGTTTTCGCTATTTTTCCAAGCTTGAATTAAGGGTCGGCCGACCCTTCTCGTGCTTAATATTTTTGTAGTCTTCACCATTCAGAATATACATGAATTGACATCAATTCAGCCTATACTTCGTAGGTTGTATATTTGCACAATCCCCTCATAAATGAAGGGGAGGCCGACCCTTCTTCTGCCCACTATTATTTTCATACTAGTTCTAGACTGCTAGAAGGGTCATGCGATCTTTCTTGTGTTCACGAGTCTGGATACAGGTGAATTGATGGATATTGGTGTTCACAGTTATTTGCTAAACGAAGGGGCGACTGACCCTTCTTCTGATTTATATTTTTCCAGTATTGGCCATTCTTGTTATACATGAATTGATCTCTATTTTGGCAGGCCAAAATCTCACATGATAGGAAGTGATGACATGGAAAATATGATGACATGGAATGTCTGATGAGGCTAGAAAGACACATGATGGTGTTTTGGTACTATCTGACATCGTTCTGGAAAAGTATGGCAAGTTTGTGAAACTTTGGAAATTGATAAAGTATGGAAAAAGTAGTCAAAACTGCTCTGAGAGAATGCCCGCCATAATTCACGGTTTCAGGAAAATGCACGCACCATCATATCATGCTATAGATTGTTGAAGTGGATATATAGTTCATATACATGATTGCGGATTGTGGGAACTGTTTACGTAATGGATTTGCGACATGCGTTTCCTCAACACGCAATTCGAGTTGTGGTTACGCAACCCGCAATTGCAGGTTGCAGGAATGTTGTATATATTTCATAACAATTAAACCCCCGCAACTCGTCTTCCGCATTCCCAAGATTAGATCTCATCCGTCGACTTGTATTAATCTTACGACCCAGAATTAAGCCGACGAAATTAATAAATATGTTGATTTTGTTTATGTTTCCTTTTATTATTTTTCATCTTCGAAAATTACCTAATGTGTGCATTTTACTACCAAATCCATTTAAAAAATTGCCAAATCCAAGTTCCAAAACCATACTTTTTCTTTTGATATTGCCACTTTTGAAATTGATTTTTGCGTTTTTCTGATATGATAATTATGACGGTCATTTGAACTAGTAAAAAATATAAAAATTATCAAATGAATCGGTGTCTGCATTATATGACAGTCATTTGAAGTTGTATTTCATTAACGGACACCCCATTTCAAATGAGGCTTGAGATGAATGAATGAAGGGTCAACCGACCCTTCTTTTGCCCACTATTATTTTCATAATAGTTCTAGTCTGCAAGAAGGGTGGTTCAATCCTTCCTGTGTTCACCATTCTGGATACATGTGAATTGTCGGATATTGGTCGGATATTGGTGTTCACAATTATCTACCAAAATAAGGGGTAGCCGATCCTTCTTGTCGGCTATCCGAAGTCCCGAGAAATATTGTTTAGGTGTTATAAATTAGGCAATGTACCGATCCCTACCATATACTGCGGAAGTCACTTGTGGGGAATTGTTGTGCCAACCTTCTTAGATTTAATATTTTTTCATTTCTCTTTTAAATGAAGGATCGACCGACCCTTCTTGTGGTCAGTATTTTTTCAGTCTTCAATATTTAGGATATAGATCAATTGACAGCCTATACTTCATAGGATGAATATTTAGACAACTCCCTCATAAATGAAGGTGCGGTAAACCCTTCTTCCGCCCAATATTATCTTCATAGTGGTTCTAGACTGCAAGAATGGTCATCTGATCCTTCTTGTGTTCACCAGTCTGGATACAGGTGCATTATTGGATATTCCTGTTCACAATTATCTACTAAGCGAAGGGTCGGTTGACCCTTCTTGTGATTTGTGTTTTTCCAGCCTTGATCATTTTGGTTATACATGAATTGAACTCTATTTTGGCAGGCCAAAATCTCACACGTGTGAACCTCAAAAAGAGAATTGACACCATAGGAAGTGATGACATGGCATGTATGATGACATGGAATGTGTGATGAGGCTAGAAAGACACATGATGGTGTTCTGGTGCTATCATTAAATCAGTGTCTCAATCTGACATGTTGTATGAAAACTACAAAAAACTGGTGACTTTGAGAGAATGCCCGCTATAATTCATGGTTTGAGAAAAATGGACGTACTATCATATCATGCTATAGCTTGTTCAAGAGGCTATCTAGTCATGGTCTTAGTTTGCCTCAATCATTTCTGAGGAGAAAGTTATAAGTCTGCCAAAATAGGGTTTCAGGATCAACCAAGTTGGAGAAATTCTTGGTAATGACCAAGTGTTGGAAAACTAGTTCAGGTGGTCTTGGGAAAATGCCCGCCATACCTCATGGGAGAATGATAAAAGGGCAGTTAGATCAATGACTATTCGATAAAGGGTGGTTAGATTGATGGCCCATAATCTTTTCGCACCGCTAACATGCACGACTTAATGGAGGTCTGACTGGTTGTGAAATACTATACCGCTGTACGCATGTCATCTCCACATAACTCCACAATCAGAGAAAGTGGTAAGGAAAACCACCATCTCGCGTTTCGAAACAACCTTCGATGGTGTATAAAAGAGAAGGGCACATCAAAATTTGACTTTTGTGTTGTGAACGACGGAGGATTGGAACATGTTTGTGCTGCTCGAAAGCGACAGAGCATAGTTTATTCAACCTGTCTGTGCCAGGTAGGTCTTCTTAACTCGTGAAAGTAGCTAGAATTGTTTACATAATGGAAGGAAGTAGTCAAACCGTCTGTCAGAACGTTGAAACTATGAGGATAGGAGAAACCCTAGTGGACAGAGATAGTGACATTCGTGACCCCATAATGGTTAAGTTCTCAGTTTTAGAAATCAAAAGCAAGTTGGAGGGTTTATATAAACAAAATTTGGATGTGCACAATGTTTATAAGTCTCATTTTATCCATTTCTGTCCTGAACAACCTTCGGGGTTTTTGGAATTCATTTCTTAGTGTGCAGTCAATTATTCTCAGAGTCGAAGAGTCATTATGAATTCATCACAAAAGAAAATTCTTTGCCATGTAAATGCGTCTACCGTTAGGAAAGATCTAGGAGTACCGCTTTTTTCCTCCCATGACCAGGAAGATTTTGCAGAAGAAGCCCTAGTTAGCCAGTACAGAGAGTCATCCCCTGAGACCAAGCAAACCTTCATGACCAGTTGTCTCAAACTTTGCCTTGCCATTGATAACACCCCCTATCCACTTGACATTAACTTCTTTGATGAAAATTCATAGTTAGTTTTGTCACTCATTTCATAGTTTTTAGGGTTTGATGATGATTCCATGGTCACAGAGGTCCAGTTAAGTTTTCTTTTTAGATTAAGCGTTGCTAAACCAGAAATGGATTACAGTCAAGTACCCTACCTTAAATTTCATAAATTCTTGGCTCGGAACATCCACTCTTAGTTAGTGAATTTCCAGACTTCGAGACATTTCAGATTCCAGACACACCTGATGAAAATGCTCCTGTTTAGTAGTCGAAAAGATTTACAATTCCCACAGTCTGTGTTTTCATAAACAGTGGAAGAGAGTATGTTTAATTTTATGAATTTTATTTTATCAGAAGTATAGAGATTGATGTTTGGAGAAAATTTGCCCAGATTATTATCGGAGATGAAGACCCTGATGCAATTAAGCCCATAAAAAGCAATTGGAGACTAGTTTTTAGGGAAGAAAGATACAGTAATAAGACTTTATCGATTTGTTAAGGAGCCATTTATTCTACTAGCCTTTTTGACTCCGAGACTTTTTTCTTTGGAGTTTATCAGACAAAAATTGACAGTAGAAAATGACCATTTTCTACTTTTCAAGAAAGCTATAGATATAAAGTTCCCTTTAAAAATTGGTCATTTTATCATCAAGAACAAGAATGCTCTCCCTTTTGTACAAAAACATTTAGAAGCACTGAGTTTTAGAAAAGCCACAACTAGTAATTATGATCCTTGTCATGTTATTTCTGACAGAAGGAAAGAGAACAATAATAACGCCTTTGATCACCAAGAGGTTGAAGGATTGGCGAAGATGGCAAATTTACTATAATATGAATTAGACACAGAAGTTTCGGGAAGTTCACACGCTAATCCTTCTACCTTGGATAAAGTTTCAGCTGAGTTGGTACCTACCCCAGGAAAGGTTGAAGCAACAAGTAAAAGAAGTTTTTACGAAAGTACTGATATGCAGGTGGAGGAATAAAGAGAAGCCAAAAGATGAAAATCAAGCCAGCAATATGAAGTAGTTGTATCTGACAAAGAAAAGGGAATGAAGAAAGAAAAATACCAAGGGCCAAGTATTCAAGTACAGGAATACGAATTTGATGAGGCAAGAGCTACAGGTGATTCTAGCAAATTTCATTCAAGAGATTAAATATGTGTAAAATATGGCAAATACAAACAAATAGCAGCAGAAGCAATGCATAAGTTGTTTCTAGAAGTCAGGAATGTTATTGATTCAGAAATTACTCTGATGACTAGCAGAGATCCAGACAAAAATACTTTGAATTTGGCTGTATCGTCTGATGATAAGGTCACATAAATGAAATTGAATTTGCAAAAGATAACAGTCCCTAATAAAATCCACCTACATAGACATACTGGAGAGGTGATTTATGTTGATATGATGAGAGCTACTTTAACAGTGGAAAAATGACAAAAAACAGTGAAGTACAGGCTGCAAGTCCAATTGAGCCAAGAGAAAACAGAGAACAAAGCTCATCAGCTGCAAATAAAAAGATTGCAAGATGACCTGGTGAAGAACAACAATGAACCAAATAGAGGGGAGGAAATTAAAAAGCTTTTAGCTGAGAAAGAAAAGAATATCCAATTACTTCAGCAAAAGGTTAGAATTCCAGCAACACGGATAATTCAATCCTCTGAATTAACAGTGTTGGAACAAGAAAAGGAAACTTTATCTCGAGAATTGGATGACTGTCTTGCTAAATTGCTCGAGTTTGATGAAAAAGAGGAAAGTTGGGAGAAAGATAGATTGAGTCTTAAGACTGGTATTGAAGATCTAAAGGAGAAATTTAAAAATACAACACAAGAGAAGCAAGGAACAGATCAAGCAAACAAAGAATCAATCACAGATGATATAGTTCAAGCTATGTCCCAAGTTAGCTTGAAAGAGGTGGAGATCATAGAACTAAAAGAAAAAAAACAAAGACTAGAAGAGGAAAATTAGAAAAAGGAAAATGAAATAAAAGGGTTGACAAAAACAATAAAGATTTGGTAGGAAGAAATCAGAGGATGATAGGCCAAGTGATGAGACAACTAGCATTGCAAGGTGCAAAGCGTTTGATTTGGGATTCAATCATCGATGAGGTTGCAAAATTGAGGCCTTATTTAGATTTTTTGAAGACAAAGGAAGCCATAGAAAATGATAGCTTACAAAGCTGTAAAGCAATGAGAGAAGTTTTAGATAAGATACCAAAAGACACAGCCTAGGGTACCATAAGTTTCTTAAATACTCTGACAGAAGGTGTTCTGAAAGCAATGGCTATCGGAAACAGGGTAACAGTCATTACTTGGGCTAGGAGAGTCCTTAGCAAACATTCTCACATTGAGAATGTTTAGGCTAGTGCATAACAGATGAAGGAACAGGTTGAAACGTTCAAAAAGGGATTTGAGAAGGTAATACAAAAGGGACTGCCTTCTTTTTGGGATGAAAATAATCAGTTAATTTCCCAGGATAATTATAAGGATTTACTATATAACATCGGGAGGAACCATGAGCAATTTCAAGGTTTGAATCATGTTCTAACAGGGAAATTTCTATTGAATAAACTCTCCCTTGATTTTTAAATTCTAAACCAGATCGTGATGATAGCTGAAAAGATTCCTCCAACTTCCATTGCAAAGCACATAGAGATGAAAGTTCTGGTCGAGGAGATGACTAGCTATGACGTACCTTCTACAGAGCAATGGAAGGCAGTGGAGAGATATGGGAAAATGAAGTACACCTTGCACACATGAAGACTACTGTTTGAGAAAGAAGCCCTGTCAGCAGCTACCACCAATAGAAAAACATCAAATGTTATATTCTAAGAAATTTTGGAAATTGTATAAATTTTGACCGAAATGGAATGTAATAGTTAGTTTGTAATTTTCTATTTTTAGTTATGAAGCAGTTAAGGTTTTACCTCGAGAGGTTTTACAATGTATAATGATTCTAGTGTTATTTTATTCAAAGGATTAGATGTTTATTTTTGGCAATGTAGTAAGTGTTGGAACCCGTGAAGAGATACTCGTTTTGTATTGAGCCCTTCAATTTTGAATAAATATTCCCAAGCAGAGTTGATGCATATTTTCAAGAGAAAATATTCTTGTTTTATTTTCTTCAAAGGATTAAAAATAATGTGACTGTCCTATCAATGATGAGCTAATTAACAAATTAAATTATGACGATAATGACTGCGTTGTTATTGCAGAATGTGAAACTATATGAATCAAGTAAAGAAATTGACTGATGCATAACATGCACAAAAATCATATGAATGATAAATCAAGCACACAGATTTATATGTTTTATGATTTAACAATACAGAACAGAGTTATTAGATGTATGTATGAAAAACCAAAATGAATCAAGGAAACTTGATACACATAACAAAAGAAAGTAAATAGAAACTAACTAAAAATTTGTAAAGATTGTAAAACATTACTAGTCTCCAAGTACAGACTGTCTCCAGTTCTCTCCTTCAATGGCCCCCCCCATTCATACGATTTGACTAGTATTATATCCATACTAGTTCTAGACTGCAAGGATGGTCGTCCGATCCTTCTTGTGCTAACCATTCTGGATACGGGTGAATTGCTGGATACCGGTGTTTTCAATTATCTACTAAACGAGGGGTCGGCTGACCCTTCTTGTGCTTAGTATTTTTCCATTATTTTCCATTCTGGTTATACCTGAAATGATGGATTAGCCTTAGTATTTGTCCATTATTTGACCATAATTCTTGATTTCAGTTGTAAATGTTTTCCAATAATCGGTGATTTTTCAGTTGTAAATGTTTGTTCTTTATATATAAAATTATTTTGTTATTAATATGTAAAATACAATGAGTTATATTTAAAAAGATATATTCATCATTTGACCATATTTCTCTATAAAATACTTCTTGACGCAAGTCACCCCATGGAAATAAGGTTCTTGCTTAACAATACACACGACACAAACCACAATGCTCACACAAACAAGGTGTAGAACAAGATGCTTGGATTGGCTTATATTACTTCTCTGAAATCGGTTACAATATAAGATAATTGTAAGCAAATAAATAACTACAATCAGCCTCAACCATTACAGTAACGAAGTAACTGTGGTTTGTTCTCCCTACGTGTCAACCTCACCCTCTCCTGGTTCACCAACGGAACTCTGAGCTATGGTTCGATCTCAACACTCTGCACTTGGCATGTGTGACTCTTCACAACTCTCTCGGCTCTGCGCTCTCCTCTGCTCAGCTCTTCCATTCCTTTTCTAGAATGAAGGTCTTTTCTCCTCTTCTCCTCTGCGGGCGCTGTTTCCAAGATTATTACAATCCCGAGACACACATTCCCTCCATTTTCTGATTCTGTCCAAATCCTACAAATCTGCACTGTCAGCTTCTAGATGTGTTGTACAGCCTCCGTCCATGACGTCCTCTGTCACGTCCTTCACCAACTCGCCATAACTTCCATAACTTCCTCAGCAACCCCGAACAGTTACTAAGTACACTTTATTGACTTTCTGTCCTTTTGACCCTGCAATAGCAATACAGTCCCATCTCGACTGCCCCGTCAGTTTGCTCCTTTCCCAATATATTCAGCTTCTCCAAACCTTGTCATGTCGTAGCTCGACCACTTGTCGACTACCCGACCTCTTATATCGCTCATCATCTATCGATCCTCGACCTCTCGTGACATCTGTTGATCATTTAGTCGATCGCACTCCGACTGCTTCTGCTCAACTTTGCTGACTTCGACAAGTCAACCTGCTTCCCGCACCAGTGGTCATCAACACTCCCGCTGGTTGGCTCTGATCGATCGATTAACTTTGACTGATCTGCCTAGGTCCCGATGCCCCTGCATTAGTCTCCCCAAGTGAAAAAGAGTTCGACTGCTCCATCAGTCTCCTAAACTCCTCTTCGGAAATCGACGTCGCTTCTTTCAACTCATCATTTGTCCATCGCACCAAGTATTCCTTCATGCGCGATCTACGAGTACGCCCCACTTCGCGCTCATCGATTACTTCTGTGATCCCTTCTTTATGTCGGTCTGGAATCTGTTTTGTCCAGTTGATACTGTTTCCTTCACCCGTACCGCTGCTTGACCCTTCTTCAAATTTATACAGGTCTGATACATTGAACGTTGCTGAAATGTTCAAGTCTTCTGGCAACTCTAACACATAGGCATTGTCTGAGATCTTCTTCAGAATCCTGCATGGTCCTATCTTCTTCAGCTTCAACTTGTTGTATGTTCCTGTCGGAAATCGTTCCTTCCGCAAATATGCATAGACTAAGTCCCCTTCTTGGAATGACAATAGTCTCTTCCTCCTGTCGGCTCTGAACTTGTAGGCCGCGTTACTCTTCTCAATGCGCCTTCGCACATTTTCATGAACTTCATGCATATGCTCTGTGAATGATTTTTCATCCGCGCTATTCTTGGTTTCTGTCGGCAATTCGACCAGATCTGCCATGACATATGGACTCCTCCCTTGAACAATCTGGAATAGGCTCAGTCTTGTTGACCGATTCACAGAATTTTTATAGGAAAACTCCACCTGTGCTAACACATTCTCCCAGTGCTTGGTTCTGTCGGCTGCTAAACATCTCAGAAGGTTTCCCAAACTTTTATTTACAACCTCAGTCTGTCCATCTATTTGCGGATGATATGCCAAACTAAACTCTAACTTCGTGTCGAGTTTCTTCCATAGAGTCCTCTAGAAATGCCCCATGAATTTCGTATCCCTATCCGACATGATACTCTTTGGCAACCCATGCAACCTGACTATTTCCCTAAAGAATAGTACAACGATTCCTGTGGCATCACTTGTCTTCTTACATGGTATGAAATGTGCCATCTTCAAAAATCTTCCGACTACAACAAATATTGAGTCGTTCCCCTACTGCGTCCTTGGCAATCCTAACACAAAATCCATGCTAAGATGCTCCCACGGGTTCTCTGGTACTGGAAATGGTGTATACAACCCCGCGTTCTGACTCCTTCCCTTTGCCAACTGGAAAACTTTACATTGTTGAACCCATTTTCTAACATCTATTGACATCCTTGGCCAGAAATACTTTTCGTCGATCAATGCTTTGGTCTTGTCGATCCCAAAGTGCGCTGCTAACCCTCCATTATGAAATTCTCGGATTAGATTCTCCCTCACTAATCCTCTGCGAATACACAACTGACTTCCTTTGAAGAGGTAACCTTCTTGAATGAGATAACTCAAATATGGAGTCCTGTCGGTTCTCCAAGGCTCACGACACGCCTTCCATGCCTTCACAAAATCTTTGTCGGCTTCATACTCCGTCTTTATCGACTCTATTCGTAATTTCTAAACAGTTATCGTGCTCAATAATGCAACTCTCCTGCTCAATGCGTCGGCAACTTTGTTTGACTTGCCCGACCTATGTTGCAACACGAACATATATCTCTGGAGTAACTCCACCCACTTCATGTGTCTCTGATCCAACTTTGAATGAGTATTTAGATACCTAAGCACGTGATGATCGGTGTATAACACAAATTCATGTGGCAATAAATAATGCCTCCATTTCTTCAATGCTTGTACAATAGCATAGAATTCCTGCTCATAGACCGAATATTTCTGCTTCACTCCACTCAGTTTTTCATTGAAGTATGCATTTCGTCGTCCTTCCTGGCTCAACATTGCCCCAATTGCTGTCCCACTCGCATCACAATCAACCTGGAAAACTTTGTCAAAGTCTGGGAGTGCCAACACTATGCTCTCAATGACCTTTTCCTTCAATTTGTCGCAAGCTTCCTGGGCCTTATCCGTCCACTTGAACTCGCCCTTTCTCATGCATTCTATCAATGGTGCACAAATCCGACTAAATCCCCGAATGAAATTCCAGTAAAAACTAGAAAGTCCATGGAAACTTCTTACTACAGTCGTACTTGTCGGCTCCGGCCAATCTACTATTGCCTTCACCTTCTCTGGGTCCATCTCCAACCCCTTACCTGAAATTACAAATCCCAAGTACACTAATTCCTTCTTCATGAAGAAACACTTTTGTAGGTTAATCATCAGCTTCTCTCCCTGTGATCTCTACAATACTTGTCGAACGTGCTCCAAGTGTTCTGACTTGGTCCGACTGAAAATCAGAATGTCGTCTAGATAGACTATGACAAAATTTCCCAAAAATGGTTTCAGTACCTCATTCATCAATCTCATGAATGTACTGGGTGCATTAGTCAATCCGAATGGCATGACTAACCACTCATATAACCCTTATCTTGTTTTGAATGTTGTCTTCCATTCATCTCCTTCTCTAACCCTGATCTGGTGATATCCACTCTTCAAGTCTAACTTCGTGAAGTATGTCGCTCCACTCAGGCAGTCCATCAAGTCATCCATCCTTGTCAATGGAAATCTATACTTGATCGTGATTCTATTGATGGATCTGGAGTCAGTACACATCCTCCATTCTCCACCTTTCTTTGGTGTCAGTACTGCTGGTACTGCATACGGGCTCAAGCTTTCTCGGATCAATCCCCTGTCCAACAACTCTTGGACCTATCGATTGAGCTCTTGTCCTTCTATCGGACTCATCCTATATGGTTCTTTATTTGGAAGACTCGACCCTGGAATCAAGTCGATCTGATGGGATATGCTCCTTGTCGGCAACAATCCCGTCAGGTTCTCTTCAGCCATTATGTCCCAAAACTCTTCGAGCAACTCCTCGACTTCGACCGGAATGCTCCCCATGTCGGTCGTTCCTTCGACATATGGTCCTTTTGGAATGATTTCATAACATCCCGACTGTTTTTCCTCCTCTATGAGGAATAACTTAGCGGTGCTCATCAACACACGCTTTTCCCAAAGATTGCTCTTTCCGTCTTTACTGTCGGCTGGCTCTCCTCGCCTCGGCTTAAGAGTCCTTTTCACGCCATTCTTCCACACTGTAACTATGTTAATTCGACCATCATAGATGATTTTTCGATCATATTGCCATGGCCTCCCCAACAACAGATGGCATGCATCCATGGGAACTACATCACACAGTATGCTATCCTCCAATCGTTCAACTCTAAAGTTGATCAGGCACTATTTGGTCACCTTAACATGGTTCCCTTTCTGCAACCATGAGATCTTGTAAGGGAGTAAGTGTTCTCGACACTTCAACCCGATCTTGTCGATGAATTCTATCGACACAAGATTCTCTGTGCTTCCACCATCAACTATGGTCTTAGGTCGCCATTCTCCAATCCGGACCTTTGTTCGAAAGATCGCCTTCTGTTGTGCTAGTTCCATCGGATCGCGTTGATCTTCCTAGATCAAGCCTCTCTGAACCGTCAAATTCTAGTTCTTCCTTTTCTCACCTCCACTGCTGTCTGATGCTGACTTTTCTCTCTCGTCGACTTGCTCATCCTTTCGACGTCTGGGTTTCAACTATTTAGCAGCATGTAGGTTTTCTAGACATTCATATGCCTTGTGACCCGTTCCTCGACATTTGTAACAGATTATAGCTGGTCTGTTAACTCCTTTCTTGTCAGATGGACCACTTCGACCATACGCACATCGACCGCGGTTCTCACGACCATCACGTCGGTTCTCTTGCGCTCTTTCCTTCGTCGATGTCCCTTCCATGCATCGACTATCTTTGACACCTTCTTTCTTGTAGCCACTACCTTGACCTTTCATGTAGACAGTCTTTCCACCTCGACTAGTCATCCTGCCTTTGGTCGCTACGGACTTCCTTGACAATTTCTCTTCTGCCTTTAGAGCTAACTGATAGGCTTCGCCAACTGCTCTGAATCTTGACATGCTGAGTTCATCTTGAACAGCATACTTTAGGTCGTTTACATACCTGACGACAGCTTCCTCTCCTTCATCAGTCTGTCCCGACCGAATCGATAATCGGTAGAACTCCTTTGTGTACTCTTTCACGGTCATCTCTTTTTATCAAAATTTTTGTAACTTCTGGAACAAGGAAATTGCATAGTCACTTGGCAAGAACTTCCCCTTCAACTTGGCAACCATCCTGTCCAAAGATTTGATTTTCTCCTTTCCTTTCTTGAGTCTATTAGCCTGTACGTTGTCCCACCACAACGAGGCATGACCCTTCAACCTTAGACATGCAGTCATAACCTGTTTAGGATCCTCGATCTGCTCTACGTCTAAGTATTTATCCATCTCTCTGAACCAGTCGATCAAGTCTTCTGGGTCCAGGCTTCCCGAGTACGTACGCACATCTATCTTCGCCCAACCTCTCATCTCTGTCAGAAGCTTGATGAGTTTGTCCTCTGGTTCTTCTGCTGTGGCTTCTCGAGCCTCCACTTCCTCGACGTCCTCGTCGTTGTCGTCTAGCGCTTTAAGAATGCAACCATGCCTTTAATTTTCTTTGATCGTTGCGACTTCATTTGTCAAAGTTCGCATGGTTCGGATGCATTCGTCGAACATCTCACGATCCACTATGACGGGTGCTGCTCCACACGCTCTTTGTCCTCGGACATTAATGCCTTTCTGAGCCATCTTCAACTTTTACTGAAAATCCTCACACCTTCAACGCTGACGCAAGTCAGGTTGGTATGATTTTCATTTCTCCAACTGAACTCACCTCCGGGCTTTTATACCAACTGACACAAGTCAGGTTGGTATGATATTCTTTTCTCCAACCGGACTCGCCTCCAGGCTCGGATACCAACTGACGCAAGTCAGGTTGGTATGATCTTCTTTTCTCCAACCAAACTTGCCTCTGGGCTCTAATACCAACTGACGCAAGTCACCCCACGGAAATAAGGTTCTTGCTTAACAATACACATGACACAAACCACAATGCTCACACAAACAAGGTGTAGAACAAGATGACTAGATTGGCTTATATTACTTCTCTGAAATCGGTTACAATATACGATAACTGTAAGCAAATAACTAACTACAATCGGCCTCATCCGTTATAGTAACAAAGTGACTATGGTGTGTTCTCCCTGTGTGTCGACCTCACCCTCTCCTGGTTCACCAACGGAACTCTGAGCTATGGTTTGATCTCAACACTCTGCACTTAGCCTGTGTGACTCTTCACAAATTTCTCGGATCTGCGCTCTGCTTTTCTCAGCTCTCCCCTTCCTTTTCCAGAATAAAGGTCTTTTCTCCTCTTCTCCTCTGCGAGTGCTGTTTCCAAGATTATTACAATCCTGAGACACGCGTTCCCTCCATTTGCCGATTTTGTCCAAATCCTGCGAATCTGCACTGTCAGCTTCTAGATGTGCTGTACAACCTCCATCGATGACGTCCTCTGTCATGTCCTTCACCAACTTGCCATAGCTGCCATAACTTCCTCAACAACCCCGAACAGTTACTAAGTATAGTTTATTGAATTTCTGTCCTTTCGACCCTGCAATAGCAATACAGTCCCATCTCGACTGCACCATCGGTTTGCTCCTTTCCCAATATATTCGGCTTCTCCAAAACTTGTCGTGTCGTAGCTCGACCACTTGTCGACTACCCGACCTCTTATATCGCTCATCATCTGTCGACCCTTTCTTGTCGATCCTCGACCTCTCCCGACATCTGCTGATCCTTCAGTCGATCGCACTCCGACTACTTCTGCTTGACTTTGCAGACTTTGACAAGTCAACCTGCTTCCCGCACCAGTGGTCCAAGGCACTCCCGCTGGTTGTCTCTCATTGGTCAATTAACTTCGACTGATCTACCTAGGTCCCGATGCCCCTGCTTCAGTTCTCTATAATTATATTGAAGCATATAAATGGATTTATTCAGAAGGCTGTGCACATCCATTCATTACAAAAAGAAGAGCCTGGGAGCATGAATAGCTTTCCTAGTATGGCTCTGTAAATTTAACAAGCTGATGCAAAAAAAATCCAAAATTGATGTCAAAACTAATCCAAGTAGGGATCTCTTCTACAAAAAATTATGCCACTGAACTGAGGTAGACTCAGCAATTCTCATGTCCACAGAGGGGGATTCCTTGCAGTGGCTGCACTGTGACATCTTGGCCATCTTCAAAATTTCTTCTTTTATAAAATCCACAGTCCCCATAAGTTCAATCTGATTGCCTTCGAAATCATCAATTCTAGAGTCGTAACAGGTTAATTGCTGAGAAATATACCGCATGTGGTCGGCTGACTCTCTTTGCGCTTTGATGCCAAAGCAGACTGCCTCATAAACCTTTAGCAGGCGTTTTTTGAAGTCTTCCACACTGGACCTTAGGAACATCATTCCATCAACAAGGCCTGCCATTGAACTGAGAGAAGAGGTCAGACACGAGACCGACCACAGTTTCCATTGTTTAATCCACCAAACCTCTTATGAGCATGAGAGACTCTGCGACAACCACATGTTATATTCTCCTCTTGCTCCTTGCTGGTCCATAATGCTCGTTGAACTGAAGTTTATTTTTTCAAGTAATTGTAAATAAGTAACATTACACATTTACATTAGTATCATTATAGTAACATTACACATACAAAAACTATTCTATTTTTTTAAATAGAATCATTCTGATTTTGTTTTTTAATAGAAACATTCTTTCTTGTTTTATTTTAAATAGAAACATTTTTTCTTTTTGTTCTTTTTAAATCAAAGCATTATTTCTTTTTTCTTTTTCTAAATAGAATGAAATATCATAAAAGGGAGAACACAAGAAGGATCAACAGACCCTTCTTGCAGTGTCGAACTATTATGAAAATAATATTGGGAATAAGAAGGGTCGCTCGACCCTTTTGTAGTGTCGAACTATTATAAAAATAATATTGGGAATAAGATGGGTTGGCCAACCCTTTAATTACAAAGGAACTTTAAAAATAGAACACCTTGTAAGTTATAAGATATAAAAATGGTTTCTGAGTAAAAAAAATTTGGATCCTTGTTTTTTGACAAGAAGGATCGGCCGCCCCTTCTTTTTGAAGTTATTTGTGAAAACCTTTATCGAGAAATTCAGCTATATCCATAATTGAGAACTCAAGAAGGATCGACCGACCCTTCTTGTAGTGTCAAACTATTATGAAAAGAATATTGGGAAGAAGAAGGGTCGGCCAACCTTTCATCTACGAGGGAATGGTAAAAATAGAATGCCTTAGAGAAAGAGCAGCTGCTCTTTCTCTGAGAGTATTTCTACTTTCCAACAAAGTCTTTGAAACAAAACTTCTATAAATTTGGTGACACGTGGAACGCTTATATTGTGACACGTGGAATATCTGATTTTTAAAATTATTTCAAATATTTTTTAAATGAATAATTGAGGATATTAATGGTACCAGGTGTGTTGGCCGTAGGATTTTCAAGGAATCAATTGGAGTAAGAAGTGTACGATTACTCCAACAAAATCTGTAGTTGCTACATATGGTGAGCCCTAAGCATTGAGCTACAGAGAATTTAATGCTGCAGCTCAGTAAGCTTAGGGTCCGTTGGATCTGAATATTCTCCAAATCCAACAGACTCTAATCACTGAGCTGTAGCATTAAAGGCTCTGCAGCTCAATGCATAGAGTTCGCTGCTATAGATGATATCTATGATCCCGCCATACTGTGATAATTACCATTGACCCCATCGAGAGAGTTTTTTGGTGACAAGACATAAACATTTTGTGGACTGAAATCATGATGAGATTATTCACACGAGGGACACAATCCATCATTTAAGGTGAATATTATTTATCCTACTACCATTTAATGCGTTGGCAGCAGGCATGTTGGTCATTGTATTTTCAAGGAATCGATTGGAGTGATACATGTACGATTACTCCAGAAAAATCTGCCACAAAATCTGCCGCAAAATATGTAGTTGCTATAGATGATATCTTTGACCACCAAGATCCCGCCATACTGTCATAATTACCATTCCCCATCTGTCCTAGACTCCCCTCCCATTCAATCCATTAACAGAATGGCCAATCACTATATATAGGTTAATCCATCAACACAGTGGCCACTCACAACAAACTGAAATGGAATTTTTCAGTTTGTTTGCCATGGAATTTTTCAATTTGTTCACCATGGAATTTTTCAGTTTGTTGGATTTGGCCAGTCTTATGATCGCTCCCCAATTCTGCTCATGATATATGAGCATATCGAAGTCCGCTCTCTTGAAAATCCCTGGGTATGTATGGATTTGTCATTAAGTTCCTGCAACAAGGAGGGTACATAGGGAGATTAGCAATGTTGAAGTCCCAATACATGGATTTGTCATTATGTTCCCCGGCTTTCTTCTCTAATACAACATGCACTGTTGCGGTTGTTAACACTTGCAGCAGTCGTCGAATGTTGTTTTAGTATCAAACCATGCTGTCAGCTTCTTCTTTTTCTTGTTTCAATTCATGAAAATGGTGTAAGAGTAAATGGGGTGCATGAATCTTTAGCTCGCTTTATTTCACAGTGACCTCTTCTTCAAAAGCTTGAGCTAATCTATTGTTATGGACTGCAGAAGCCTACTATTTCCTCTCCCAACATTGCACACTTAATATGTGTAATGGGATGCTGAAATAGAGGCTTTAACTATGAACATAATCTTATAGCTATGAAGAAACGTTCCCATATAATGGATCTAATGCACGATTTTCCTGCAGGTTAGGAGGCTTTCTAAAGTTTCTCCATCCTGCATCCACGAGTAACTAGTCCAATTTAATGGGATGGAAACTGGAATCGTTGGATGACTATGGGATTTTCAACACTTTTTAAAGTTTAACTTATACTACCACCTTGTGCAGGAGGTATGATGTACTCAGTGAATGATTTGGTTTCATTCTTTCAAAGACACCTGCAGCAGCCGTTGAATGTTGTTTTAGTACAGTCCTTCATGTCTGGAATGAGTCTAGTGCTTCTAAGTCTACAAGTCGAAGCTCCAATAAAAGTTTAGTCTTGTATTACTCCTTCAAAGGAGATGATTTGATTAAGGATAAGGAGAATCTAAAACATTCAACGACTTTAAATTATTGTGGAATTGAATTTAAAATAAAAAAATGCAATTTCGGATTTGAAAAGTGAATTTCAAATGAAAAAATGCAATTGTATATTTGAAGATTGTAGTTTTCATTTGTAAATGTTCAAAATTTTAAGGTGAAAAAATCAATGTCTAAAATATTCAGTCATTGTATGAATATCAAGTCAATCGGCTATGTTATAACATAAAAAATCAATGTCTAAAATAGTCAGTCATTCTTTGAATATCAAGTCAATTGTACTTCCGTTTTCCGACATGAAGGATCAGCCACCTCGTCTTTTCGTAGTTAATTGTGAAAACATTTATCCAGCAATTTAGCTATATCCATAATGGAGAACACAAGAAGGATCAACCGACCTTTCTTGTAGTGTTAAACTATTATGAAAATATTATTGGGATTAAGAATAGTCGTTCGACCCTTCAATTTTGAGGGAATTATAAAAATAGAACAACTTGGAAGTTATAATATATAAAAATAGTTTATCTCGACTTCCGTTTTATGAAAAGAAGGATCGGCCGCCCCTTATTTTCGAAGTTAACTGTGAAAACCTTTATCCAACAATTCACCTATATCCATAATGGAGAACAAAAGAAGGATCGACCGACCCTTCTTGCAGTGTCGAAATATTATGAAAAGAATATTGGTAATAAGAAGGATCGAGCGACCCATTCTTGTAGTGTCGAACTATTATAAAAATAATATGGGGAATAAGAAGGGTCGGCTGAACCTTCAATTACGAGGGAATTGTAAAAATAGAACACCTTGGAAGTTATATCATATAAAAAGGGTTGGTTCGTACTTTAGTTTTACGACAAAAAAGATCGGTTTCCCCTTCTTGTAGTAGTTAATTGTCAAATCCTTTATCTAGCAATTAAGCTATAGCCAGAATGGATACTACAGGAAGGAGAAATGAGAATATTTCCACTTACCAGCAAACTCTTTAAAGCAAAACGTCCATAAATTTTGTTGTTAAAATGTTGATATCTAGTATCCTAGGGTGACACATGGAACGATCATATTGTGACACGCGGCATATTTGATTTGGCCCTTTGTGTATAGGGAGGTTACGTTTTTTATTTGATTTGGCACATTGAGTATAGCGAGGTTACTAATGTGGGTTTAACCACAACACAATCACCCTGTAGCTGGAATGCTAATTGAAAAAATAACATCAATTTATTAATTTATGTTAATCATTTGCAGAAATAGATAAAATGTTTTAATTAAATAAATTCACTTAAAAGATAAAATCCACACAAATCATGAGTAAAGACAAATCCAAACTGTAGATCAATGTATGGATTATTGATTACAAATATGATTAAACATGACAGTGCTTTGCAAAGAAAACTAATCAGAGGCAAGATAGCCACCCGCTCACAGTCAAACAGCTTTTGTTTGGTGATTAAAGAAGAATACATGAACAACCCATCAATATAGAAATGAATTCTATACTGACTTCAGCAGAAAATGGTAGTGGATGCTTGAAATGAAAGCAACAGAGCATAATATTTAGGAATTATGTCCCGATACAACACTTATCAAGGCATGAAAAAGGATAATAGTATGAATTAAACAGTGAGAGAAACATTCACATAAGAGAAGAAGTAAACAAACCGACTGAAATTTCAAGTAAGAATCATTGGGCATGGAGTTGAAAACTAAACAATTTATATACCAACAGATAAACCACCATAAAGATTTTCACAGAGTCAAGGTAGTTGTCAGATTACAGTCAAAGCTTTTTGCAGGTGATTTAGAAAGAAATATAGATAGTCCATCAATAATGGGCACCAAGTTACAGATGAATACACTATCAATTTTAAGAAGAGAAAAATACAGTCGACTGTGAACAAGATCAACACATGAATCTCTGATTCTGTAAAGATGAGTTGTTTCCTATGTGGCTCTTTATATTCAAATATATCAACTTGATACAAAATTCTTGTCTCTCCCAAAAATTTCCAACCCTTTCAAAGTAATTCATAATGTCTTTTATACAAAATGTCTTTTAACTAAAAACTGAAATAACTTAATTAAACTTGCCAAATGTCATTTGAGTCAAAGTCACTAACAATATTACAAATTTCTTTTGAATAAAAATACTTCAAAATCCTCATTTGATGTAAAACCCAACGGCTACTTTCAAGAACGAACTGTGTACTTCATTTTTCTGTACTTTTCCACATGTATGCACTGATCAGCAATTGGATGATCGTAGCTGGCCATCTCTTTTACCATGACTCTCATTTCAACATGATCTGCATAATAAATCTGTGGAAGTCTTTCGCCAATTGAAACCATTTTGTTTAGAATTTCAAAATCTTCTGCAATCTTTTCCATTAAAATTTTCCCTGTCAATAAATTTAAGTACTGAAATTTCCTATGATCCATTCTTATATTGAACAATAATTTCCTATATTCATCTCGGGGAATTAACTCCTAATTCTCATCCCAGAAAGCACGCAAACCTTTTTCAATCAATTTCTCAAAGTGCTTTTTGAATTCCACTACTTGTCTCCTCATTGCTCTAGCTTTGGCTTCAACATCTGTTGCTTTATCAATGTCTCCATTATGAACTGTCTCCATCTTTCTACTTTATAAAAAGACATAAAATAATATTAGATTGAGTTTCAAGGCCCTACCTATCACTGAAAATCAAGCACTTTGTTTTGTTCTGTCATTGTCTGCAACACCCACTCGTCCAGAACCTTCCAACGCTGACAATACAAAGAGGAATGTCAACTTTTGCATGTTTTTCTGCTATATATAACTTATTTTCTTTATCCTCCCTGCATCTTTCCGAGCGCTCATTTTCCTCCTTCGTCGATCTCACATGCTATGATTTCGACCATCAGATTTCATGTACTTTTTTCCACTTGATAACTTCTTTACATCTGTCGTCTGATCATTTTCCTTTTTCAAATCTCGATTGTTAGATCTCTATCACTCAATTCAGCCATTTAATAGTTTACTGTAGAGTAGAGAACCTACCTGTTTATTTTAAGGTTCGTTTGGGCCCTCGGTTGACCTGTATGTCTCTTCACAGCTTTCTCCTGTCGCTTTTGGATGCAAAATAGGATAGATGGAATCCAGCTCTCCGTGCAGGCAAGTTTTTTATATTATTTATCCTTTGCTATCACCCCTGCATCTCCTGCAGCGTGGAAGCTTCCCTGGCCGTCTATTTTCTTGATCCGTACAGGGCCGTGGTTCACCATCGGTTTTTTATCTCTATTATCCCTGGTGGCGTCGGATCCCGTCACATGTCTCCTTTTCTTTCAGTTAAAACCACGGTAAGTCGCCCACTGTTGCTCTGGATCTTGCATGAATCCTGACCGTGAAACGATGCGAATTTTAACAAATTCGCAGATTTGGTTTACGTTGATGTTTCGTGCAAGTTAGATCCGCGAACAAAACTTCGGCCATAGATCTTGGCCTCCTCAAATCTCCACCGTCCAAACCTATGGGCCTCTACCAAAACTTCACGGATCCAAAAATTTCTTTGCTTCGCGCATGTCATATCGGAGAAGTAGTTCCTGACCGTCGATATGATCCATTGGCCTTTGATCTGCTACTTAAGATGCTTGTCAGCTAAACATCACCCTCTGTCTAAAACACCTTACCCTTTTTTCACGAATCATGCTCATGTCTGTAGATCTTCACCACCAAATATTTAGACCGTTTATTTTTGCAGATATGTAACAGGAGGTGGACCTCTGTAATTTAATTCTCCTTGCAAAGTTTTGGGCTTGGAATTTTGATGATTTCACCCTTGAGGCTGTGAATACCTATCCAGATGATTCTCTATTCTTTTTAGAAATTGAACCTCCCAATTTCATCCAGAACAATGCTAGTGCTAACACCGACAAGCTAAACTTCAATGGCAAACTATTATGAAAATAATATTTGGAATAAGAAGGGTCGAGTGACCCTTCTTGCAGTGTCGAACTATTATGAAAATAATATTAGGGATACGAAGGTCAGTGAACCTTTCAATTACGAGGCAATTTTAAAAATAGAACACCTTGGAAGTTTTTAAATATAAAATGGTTTCTCCCAACTTTCGTTTTTCGACAAGAAGGATCGGCCGCCCCTTCTTTTCGTAGTTATTTGTGAAAACCTTTATCCAACAATTCATCTATATCCATAATAGAGAACACAAGAAGGATCGGTCGAGCCTTCTTGTAGTGTCAAACTATTATGAAAATAATATTTGGAATAAGAAGGGTTGGGAACCCTTCAGTTACGAGGGAATCACAACAATAGAACACCTTTGGGAAAGAGCAGCTGCTCTTTCTCTGAGAATACTTCCACTTGCCAGCATAGTCTTTGAAGCAAGATGTCTATAAAGTTTGTTGTTTAAATGTTGATATCTAGTATCCCAAGGTGACACGTGGAATGATCTTATTGTGACACGTGTCATATTTGATTTGGTACATTGAGTATTAGAAATATAGTTTAATTATAATATTGGCTCGTATAGAATATTTTCTCCTATGAGTACCGCTAAATTTGGGAGTTTGAGTATATTGGATCATATTTTAGTATTTCGGTAGTTACTTTGACTCGGGATAATTACTTGATTTTAAGTGCAGCGGATAAACCACTTCTAAAGGCTAATTATTCTTAAGCACAATTAACTAGTAATTAAGGTGTTAATTACAACACTTAACAACAGTTAGTGCGCAAATGACTACACTTATCACAAATTCAATTTTGTAACAAATAACCATCCGTTACCAATCCCAATGGCTATAAGTTGTATCTTTCCTTTTATAAAACTTTTATTGATGAAAATGAAAAAATACAACTTCTTGTTGACCACCTGGGAATTTAGAAACACAACAATTTTGTTGCTTAAAACTGCCACATAGGGGAATTTAGAAACCAATTTTTTCTACTATCAACCCTTCAGAACATCCATCATTCTGAACACTATTGCCCATGTTTACTCCTTGTGCCTCGACTGTTACAAGGCCCTTCTCGTTTATTCTAATTTTTTCTCTTGCCCATCCTTGCCTTGGTGACCATGCGCGTATGATGCTATTTACATCAATCTTCATATTTTTTTTTGCACCTACAACCCATTGTTCCTTTCCATCTAATCATTTTCCGTACAAGACCTTTAGATCCTTCGATGGTCCCGTTGACTTCCACCATTGCACCTCTACTTTGTAAGACCCAACAGTACTAGCATCTAAGTCCTAATAAACATCACCAATCGCCTTACCCAACCAGATTGCACAATCTGGGTCTAGTGATTGCACAATTACCATTTGGCCCTTTACAACATCCACTCTTGGAATGAATTCTTCTCTAGGCTTGTTGCGTAGTAGTCCAACATAGCAATCCTGCAAAGCAGGAACATTTTCCTTCAAATAGGCATCCATAATTTCATGTTCAGATCTTGTAGGTTCACTATGAATATCATGCCTTGTCGATGACCAAAAGTTAGTTGATGACTGATAAACAATCTCGAAGGGACTGTCCAAAGCTGTAAGTATAGCCTCCCAATAATTTAACTTGGGATGCCAAAATTGTTCACCTCCCTTCTCAATCCCTCAATTCCAGAATGAAATATATGTTTCTAGTCCCTTTTTTATTTCGTCAATGTCTGAAGGAATTTTTTATTGCAGATTTAATAGCCTAGGCTGTCCCACTGGCAAGTCTGCTCTACCATCTGGCAATGACCGCCAAAGTTTAAGAGGAGACGACCAATCTTCATCCCGAAGTGATGCCTTCCATTGCATGACTGGAATGTCATCTATGAGATGAAATTTAAAATACTGGCATTTTTTGATACCGACGATCTTGGCATTTCCATCCAAAAGGTGGGGTATCACAAAACTCTTAAAATCGTAAAATTCATCAATTAGATAAGGGATAAAGGAATTTTGATCTTCACATGTCCTATACGTATCCATAATTTCCGAGAGAGAAAATATATCCTTGCGCATTAGCTTTGCTAATAACCTGCCAAAAGTTCCATCTATGTCTTCATGGGTGTGTCCGACCAGGAGGAATCCAACTTCAACTTTATCGAACACTCTCCTTGCTGTTAAAAGAGATAAAAATGCAAATACAAAGCAGTTTTTGTTATCGTCGGAACAATTATCCATTTGCAACAAGAATATGCATGGTAGTTTTCTATTTGGCATGCATTGAATAGTACCATCAACACACATTACATCATCTTGCATTACATCTTGTCTGTATACCGAAAACTTTTCATATGATTCTGATTGCAATAGAGCATCATGCAATTGGTGCTTAGATGTTCCGCCTTTGTATAGAAAATCACCATACTTATCACCCACTGGTTCTTCAAGACACTTCAAGCATTTAGTCAGGGATGTCACAGTGAAATTCGATCTGTCACCTACCCAAATTTCATAAATTATTTTTTTATAAGCAAAATACTTTATGTTAAATTCAATTACAAATTTTTTGTAATGATGATCACTTTTGATCAAGGATGAATGTAATTACTGATTATTATTATTTAAATAAATTAATTAGGAGACAAACACCCAAGGGGACTGTTAAATGAGTGTTCACTAACCCACTAGGAGGAATGGAAGCTGTTGGAAGGTATGTGACAGATGGCAACAATTGCATCACACCACTAGATGTTGGTTATGGGACAACTACCCCTAAAAATGTGGCATTATCCCCCAGGTGGAGGGAGTGAGAAAGCAGCTCATTTAATGACCCAGTAACAACTGAAAAGGCCTAGTTAGCCTACATAAGGCAAATTCAAATTGAACAGACAGCTCTTACACAATATTTTCTGCAGAAATATTTCCTCATGTGCATCAGGTGATCACTGAGAGGTTCGAATAGGGATGCTAGTTGTGAGTGCAATCATAAGTCTGCATATTGCTAAGAAGTACCAGAGATGCTGGTGTTGGACTATTGGACTGCTAGTTCTTGAAGATTCAACAGTTAGTGCTACTGCAAGTGGAGATCTTAAATTCCTAAGTTTCTTCCTCCTGGTGGTTCAATGAATAGGATTGGGGGTCCTAAGGCAACTACTTGACTGTCTTTAGGAATTGGTTGGGTGGAACAGTCTTCTTGGGCTGTTTGTCCCCTACAGATTTTATCTAGGTTTTACAGTTTCTACTTTATTTCAGTTATTAGTTTTGTTTAAGTAAAATTATTAATCTTTGCTTTGAAGAAGAAATGTGTTATGATTCTGTTTGAAAGTCTGCATGTTGAAGTTTTCAATGATTATTTGAATTGATAAACCAATATCTACATTTTTCCACATGCTATTTTATGCATCGTACTCTAGTGTAGATAAGCAAATTAAGAATAGATGAGAAGATAGGCAACTGCCACTGATTCGAATAGACAAGTACAGTGATTGAATTATGTTATCATTTTCTATCCTATAGCTAATAACAGTAATAATTACTGTATAATATCTAATATATTCCAAAATGTTCTTTTGTTTCATGAAAAACAACTCTGTTTAATTCCTGTACAGTTACATTGCATTTTTCTTATCATTACTATGTACATAAGAAATAGATAGAATTCATATTTCTATACATCATATTATGTCTGTAAAATAAATAAGATAGCTGTAAATAAATAAATGTTTTCATTATATCAAGGATGCACATAACAGTCATTACATAGTTTTTACATTTCTTACACACACTTGGTTTCCATTTCCTACTATAACCATTGCCTTGAATTATTTTAATTCTATCAATTATTGAAAACACGATAAACCTTACTTCGTTTTCTCTCTTCCTAATCATATATATTATAAACTATATATATTATAACCTGTAAACATTGTTTTTCCAAAAGTTGGGTTCATATCAAACCCTAGTTAGAAATTCGATCTCCATTATCACCATTTTTGCAACATAAACCATTACAATCCATACAGGCTACGGATCGAATCCTAGTTTTGGCACCAAAGTCCTTTTTAGGAGCTCATATTCAAGCGTCTATCTTTTATATTCAAACATTTAATTTCTATTCAAACAAAGCTCGAACTAGGGTATAGCCCTGTTATTTCCCATTTTAGAAACGAGAAGAAGAAACATTTCGTGATTACATAATGCAGATTTATTATCTACGACAAGATTCATAAACCCTAGCATAGCTCGAAAAACATGATATCAACCTAAAGTACTAAATCACATAACGCAGACGAATATCACAGAATGATTTAGCATATATTTTCATTACTGAAGGAAAAGTTTTGTAACCACAATAGATGAGCCTCGGCTCCACTTATCGTTTCTCATAACATAAACAAACAGGTCATGGCTCAATTATTTAAACCAGTACAAGTTCCATTTTCAAGAAATCAAATCGATGTTCTCATAAAAAAAATGTACAACATGTTTTCCAAACAAAATCGCACAGGGTTTTATCCCCTTCATCTCTAAACTCTTAAACCCGATTTTTACGTTTCCAACTGGTCGAAACTAAGTATCAAATTAAATGCAGAGTATCTAGATGAAGGTGTTTCGCTGTAGAGTTCTCAATCCGACATAAAATTTCTTCTTAAAGATCAACCGACAGACAACACCGGAACTTGGAAAGACTGGTTGGAACCAACCACATCAATCAAGACTGAAGTAGCACATACGAGGGTTTTTGGAAGACCCAGAGCTTACCAGGAATGGAAGCACTCCCTCCTTTTCCAAACCCTTGCTCAAATCGTTCTTCACAACCTACAACTGACAAAACAATAGCTTGGATTTAGATAACTGTTACATTTTAAAACTGAAAGACGAAATGCAACAAAAGAATCACTATTCTTTACAAGAACGATTACCTTTGCAGCAAGCGGCCAAGCTCTTCTTTTTCACCAGTTAAACGATGAGTTTCCTTGCTGTAGACGAGACAAGATACCCTCTGTCATTTTGCACCATGGTGTGTTTTTCACTGAAACTATAAAACAAAAAGCTTAAAACTATCAAACCATTGACACTTAAAACCAGAGACCCAATCTGTTAGCATGATGCCATTACAGTGAAGGAAAAACCTGCAACTTCAAATTAATTTACAGGTCTCGAGGTCGAAACCTCCCCGAAACTTTCTAACCCTAGGTTTCGGCAGCCTGTAGGCCACACAAGCTGAAGCAATAGAAAACAATAACTTCATTCACTCCTGAATAACCCAACACAACGATGCAACACTAGGGTTGTATCCAACGATCAAAATTCAAGATGATCAACGATCACAAACGAGCCAACGCAATCACCTTGGGCATCGTATAACTTTTACATTTATTGCTACATGATTTCAATGCACGATCTTGCCACCTTGACTCTCGTTGGAGCGTTCTGCATCCAAATCGGAGGTATTACAAACTCACAAATAGTATACAGTGGTTGACATGGTTGATATTACATCGGTATTACACTACGTGGATTAGTAACAAACCCCTGTCAGGTGGAGTTGTGAGCAGAGTTTTAATGCAGGATCAAGACTCGATCTCCATGACATCTTGAGGAATACGCCATTTAATGAACCATCAACTCACCAACTTGTCTACATAAATTCATGTCAGTGCATAAAATCCAATGATATAATTTCAAATTGATATCCACAAATTTAATAACATTATCGTTATGTTTGCATAGTAGATTTTAGTTCTAAGTTATGATTGAAATTCAAGATATTATTTGGATATAAATACTTTATATAGTCACATATTAAAGCTCCATTCTTATGTGAGTTTAAATATTGTGAACATTTGTACATATTGTCAATAGTTTAAGCTCTAACTTTATGATTACTATTAGGGTATTAAGGCTTAAGTTTAGCCACATATATATATGGTTTCGATTTCATATCATTTAATAAGGTGAATTTTCATTTATATAATGAATAATTTTGCCATTATAAAACCATTATATAGGAGTTTACACTTTGAATTTTCAACAAGACCATTGATTTGTAACTAGTATAAAAACCATGCTATTTCCATGAACTGCATACCCTAACTCTTAATGCAATGCTTGTGACGATTGGTAACACATTTACGACTTTAGTAGTACACAAGTATTTATTATCTTAAAGACGATGACAGAGCCAAATACTACAACGATGCTGATTTTAGCGACTAATATGCCATCCTGATGATGTTATTAGATGGCGTATTGAAATCATAGTAGAGTTGTAAGACAACCTTGAAAAATAGTAATTATAACCATGTAAATCATACCTGTATGCTTTTGTGAACCATAACAGATTTCTAACATTCTATTTATTCACGACGTTGAATTTTAACTTTACACGTACTTTGAAACTTATGCAGTCGTGAAACATCTTACTTCTCGTCTGCACATAGAACATTCAATTTTTCTTTAGCATTGCAGCTAAGTAAGCTCCAGGGTACCTCGTAGGACACCCTTTCCATCCAAAGTCAAACTGTGAGTGTCTTGTCAATATTACAAATTTCACCTCATAATTCTGACCTGTCCGTACATTTAATTACATTAATCAGATTGCAAAATGTGTGTTAAAGTCGTCATTATCATAATGCTGCTAATACAGAAATTAAATTATGTTTAGTACTAACAACTTTTCATTTAATGCGGCCATAATCAACAATTATTATTTCCACAATTATAAATTATCGTAATTATTGCTATTATCAAAAATTTGAAACTTTTATGAAAATTCAGGATGTTACATGATCCCATCTCTAAAAATGAGAGGCTGAAATGCCAAAACCCCCAGTCTAGTTCCCATGCGTCAACATTCCAGACAATGATATGGGAATATTCATAACATTACTAAAAGCTTTTGCCTTCTTACCCATCCTTGGAATCGAAGTCTTTGACTTGTCCATTTTGTCATGAACAATACTGACATAAGTCTTCGGATATTTCTCGGAAGCCAACCTGTGAGAATAATAGATTTGGTGACAACTTGACACGTATTTATTATGAGCATCCTAATTTGCTCGCAACTTTTCCACCTCAGCAGGATGAGTGGTCCCCTTAAGTCTATTCTATATTGTAATGCACTCATTACACCTTGCAAAGTTGTTTGATTTAGAAATTTTAACATCTGGAAAATCTTGTCTCATCACCTTGCTAAAGGAGGATTGTGATATTAGAGGCAAACCGATTCCTGTGATTTCATCATTAGCCATTTTTCACAGTAAACCATGGGACATGTTAGCGGGCAATAATTTCAAGTTTGTCCTTGTTCCATCTTTACTGATTATTTGCGTAAGATGTGGAGATTTGTATGAATTATCTACTACAATTTTATTAATAGTAGTTACCAGTGCAGTAGTGTTTGCCCTAGATTTTTCCAAGCCACTGTTACCATGCACATCTCTCACATCACCATTCATGAACATTCTTTTATAATTGAAGAAAGTGCTTTTTTTTATCCGATGGCATTTATACCATGCATTTTGACAGACATATATTGTGTCTAATTTCATTGTAAACAAGCTTCTTTTACTGTCATCTCCTTCTTTGGCCACAGGAGCATTTGATCCCAAAGAATTCATAACAAACTGTCTTTTTGAATTTCCATTCATACTATCAAATTTCTTCGCACATTCAACTATCGATCCATGTGGAATTTTTGATATACAAAGATTTGAGCAACAATGTTCGGTGCCAATGTTTGAAAGGAATGCACCCAAATTTATTGTAGGCCTATAAGGTACCGATCTTGAATTTCTTTCAGAAATTTTAGTTCCAGCTTGTCGCTTTATGGAATTGTATGGCCTTGTTCCTTTACCTTTAACATCTGTATATTCACAATGAGGAGTTACACCTGGAAGGACCATCTATAAAGGACATTCTTCAAAAACATTCCAAAAGTTGACCATTTCTTCGTTTTCTTTCTTTTTTAGTATAACATCCAAAGGAACATTATCGAGTTCAAGCAAATTGTTTGAAGGCCATGTTATAAGGGATCCTTCAAATACACCACAATCCTCGCAATTGCAGAAGACTTTATGAACTAAAATACCAAACTCACTAGCATCTAGTGCTTTGAATTGTACAATGTCTCCCTCAAAAACATTTGACAATATTCTATGAGTAACATATTATGGCTTTAAAGAACATTGATGTATCAAATTAACTGTCCATCCCAACAACCTTTCATTGTGATTTTCTCTTAATACTTTCAAAGTAGATTTAGATTGATTATTGTTGAAAGTTTTTGCAAAAGAAAACAATGTTTCTGTATTAAAATCGATGATTCTCTCAATTGGACATACAACAAAAGCTCCATTGCTCAACCCTGGATAACATGCCATACAAGAAAATAGCACTTCATCCACCATAATACCAAAGTTGAAGTCACCCAAAAATGTTTCCCCAACAAAATCACTCCCACTCACATTTGTTACAACACCTATGGAAATGCAATCCTTTGTTTCTGAACACTTATGTAACAACTTAACTTTTCTCATAATAAAAGAAGATTTATTCTCAGTTGTTATGATATGTGCTACACTCGTCGAAGTAAAAGCTGCTATATCATTGACCTTATTCTCAGTTGATATGATATGTGCTACACTTGTCGAAGTAGAAGCTGGTATATCATTCACCTCATTCTTGCGAAGAGCAGACCCAATCTGGTTAATGATCTCATATACATGCCATTGAATATAACCACCAACTGCCTCTGACAATGTATCTGCACCTTTTGATGGATAGGGAAATGGAAGACTTTTACTTAAAGACTTGGGAACATTTACAACGGACATCCGTCCTTAATTCTGATATTATGCAAAAAATTTCTTTCTGGAAAAGAGATTCCTTCAGCAACTTTCAATCCATTCAAAAGAAGGTCAACACATTGTTGAGTACCAAAATCATTCTCAGTTGTTATGATATGTGCTACACTCGTCGAAGTAGAAGCTGCTATATCGTTGACCTCATTCTCAGTTGTTATGATATGTGCTACACTTGTCGAAGTAGAAGCTGGTATATCATTCACCTCACTCTCGCGAAGAGTAGACCCAATCTGGTTAACGATCTCGGATACAGGCCATTGAATATAACCACCAACTGCCTCTGACAATGTATCTGCACCTTCTGATGGATAGGGCAATGGAAGACTTGCATTTAAAGACTTGGTAACATTTACAATGATACATGCGTCCTTAATTATGATATTATGCAAAAAATTTCTTTCTGGAAAAGATATCCCTTCAACAACTTTCAATCCATTCAAAAGTAGTTCCACACATTGTCGAGTACCAAAATCCATTTCATAAACGATATCTGAAATATAAAATACTAGGACACATTGTTCAAAACCAAAATCTAGTTCAAAAGCGTTTTATGAAATATAAAGTAACAGGAGCACATTAACAATAATATTTATTTTAAACAAAGATATATTAATGTAAATTATAATATATAAAAAAATGTCTGTCCGGACTTCCAATTTTCTGAATGGTAGGATCAGCTGCCCCTTCTTGTAGAAGAAGCGAACACAAGATGGATCGAAAGGCCCTTCTTGCATTCATGAAAGATTATGAAAAGAACACTGGGTAGAGGAAGCTTCTCCCACCCGTTCATTTATGACGGATTATTAAAAATATTCAACCCACCAATGCTACGCTGCCAATTCATGTATTTCCAAAATTGTTAACAAGGGAAGAATACTGAGCACAATAAGGGTCAGTCGACCCTTCATTTACAATATAAATTTAAATATATTTAATCTACGAATGCTAGGTCGTCAATACATGTATTTCCAAAATTGTGAACAAGGGAAGAATACTGAGCACAACAAGGGTCGCCGACCCTTCATTTACGATATAAATTTAAATATATTTAATCTACGAAGGTTATGTCAACAATTCCTGACTTCCAACTTCCACTGTAAATATTAGGGAGTCGACCTGGACATCATCTAAGTTCTAACATATAAAAATGTTTGTCCCGACTTCCATTTTCCAAAGAGAAGGATCAGTCGCCCCTTCGTTTAGGAGATAATTGTCAACAACTATATCCAGCAGGTCACCGATAATATCCAGAATGGCGAAAGAAAGAAGGATTGACCGTACCTTCTTGCATTCTAGAACTACTATGAATACAATACAGGGCAGAAGAAGGGTCAGTCACCCCTTCTTTTATTTTGTAAGTAAGAAGTTTTTGTATTAAATCAACGAGGAATTACAGAAGGAACAACCTGTCCGAGAGTCAGACTTGTTCATCAAAATAGACCATCTAACTACTAACCCATAGATTCCATCATCATTAACCTTGCGGTAGATAATTATCACCAAAACAGATAAGATGCTTTTATTCAATTGACCATCCCTATCGTCAGAATCTTTGGAAGAACAAAATCACTACCTATCCCTCTAAACCAGAGATATTCTTAGCATAGGCACGCAGGCCCAAAATAAAAAATCACAACAAAATGCTACTACACCCGTTAGGCAAGATATACATTTAGGAAAAGACAATCTAACTTAACAGCCGACCCTCCCTTGATAAAAAGACTTGTAGTTTGGAAAAATGATTCCAGATCAAGCATCAACGGATAATGTAAGGAGCATCAGGAGAGGTCCCTGGATGGGGGAAGCTGGAAGACAAAGAAGGATACGGGGGAGACCGCAGCTCCATTGCTTGGAGAAGAAAATCCAACTTCCAGTTCAATGCACGAGTCTCCTCTAGGTTACGCTGCACCATAAGTGTTGATGTATATGTAACTTCAGAATGTATTTCACATATATGTATATTGTATTCCTATATAGATGTTATTATTCCTCTATACTGAAGTGTCGTCATTTATATTGTAAGTGTCGTAACTTATACTTTATGGGTTATTAGAACACCCTATTGGGGGTCGGCCATGTGGGTCAAAGGGTTATTAGACCACCCTAATGGGGGTCGGCCCAGTCAGCATTATGTTAAGTGGTTAAGTTGAGACTGACCTAGTTGAGTAAAGGTCAAGTCAAGTTAGTGTATAAATAGAGAGTGTGTCTCTCTCATTTTACACATTCTATTCTCTCACTCATACTTGGGAGAGTGGTGCACTTGTGGAGGAGGAGGCTCTACTACTAGGAGAAGAATATATCTTGGATTCTGGTTGTATCATTGCTCTATCTATCTCTGAGGAAGTTATTGGGGTTTTTCACCTTTATGGTTTTCCCCAAGTAAACTCTATGTCTCTTGTGTGCTGGCATTGTTGTGTCCATGATTGATATGTTGTAGATGTTGTTCTCTCAGTTAAGATCCTAGATCATATTGAAGTAAATTCTCAAAAATTTAACATGGTATCAGAGCTAACCTGAAAGAAGGCATGATATGGCATGCATGACACTTGTTGCACTTACGATGCTAGGGCTTGATATAGAAAAAACCAGTCATCGTAGCACTTTCGTTATAAATCCATTTTGGAAAAGTTTTCGAATCTGAAACTTTTACAGGTTGAAGATCAGATCCCCATGTACCTTGTTTCCAAAGGACAGCCTCTAATTTGTTGTAATTTGTGATTTATGATCTATACAATATAGGGTTTCTGCCTCTTCCAGATCTAAGTCAAAATACGGTGACCTTGGTAAAAAGGTCATAACTTGGGATAGGAATCTCCAAATGAAATTTCATAAAAAGGGACAGGTAGTACATAGATTGTACTATCTTAGGAAAAAATTTTAGAGGCCGAAGTTGAACCAGTGACACATGGCACGCTGTACACGTTCGCTCTCCTATTTTATCCAATAAACAGGTCACGTCACGACACTTGGCATAACTCTCTCTCAGAGAATCCAATTGACATCAGACCTATTGGGATGGAAAGATGATAGGTCGGGCTATGCCAAGAAAATGTTTCAGACCCTGTGGATCGAAAAGTTCGGAGTTACACCAGAAACAATCAGGTACATATTTATGTCAAAACATAATTATTTTTGAGCACCTTCATTCATGGCTTCCGAAATTTAGGGTTTCGGATAAAGTTGGAATTTTTGTAATCGGAGACAACGGCTGAATGCTACTCATCAAAATCGAAATTTAGAGACCAAGATCAGAATTTTTGGTTGGGAAGAATGCCGGCCTTGATCAGACCCTAGTTCGGGACTTTGATCAGAAAAGTGGAAAATTCGGGCTTCCGCAAAAATGGGAATTTTTGAAATCTGTGACCACGGCTGGAAGCTCCTCATAAAAATAGAAGCTTAGAGATTTATATCAAACCTTTTGATTGGGTAGAAGAGTGGGCTTCATCAAACCCCAGTTTGGGGTCATGTCGAGTGAATCCGAAAGTTTCAAAGGCAAAATTGAGGAGTGAAACTTTGCAGTTTTCAAATTCTAAATATACCAGCTTGATCAACTCATCAAGGCGCATATTTCTATCCTTTCGGAAGTTTGAAATTCAAAGTTTGAATTTTTGGGGTTACTCTGACAAACCCTAATCCAGCTCCAGGTCCAGTTCTTGCAAATCAAGTGGATTTGGTTAATCCTAGAAGAAGTTGGATTGGTCACCTGCATAAGTGAAGAAGTTCCTGTTTCAGAGGGAGATTAGGCTAAGGCATTACATAAGAAGATTACAAGCGATCTCGATAAGTATGACTCATCGAGGTATGTTTCGAGATTTGTTCATGTTTAAGTTTATGGTATGTTTGTCTTCATGATTATTATGGTTAGTACAATCTTGATTTGAGATTTGTCGTATCACCTTAACAAAATTATGAATGCATGATAGAAGATATTCATTGGTTAGGGTGTTGACACTTATGATTGTACTAATTCATTATGGTGTTGTATGAGGTTTATGTTGTCTGCTAACATAAAAGGTACACCAAGAAAGACAAATCATGTTCTACTTCAAGAACATATGATCATGGTGACATGAAGACAAAGATTCATCCATTGCCATGGATCACATAGAAGATCTACTTACGAGGTATGTATAACTTGGTTCTACAATGGTTAACTTATTAGATATGCAGGTTACTAGCTCAAGTCACTGAAGAGAACCAGAAGACATTATGCGGGTATGTTAGACATAACTAGCTAGCATGCTAATCCAGGTATGTTTTTCCTATATCAAGCTAGAATCCTACCTTGTGTTAGGATCTTATACTGTTGTGTTGTTGATAATGATTATTCATGAAGTCATAGGTTTGAATAGTCATGGTTGTATGCATATTATGTTACCAAAAGAATCATGAAGGTATAGGTTTGAGTAATCACGGGTTTATGCATTGATGATTTAACTAATCAGAAGAGTCCTATGATCAAATAAGAATATGCATGAGTAAAAGAAGACTTCTTCGAAACCTTGAATACTAATGTTTATTATCTGTGAATGATCATGACTATTCATGTTTAAGACTATTGTGTTTTGATAGTATTAAGATTATACTAATAAATGTGTAATTATGTATGAGACCTCAAGGATAACACAATGATGATACTAATAAGCATGCATAGTGATTAAGGATGGATGTAAGTTCAAGGACAGGTAATCCAGGAAGCAAAGATCAAGAGGGAGCACACTCCAGTTGTTCCTGCAAGAAAGCAAAGGAGCACACTTCAGTAGTTTCTGCAAGGATGCAGTTATTCAGAGGGAGTTGACCACTTCTCACAATCCACATCAGAATGGAGTTGCAAAGATTCAGAGGGAGTCCACCTAGCAACCAAACAAAGATAAGTATTTTAATTGTCATTTATTACATAATGTTATTCAATGATGTATATGCTTATGTTCCTAGAATTAGGTTGCGTATTGTGCATATTAGAATAGTTGCATTGATGAATAGTATACTACTAATATACATGGGTAAGTGGCCTATGGCACTGTAAAACATTCCATTGCTACTTATCTAGAATGAAACCTCTTTGCTGACATGTTAGGAGTTGTGCACACTCTTAACAATGTTCTGGTAGAGATTGGAAGGCATCTAGAAAGTTACGGAATATGGATAAATGTTGTATTGAAGCATTGGCTAAGATAATCGCAAGACTGTATGAGATATTTCTTTATGTGTAAGAATTTGTTTTGAAAACTATGAGATGTTTTCTAATCATGCAATTTAACTTCTTGTGTAGGAAAGATCGTATACCATCACCTACAAAAGAAGGACTACAACATTTGTTTAGCAACAAAGTTATCTATTGAAAATATTGAAGATATTGAAGTTCCCTGGATTTGGGAAGAATGCCATGATCGAGGAGTACCAATCGATCATGAAGATGTTTGGTATGTAGTCACAAAGGGTAGTCTGTAGTGACTTCCAAGAGGATCTACAAGATCAAGCATGCTGCAGGTGGTAGCATAAAGACTTTTGCTCCTGTAGCTACATACACTTCCATTACATCCATACTTGCTCTGGCTGCAGTGATGAAGTGGAAGATACACCAGATGGATTTCAAGACAGCCTTCTTGAATGGTGTAGTTGAAGAAGAAGTATATGTGGAGAAGCCATTTGGTTCTGAGACACATGAGAGGGAGTCATATATGTGCAGAACTTGGTATGGTAGGATAGACAACTTTCTATCTAGTTTCGGCTTTACCAAGAGTAAAGCAGATTCCAACCTTTACTACAAGGTTGAGGAAGGAAATCTAGTGATACTACTTTTGTATGCGGATAACTTGTTTGTTACAGGTGAAGATAGATTGATCGCTGACACGCAGCGGAAGCTTGCTGCCGAGTTCAAGATCCTGAAGAGGTTCGGGATGATGGATTGCAAGGCCATGGCCACACCTATGGCATCGAATTTGAAGCTTCTTTGTGATGCTTCATCTGAGACGGTTGATGTCTCTATGTATCGTCAGATGATTGGGTCCTTGATGTACCTGACGAACACGAGACCAGATATTTGCTTTGCGGTGAACACATTGAGCCAGTTCCTGACGGATCCGAGGAGTGTTCACCTGGTTGCTGTAAAGCATGTTCTGAGGTACCTGAATGGTACAGTGGATTATGGGCTCAAGTATGAAGCAAATCAAAAGTTTAACCTCCAGGGTTATGTTGATTCAGATTGGGCTGGCAGTGCTGCAGATAGGAAGAGCACATTTGGTTGTTGCTTCAATATGGGATCAAGTGTGATCTCTTGGTTCAGCAGGAAGCAGTCCTGCGTAGCACTGAGTACAGCTGAGGCAGAGTATGTTGCATCCTGTTCAGCTAGTTGTGAGGCATTATGGCTTCGGAAGCTACTGTCTGAGTTATTTGATCTCCTGTTGGATGTTGGATATGATCAGTTGGATCATTTATATGTATATGTATGTACGCATCATGTTGGATGCTGGATATGATCAGTTGGATCATTTATATCTATATGTATGTATGCATCATGTTGGATATTGGATATGATCAGTTGGATCATTTATATGTATGTACGCATCATGTTGGATGCTGGATATGATCAGTTGGATCAGGTATATGTATGTACACATCATGTTGGATGCTGGATATGATTAGTTGGATCACTTGTATGTATTTTTGTATATGCATCATGTTGGATGCTTGGACCATGTATATGTATATGTATCAGGTGGATACATTGTGTGGATCATGTATCTGTGTATGTATCAGGTGGATACATTGTATGATCAGGCAGATCATGTATGATGATATGTATCGGGTAGATACTTGGTATGCATCAGGTGGATGCAGTGTATGATCAGGATGATCATAGATAACGAGCTTCAGGATGTTTTTCCAAATGAGATGCAGCAGGATGTTGCAGTGACAATGATCAAGATGATCATGTGTACATCAGGATGATGTATGATGAGTATCAGGATGATACTTTGTGGTCGTGGATCAAGTTGTGCAGATAAGCATGTAATTTGTGCCCTGGGAGATTTGTAGATAGTATTTCGAGGTTTTTCCTATGGCATGTAATTTGTACCCTGGGATATCTGGAAAATGCTCTTTCGAGGTTTTGCTTGCGAGGACATATAATTTGTGCCCTGGGAGATCTGCAAATAGTCTTTCGAGGTTTTTCCTATGGCATGTAATTTGTGCCCTGGGATATCTGGCAGATGCTCTTTTGAGGTTTTGTCCTATGGTATGTAATTTGTGCCCTGGGAGATCTGATAGGTTGAGCCGTGTGCTCGTAATCAGTCCTGGGATGCTCTTTCAAGGTTTTTCGATGACCACATGTAATTTGTTCCCTGGGAGATCTGATAGGTTGAGCCTTGTGCTCATAATCATTCCTGGGATGCTCTTTCGAGGTTTTGTGGTGACCACATGTAATTTGTTCCCTGGGAGATCCAATAGGTTGAGCCTTGTGGTCGTAATTAGTCATGGGATTCTCTTTAGAGGTTTTGTGGTGGGGTCACATGTAATAAGTGCTAGAGATCTAGACAGGATGAAAAAGGCCTCAGATTCTCTTTAGGGTTCTTGCTAGTCAAGAGACTCTTTTAAGGTTTTGTGACGCACGTAATAAGTCCTAAGAATTCCATAGTATGGCCAGTGATGACGAAGACTTCTAGGTGGTGGGCCTACATCCACTATGAAAAAGGACTAGCTTTGTATAACTTCCTATGACGAGTAGATTCAGAGATTGATTGAGATAGCAACAACAGTGATGATGATGATGACTCGATGACGATTATCTAGTGACGATGATCCAGAGAAGATTACTTGTGCTAGAAGACCTGTGTCGAGAAATACCTTCCTATTTAAGAGGGAGTGTTGATGTATATGTAACTTCGGAATGTATTTCACATATATGTATATTTTATTCCTATAGAGATGTTATTATTCCTCTATACGGAAGTGTCATCATTTATATTGTAAGTGTCGTAACTTATACTTGATGGGTTATTAGACCACCCTATTGGGGGTCAGCCATGTGGGTCAAAGGGTTATTAGACCACCCTAGTGGGGGTCAACCCAGTCAGCATTATGTTAAGTGGTTAAGTTGAGGCTGACCTAGTTGAGTAAAGGTCAAGTCAAGTTAGTGTATAAATAGAGAGTGTGTCTCTCTCATTTTACACATTCTATTCTCTCACTCACACTTGGGAGAGTGGCGCACTTGTGGAGGAGGAGGCTCTGCTACTAGGAGAAGACTATCTCTTGGATTCTGGTTGTATCATTGCTCTATCTCTCTCTGAGGAAGCTATTGGGGTTTTTCACCTTTAAGGTTTTCCCCAAGTAAACTCTGTGTCTCTTATGTGCTTGCATTATTGTGTCCATGATTGATATGCTGTAGATTTGTTGTACATGTTGTTCTCTCAATTAAGATCCTAGATCAGATTGAAGTAAATTCTGAAAAATTTAACAATAAGTCGCAGCAAAGCTTCCTCTCCGGGGTTTTGTCTGTCACGGGTGGCTAAACCGACAAGGTTCTAATCATCCAGTAAAGGGCTACCATGTGCTCGTATAGAATAACACACCCAGCCATATTGCCTGGATCCATAATCTAGTTCTTCAACTGTTTGTGCTCCCCAGTAGCGTCTCCCTATTCTACCTCAGCCACCATTGATGCTCATAATCATGGATATCCCTCTGAATCTCCCTAGGGACGTTAAGAACAAAAGCATTATCCTCTTGGCAAGAATGATTACATGCTCGAGAAAAGCCACCACCTAGCTCCCTCGAGGACTCCCCAAGGCTTCTCTTCCTAAATTTTTGAGTAGTATCAGTATCTGCCTCCACTAGTATCATATAAATGCATTTTCCAGCTACTGCCATGATTAGGCTAGTACCTCTTATTAACTGAAGGAGGTACAGCGGGTGACGCTCAACCTTACGAACACTCATTGTCCTGGGTAGCTCTGTAGCTGTCCCAAACAGCCAAGTCCATCAGTTCCTCCCATGTATTAGCATTGGTTGCCATGTGAATCCCACTACCGAAGTTGGCCAACACACCAGCTAATTTATTGCCATTGTGTCTGACATGAGAGAAAGAATTCTCCAAACCCTGAGAAAATAAAGATGACAGGTATTCCAATTTACCTTCCAACCAGGACGATGCCACCTTTGAATTGGATTCAACCTATGAATAATAATGAGCACGACTAAGTTATAACATATAAAATTGTTTGCCGCAACTTCTATTTTCCGAGAAGAAGGATCGTTTAGTAGATAATTGTGAAAACCTTTATCTAGAAATTGAACGATATCCAGAATTGTGAAGACGAAGAAGGATCGACCGACCCTTCTTACAGTCTAAAGCTATAACGAAAAGAATATTGGGAAGAAGAAGGATTGGCCACCCCTTCTTTTACGAGGGAATTATAAAAATAGAACTTGGAGAAAGAGCGACCGATATTTCTCTGTGGATATTTCCACTTTCCAGCAAAATGTGTGAAGCAATGATCATATGAAATATGTGTTTGGAGTGTGGATATCTACTTTAGCGACTCCCTCGAAGGCCCAGATGCTCTTTCTCCTCAGCATCCACTTCCAACACCCCAAAATGGAACAACCTGACAAAAGAGCGACCTCACTTTCTCTGACAAAATTTTGACTTGATAGCAAACTCTTTGTAGCAAAACTTTTCTAAATTTTTTCGTTCAAATGTGGAAACCTAGTCTCCAGGGTGACACGTGGAATGCTAAGATTGTGCTATGTTGATTTAATTATTCATTAATGACAGTTTGTAAATTTCCTTCCTCTCTCTGTTAATTTTTATTTCCAGTAACGACAGTCTGTAAATTTCCTTCCTTTCTCTGTTAATTGTTATTTCCAGTAAATCTTTTGCATTGTGTTATTCTTCATGCTTGGATGAAAGTAATCTTAAATCAGAATTCATATGTTTATGTTCTGGTTTACCGCATCTAAGTATCCACCAATTTTCTGCTAAAATTGATAATGGATTCATTTATGAGCAATGCCCAATATTAATGGATTGTTTTCTTTTCTTCATTATCAACCTGCAAACTAAGACAAACAAGGGTATTCACCAATTTTCACGAATTGTCTGCTAAATTTCACTTAATTTTAAGAACTTTTTTATCAGCTTTATCTCTTCAACTAAATGCCTTGGTATCGTATGCAAGACTCAAATGTGTTCTCATTGCATCCAACAATTCGAGTCATAAACCACGTCCAACTACCCAATACATGGGACTTTTCTATAGTGAATATTAACTGCAAAATTATATTAAAAAGAAAAAACATGTTTCAATTTTCTGAGTTCATTTGCCGTTATCTTTTTCCAGCAAACCTAGCAAAATGCTAGAGTATTTGCAGAAAACAATATGGAATATATGAAAATAATACGCTACACCACTAGACAAAAAATTAATGCAAGCTGGCGGCAATCCTGTAACGTACGATTTTGAAAATATAATGATGTGAATTCATATTAATGGACTGCAAGAAGATAACTACCCAAAATTGAAGGAAATAAATTCTGGAAATATGAAGAAGACAGACAAGGGTGGAAGGAAATCTGAAGAATCTAAAACGTTCAATGACTTTAAATCACTGTGAACTTGAAACTGTCATTGCACTGATTTTTGACAACCATGGAAGATATGGATTTTTAGCCCAGAGGCTGAATAAGCATTCTCTGTTACAGATTTAGATTTATGGTTTGAATAACATAAATACCTGCCAATTGAAAAACTAGCAGTCGATTCTTCAAACCAATCTTACTGCTCTACCCGCCCAACACTCTTCTCGGTTCCAACTCAGCAAAAGGAAACCTCGGTCCTCAGAGAAAACAGAGATCCAAACTCGCAACCACAAAGAGTTTGAACTTTAAGTTTCAATGTTCTGTGGCGAGATATCATCACCGAGTATCAATGCAGAAAAGTTCGTGACATTAATTATCATAGTGTGGCAGGATATCATTTGTATGTCATGACACATAAACATAATCCATCATAAACATGATGAGATTATTCACACGAGTGATACAGTCCGTCATTTACCATTAGTGCCGTACAAACCATTTTAAACGATGGCAAAGATCACCTCCATACCAACGTACAAACCATTTTAAATGGTGGAAAAGATCACCTTCTCCAACGTAGAAACGATTTTAAATGGCGGAAAAGATCACCTCCCCCAACATACAAACCATTTTAAATGGCGGAAAAGATCAATCGAGCGGAAAAAGATCAAGGATCCCACGTCAATTCTGCATCCCCAACATGCGCGCTAAGACGGAGAGATGGGTGGTTGTGGAATCTAAAACTGCTCTCCACGTGGTAGCACCACATGATTTCGCAAGTTGGAAGGGTGGTAAGGAAAACCATCTTCCTCCATTTGTGAAACCACCTTCGCCCATCCTTCACGGTCGCTGACACATGTGGATATGATGTGGCCGGTCCCTTATATTACAGTTGTAACCAAAACCAAAGAGTCTGCCTTATAGCTGATTATATAAGGCAGACTATATCTAAAGTGGAGCCTTTTAGAATTTATAGTCCCTATAGTTGTGGCTATATGTATAAAGTTTTCAGTTTCTTGCAACTATGATTAAAATGTATTAGAATATTCTATGTTTTCAAGACATTCTATGCTAGGTTTGCAAAGGTGTATAAATAATTAAATTTAAATTATTATAAAATAAAAATCAAGATAATTGCTATTTAAATGTAATATATGAATTTAGTTTTAAAGTAAGACTTAAAACTATTTACAATTAGTTAAAAGTTTATTTTTTTATTCATAAAGTAAATAGTAAAATATATAAATTTACTTTGTTTTATTTAATATATAAAAGTCAAAATAGATTTTCATTTATTATTGTTTACGGTAATTGAAATTCAACGTAGGGACAAGTGAATACTCTAGAATGGGTGGTAGATGAGATTAGTGCACCAACTCGACAAGGTACCATGAAAAAGCAATTACTGCAGCTTAATTTTCTATAGAATTGTTTTTGAGTCAACCATGTATATGTATGGGTCCGAGCCAATAGGAATGTCGTTAACAACCCACAAGGCAATCATGAATGCATGTAAGCACCCGGTGAAGGGAACGTGCAAGAAAAATTCCCAAAGTTCCCAATTTTAGAGGGTAGAAGAAGTTCCCAATAAGTTCCCAACCATCCAAAACGGTTCCCATCAGATTTGGAAACTTTCTTACAAGTTCCCAAGTTCGTTGGAACATCGGAACTTTGGGAACGAGTTTCTTAAAAGCTGAGAGTGGTTCCCGTGCTACATAGCTTATCTTTATCCAACACAGATCCAAGCAACTGCCTTTGTAAGAGCGCTTTTCCACTTAGCATCAATATAAATGTGTGGTTGTCTATCAGTTGCAGAAAATTAATAGATAAAATGAGTTAAACGAAGAAATTCATTTAAGACATAATAACACATGAATCGTATATTAATAGAAATCCAACCTATAGATCGATGCATTGATTAATTAATTAATTAAGAAATCCAAAAAAGATGGGCAAGAGAAACCGACTGAATTTCATTAGTTATGCAAAAAATTACAATGACTCGATACATAAAACATTAGAATAATCCAATCGACATCCCCACAACTTGCCTTGATATTCTTCTTGTGTCCTCATGGTGCCATCCTCCTCCCAAAAGAGAGGAAGTCCCTTCTTGAATAAACATTTCTTTGTAGAGTTTTACTTGATGTGCTAAAATGTCTATCCTTTCTTGAATTGTGTTCATCTGGTGATACTTATTCACCACCTTCCCCAAATAATAGTAGACACTCTATCCTTTATGCTAGTTGTTTTCACCTCATCCTCTTCCAGCCTATTCATAAATTCTATGGCCTTTTCTGCACACTCCATGGGATTCTTGTTCAACATTTCCTTGACATCCTCTTTGTCCAGAATGAAATCAAGACATGGCCTCAATTTCTCTGTGGCCCTCTGCAATATTGTCATCCCAAATGGCTTGCTTTGGTTCCACTTGTAAGCTACTTTATTAATTCATCATATTTCACTTGTAGCCCTAGGTATTTACCTCCTAATACTTTCCCTCTTGCTCTTTTTCTAAGACTCTGCTCCTCAGCTCTGTGTTCTCCATGGGAGCTATATCAATCAGCCATAACTTCTCCTTCTCTTCAAACTTCAACAGCCTAGCTTTGCAGTCTGTTGGTTCCTCTTGTAGCTTTTCTCTCTTCTCCTCCATCTCTGCCAATTTAGAAGCTTATACCAACTGGATGGAGGGGATCTTTAAATTATTTTTTAATGACTGAATGATGATTTCTTTGTCATCCGACATCTTTTTTAGACTACCCTTCTTGTCTTCTTGGCTTTCAGGAGCCAACAATACATTTTGTGGCTTTTTTATTTGTGTCATGTGGGATTTGTTCTGACTTGCAATTTTGACAGTTCTAGGGAAGCCTTTAGCAGTTTGGCATAGATAACCTCCCCAGTCTCCTTGTGCAAGTTGATCATATCAGGAACAAGAATAATTCCAAGTTCACTTTCAGTTCAGTGGCTTTGGTTTTGGTATCTGAGGCCAAGTTCAAGGTGTTCTGGGCATGGCTCCTGTTAGCTACCAAAGACACATATTTATTTGAAATCTACCTCACCTCTTCATATAGCTTAGAATCCTTTGAGGCTGCTTTCAGGCTCTCTTTGTACTCACCCAGTAACTCTGCTATACTCTTGCTAGGTGAATGTTTGGCTGAATACATATTCTTTGACCTCGAAAGCAGGCATCTTAATCTAAACCTGTTTCTTTTTTCCTTGACCCATTGACACATGTAGAATTTGCTGCTCAGGTTTAATCTTAACCTGTTTCCTTGACTCGTTGACACCTGTAGAATATGCTACTCAGGTTTTTGCACTATCTGCCTTTTGGGAGCTCTTTCTGTGTCATAATCTATATCCATGACATCCATATTGTAACGTCCCCAGCTTGACCCTATTGCATTAATATTGTAAATGATGTAAATATTGTCATTTAGTCATGGTGAGGAGCTCAAGGCCAAGGCCCCGCCACTGATTTATCGTTTTATGTATTGGAAATTAGAATAGATGCATATGGTTCTTTTGATAGCGGTGCACAATGTAACATCGGAAATCATGTAAATATGCAATTTTAATGAAAAACCCACAACCAGCTTCGCAATGCAACAAAAGAGATGGGGGCATGATCTTTACAAGGAATAGGGAGGGAGATTATTCAAACCCTTGGGCCAATGGTGTTAATCCATGTGTCAATGGGGAAACCCCTAAAAACCACCAACTACCCATTTTGTCTCATGCACCCAATCATTTAATTCTTCCAAAGATTGGTTGGGGCAGTTATTGCCTTGTAAATGAAGAAGTATGGCAGCCAATTTCGTGCATGGGCAAGCCATCAACCTGGAAATTCGTGTTTTTGCTTGTTGGGCAAGAAAACACCCACGAAATGGTGCCCAAAGCCATTCTGAACAGTCAGCCTTCTCTCATTCATGCAGTGGAAGCTAGCTGGGTCTTTCCCTGCATGTTTTTCATCCAAATCCTGCATTTTTCCATGCCTGGGAGTTCGTTTTTGCTTATACAGTAGCTTGGGAGAGAAGGGCCACGATTTGGGGACTGTATGGAGGTCATTTTTGCCCCCGAATGTCCAAGGACATTTTTCTAAAAACGGATTGGCTTCCCAGGGTTGTTCCCCATCTCCCCATTTCGTTTTTGTGTGTTCCCACGTTTTTCTGAGTGAGTTGAAACCCCATCTCATGCATCCCACTGTGGGAAGCGTTTTCCTCATGCCCATTAATTGTTGTTTCATTGTTAAGTGCATCCCGTTTTGGATTTGAACCTGTGAGTAGGAGCTTCAAGAGTGGAAGGGGACAGATTTGGCTTGATGAGCCCAATGAAGTATCCATAGCTCCATGGTTGAGCCACTAGTCTAGTAATTCACCTCTGCCCATCTCTGAGCAGCCTGAGAAACCCAACTGCTGGTTGGCTTGGCTAATTCTGGCATATCTTTGGCTATGTGAGAGCCCGTTTCCCCTTTTTCTTGTGGAGATCATGCCCAACTCGGGGGTGGCAGTGGTGCTGAGAGATTAAGGAGCACACTGGCCTACGGTTGGGTGGAACGTTGCAGAAGCCTAGCTGGTTTCTCCGGGATTACTTGGTTTAAAGATAAGTATTCTCATTTGCCATTTTTGCAATGCATACACTTAATGGTTATCATGAAAATGCTGGATGTGTGTTAATTCTGCACATGATTTACTTTCGCTGTGTTTTTAAAATATTTATGCATCTTCATATCTCCATTTCTATTATGTGAATGCTTATGAAATAAGTTTATGGGGCTGGATGCCCAGTTTTAGTCTCACGATCCTCCCCCTTGCACTGGTATGATGGGTGGGGACGTGACACATATTTTCTAACTTGCTAGTTTCCCTAGAGCCACTGGAAAGGGGTATAGTTTCTTCAACCACTAGGACAGTTTCTTCAACCACTGGGACCACGACGGAGGAGGTGGGTAGTGGATAAGTGGATTTTGTTACCATGGAGGTGGAGTCATCCTGTACATCTACCTCCATCTTCTCTTTTCCATGATATTCTAACTCAGCAAGACCTACAAGCTCAAAATGTTCAAAACCCTTTCTATTGATTTCTTTCCTTCTGTCTGAGATGATATGGTGGGGGTCATAGTTTATAGCAGCCTTGGTTTCAAGCCCTATGTCTGGCATCATACCTTCAATGGTTGGAAAAGCTTCTGCCTAATGAATTCCAGTGTAAAATAGTCTAGGGGTTAAAAAAGCAGGCAGTGCATTAGGTGCATGGGAAAACCCATAAACTCCAATTGTTGCGTTGTGTTCTAAGAGGAACATGTCATCCTTGTATGTTCTAGAGCAAATAGGTTTTTCAGGTCGTCCAACTATAGATCTCCCTTTATGCCCGTTGATCTGATTCCGAAAATCTTCCAAATGTGTTTCACCCTTCTCGCTTCATATTTGAACAATTATTTCTTAATTAAAACTTTATTTCTAGGGTCATCATTTTCAAAAGTCATTCCATAACCAATTAATGTTTTCCCAAGGATGTTAAACTTGAGAACTAAATGATATCACCTTATTTTATATGTACATAAATTCTAAACATATAACAAATTAATTATAACTTTCGGTTAATAAAAAGTAGATCTATCTCCACCTATTTCACTCTATGTGATATCCAAATACTAACTTCATCCACATGTTAAATTCATTTACTCAATAAGAACTCATATATACCAATATTCATAGTAAGGCGCCTATGGCCGTCGATTTTCATCGCCCAAGATCTACACCCTTCATCTGTGCCCCTATAATTTCTCCCTCATCACCAATGTTAAAGCTTAGGATCTTTTATTATTTCATTCGTACACTGCAAATTTGGTATCAATGTTTTAATTATGAGGTAAACCATGTGACGTCAAGTAGCTCGGCTCTTTAATTCCCCTGCCCTGACATTGCCTCATCCTGCCTGGAAACAATTCACATGGATCTTCGACGTGCGAAAATCAGGCTGCCAGGTTCACGCTACTATGTTCTTTCATGGCCCTCTGCGCTGCGCAGTTGCACTCACCTGGTTCTGCTCCAGGCTCGTGCTCCATTTCTCCTTACGCTCTCAGTTAACTGCACCTATCACATCTTCTCATTGGCTTCCATGGGCAGGCCAAAGGGTCACACCAGGCAGGGTTACGGTGTTGAAGTCTCACTTCTAGTCCATTTACTAGTTGATAACTGGGAGGCTAGGATAATTGCGGACATTATGGCTAACATGAATCAGGAGGAGACCTGGGACGCCTATTGGATTGTAAAGAACATGTTAGGCCAGGTTATGGAGGACATGCAGACTAATTGGATCTCTGCTCACCATGCCACCCAAACACGGTAGGCTGCTCTGCCAAACATGGCGGCCACCCCTGCCACCCAGGAACACACGCTCAGTTGGGACTCCTATGCTTCCACTCATCCCTTTGGCCATGACGGTCGTCCTGGGAACAATACACGTGGCGCCACCACATCTGCTGTTAGACCTGAAGCCACCCTTGGAACTCTGGCCACTTCTCTTGGCATGGATAAGTTCAACCCAGTGGGTAGCATGTCAGTTTTGACACGTAGCAGGGACCCCATCACCTCCACCTTGGACATAAGTCCGACCCAAGGGGTAGCATGTCGGTTTTGACACGCAGTAGGGACCCCATCCCCTCCACCTTGGGTCCGATCCTGGTGAAGCATACACGCAGTGAGCTGACTGGTTTCATTCCTTTCATGCCCCAAAAGACAACTCCCTTGCTGGTCAAGCTCCCTACTCAGGGCACTCATCCTTCTGCGAAAACTACTCTGCCTCATGTGAGAGCTATGTCGACACCTAGGATTGCTACTTTGACACCTGCAAGCAATTGGAAGGACATGGATTACTACAGCTGCCCAATTCTGGAGGAGACACCTTCGGATGTAGAAGGCCCCTCTGCAACTGGTTGAGGAGATTCTTCCGATGTCTCTCTCTTACTTTTTGTCTTTTTTGGTTTTTCCTATGACTGCAAGTTTTTTGTTTGCCTCTATGGCCATGACTACTATTGATATTCACCCTGGTTTCCCTACAATGGGAAGGGTTTTTTTGTATAGTTTGATTTTGAATTGCCACAACTCTGCTGATATATATGGCTGGCACCTCTAGATAAGACCACCGCTGACTGTCATCTCTACTGTATTTTTATTAGTTTAATATAAATCCGCATCTTTATAAAAAAAAAAATTCTCCTCCATTAGCAATGTTTGTAATATCTAGTGTATTTTTATTAGCTTAATATAAATCCGCATCTTTACAAAAAAAAAAATTCTCCCCCATCAACAATGTTTGTAATCTCTATTGTATTTTTATTAGCTTAATATAAATCCGCATCTTTACAAAAAAAAAATCTCCCCCATTAGCAATGTTAAAGGTTAGGATCTTTGATTCGACAACTGAGGCCTTTCCCCTCGTTTTATGGACCTGAACCCCAATATGATTGTAGGGAAAAACTGGTGCAAATAGTATGATTGTAGCTGAAGGATTGAAGCACATATAAGATTATCCTGTTATAAAATGCTAACTAGAAAATTGGCATTAATTTAACAACATAGGTTGATCATTTGAAGAAATAGATAAATGATTTAAAACATTTAAACATGAAACAAATTCATTTAAAACATGAAAACATAGATCATACAGAACAAGGTATTAATTGTGATTGCAAACTAAATCAGTGTATTTCAACATAAATCGAACAAATTTGATAAATTAACAAAACAGATATCAAGAGAAAACTAATTGTATTTATTCAATGCTGCAAAAATTACAATCTCTTAATGAATCAGAGTATCTCCAGTCCTCTTTCAGTGATTTTCTCCCCCCCTTAAATAATAATTACCAAATAGATACAAAGGGTAAACTTCCCAACAACTCGTCCACATCAGGATGATGGGTTGCGGAAAGAAAAAACTTTCAAATCCAACTAACCAAGCTTCCGCATTGCGGATTGTGGGTTGCCGAAAGCACAAAATTTGCAGAAAATTTGTGCTTTCTGCAAATCACAAAAGCACAAAAAAATCAATGAATTTTCTAAAGGGAAAATTATTAACTGGACATAACAAAGAGATCATCAATGGACCTCTAGAGTGGGATCATCAATCACAATGCTATCAAGCAAATCAGCAATTGCCTCAGAGACTTCAGTGACCTCTTGTGTTATGTAGACACATCATGGAAAAGAGATCAATTGCAATTGCGGGTTGTGGAATAAAAAAATATCAAATCCAAATGACCAATAAATCCGTAATCCTCATTGCTAGATGATTGCGGGGAGAAAATCTATGTTTTCCGCAACACACAAAAATCCACTTACCAGAAAATTGTTTGAAGAAATGTAAAATTATTCAACCTACGAAGGCTAGATCGTCAATTCATTTATATCCATAACAGTGAACACTGGGAAAATGCTTACCACAACAAGGGTTCGGTCGACCCGTCATTTACAAGACTACTGTAAGCAAATTTAATATACGAAGGCTAGTCTGAGAATTCTCGACTTTCAACTTCCACTGTAAATAGTAGGGATCCGCCACTTCAATTAGTAGATAAGTGTGAACACCCATATCCATCAATTCACCTATATCCATAATGGCGAACACAAGAAGAAGGGCAATCATTCTTAAAACTATTATGAATAGAGTTATAGGCATAAGAAGGGTTGGCCGCCCCGTCCTTTATGAGGGATTTGTAAAAATAGACAACTTGGAGAAAGAGGGGCCGCTCTTTCTGTTTAGAGTGTTGATCTGTACTTTTGGCACTACTACAAAACATCTCTGGAGGAAGGAGTGGTCACTGTTTCTCCTCAGCATTTAATTCCAACACCCTTTCACTAAACACAAGTTTCAACTTGCCATCAAACTCTTTGAGGAATCTTTCTATAAATTTTGTTGTTAAAATGTCGAGATATAACTTCTAGGGTGAAACGTGGATTATGGGAAGAAGAAGGGTCAGCCGCCCCTTCCTTTATGAGGGATTTGTAAAAATAGACAACTTGGAGAAAGAGCAGCCACTCTTTCTATTTAGAGTGTTGATCTCTACTTTCGCCACTGCTACAAAACATCTCTGGAGGAAGGAGTGGTTGCACTTTCTCCTTAGCATCTAATTCCAACACCCTTTCACTAAACACAAGTTTCAACTTGCCATCAAACTCTTTGAGGAATCTTTCTATAAATTTTGTTGCTAAAATGTCGAGATCTAGCTTCTAGGGTGACACATGGATTATGGGCAGAAGAAGGGTCACCCGCCCCTTCCTTTATGAGGGATTTGTAAAAGTAGACAACTTGGAGAAAGAGCGGCCACTCTTTCTGTTCAGACTGTTGATCTCTACTTTCGCCACTGCTACAAAACATCTATGGAGGAAGGAGCAGTCGCTCTTTCTCCTCAGCATCTAATTCCAACACCCTTTCACTAAATACAAGTTTCAACTTGCCATCAAACTCTTTGAGGAATATTTCTATAAATTTTGTTGTTAAAATGTCGAGATCTAGCTTCCAAGGTGACATGTGGATTATGGGCAGAAGAAGGGTCGGCTTCCCTTTCCTTTATGAGGTATTTGTAAAAATAGACAACTCGAAGAAAGAGGAGCCGCTCTTTCTGTTTAGAGTGCTAATATCTACTTTTGCCACTGCTACAAAACATCTCTGGATGAAGGAGTGGTCGCTCTTTCTCCTCAGCATCTAATTCCAACACCCTTTCACTAAACACAATTTTCAACTTGCCATCAAACTCTTTGAGGAATCTTTCTATAAATTTTGTTGTTAAAATGTCGAGATCTAGCTTCCAGGGTGACACGTGGATTATGGGAAGAAGCAGGGTCAGCTTCCCCTTCCTTTATGAGGGATTTCTAAAAATAGACAACTTGGAGAAAGAGTGGCTACTCTTTCTATTTAGAGTGTTGATCTCTACTTTCGCCACTGCTACAACACATCTCTGGAGGAAGGAGTGGTTGCTCTTTCTCCTCAGCATCTAATTCCAACACCCTTTCACTAAACACAAGTTTCAACTTGCCATCAAACTCTTTGAGGAATCTTTCTATAAATTTTTTTGTTAAAATGTCGAGATCTAGCTTCCAGGGTGACACATGGATTATGGGCAGAAGAAGGGTCGCTCGCCCCTTCCTTTATGAGAAATTTGTAAAAATAGACAACTTGGAGAAAGAGCGGCCGCTCTTTCTGTTTAGAGTGTTGATCTCTACTTTCTCCACTGCTACAAAACATCTCTAGAGGAAGGCGCGGTCTCTCTTTCTCCTCAGCATCTAATTCCAACACCCTTTCACTAAATACAAGTTTCAACTTACGATCAAACTCTTTGAGGAATATTTCTATAAATTTTTTTGTTAAAATGTCGAGATATAGCTTCCAGGGTGACACGTGGATTATGGGAAGAAGAAGGGTCGGCTGCCCCTTCCTTTATGAGGGATTTGTAAAAATAGATAACTTAGAGAAAGAGCGGCCGCTCTTTCTGTTTAGAGTGTTGATCTCTACTTGCACCACTGCTACAAAACATCTCTGGAGGAAGGAGCGGTCGCTCTTTCTCCTCAGCATCTAATTCCAACACCCTTTCACTAAACACAAGTTTCAACTTACCATCAAACTCTTTGAGGAATCTTTCTATAAATTTTGTTGTTAAAATGTCGAGATCTAGCTTCCAGGGTGACACGTGGAATGCTTAGATTGTGACATGTGACATATTTGATTTTTACAGTACTTTTGCTATTGTTTAAAAGAATATAACGGATCTTAAAGGTACCATTTCAATATTTTTTTTCACACAATGAAAATAGCATACTATTAATTAAGTAAATAGTATCAATGGATACAACAACAAGGAGAAAGGTCATAGTCTCCCCGAAAGAAAGCATTCCAGCCATGACCAACCACAGATCAAATGTACCAACAAGAACCAACCCATCCATCAACGGTGAAACAATGGGCAGAAACCATAAGTACCAACATATTACCAACCCATCCGCCTGTAGCAAAACAATGGGCAACAATGGGCAACAAGCACCAATAGAACCAACAATTATATCAAGCCCATCCATGGCAAAACAATGGGCATCATGAAATAAGTTCAAAACTTTATCTAAATTGAAAAAGTATAAATAAATCCAAACATAATCAATAAATAAGAGAGGTTAAGAATTTAAAGACCAAAGAATTAGAAAATTATTTAAAATTAATATTCAAAACACTGCATATATTTTATTCAAGGAGGATCCCGACATATCACAGAGTCTAAATTTTTCAAAATGTAGGGCCGAGGACAAAATCCCTCCCCCAAACTAACACAAAAGTAAACCTAAAATAGCTGCCAATACAAAATACAAACTAAACAGAAGGGCCTTGGAAAAAATCCCTCAACTAAACTATCAAAAAAGTAAAAATATTAAAGTTTTTAGTAAGACCATCGTGGGTGGGCCGCATGCTTCTCTCAAGATGAGTCAATCTCCATTGGTTTCACCTTGTCGAATGATCTTGAGGGAGTTGATGAGGGAGTTCAGGCAGTTGAAGGAGTTTCGGCAGTTGTGGGAGTTGATGAGGGAGTTCTGATAGCTAGACGGGACTATCGAGAACCTACCGAAGTAGCTGGGATCCCCTCATTACCTTGAGGTATGGTGGGTTGATTTCAAATGGCTTTGTCATGCTCACGGAGGAGGCCTCGGATTGTCTCCATCATTCTTTGGTCCATCGAGTTTTGGTTGCTTTCCATTCTTTACTCCATTGAGTTTAGCCTGGTTTCCATGGTCTGTTGAATCTCATTGATCCGCCTTTCCAGATTCTCCACTGTGATGTGGGTGGCTTCATTGGTGAATCTGGTCCTTCCGTGTGTGATACTTTCCACTATTATAAAACAGGTATACTTTCCTGAAGAACTGCTATAAGAAATCTTTCCTGAAGAGCAGTCGTTATGCATAGCAGTGGTCGGAATCTGGAGACTTTCCTTTTCTCCAAGTTTAACAACCAGCCGTGGAGGAGGGCTAGTGGATGGAGAAAGAGTCGAACACAGAGCTAATTTCGAAAACATTTTCAGCAAGATAGGTCGAACAAGAGTAGATCCTATTTAAACGTGTGGAAATGATAAAAAAAAAACAGAACACGATCCAAAACCAAAACTCGGATCACAGGAAATCTCCAGATCCATCAAAAGACTGTTATAGCGGGTTATAGGACATTAAGGGTCAAAGACGTTACTCGAGAACTAGCAGACTTTACCCTTTGATTTAACTGATGGGACATATTGAAAGGCAAGGGTTCATAATTGGGATCATAAACTTTTGAAGTCCACTGTCGATCTTTGATGGGGCGATCCAACGCTACAGGATAGTTACGCAAACTATGAAGATCAATGATGAATTGATGCCATTATAAGGATCCAATAATTTTTTTAAGAAGAGGCATGATTTTCCTTTATAAAGTTCTCAAATAATAAAGTTCTTTGAAAATATATATAACCATACAAGTCAAATGTATGAAGAGGACCATAGGTGTCTATGAAGTTTTCGTAATTTGGTAATTGCATATTAGAAGCAAGATCTGAAAAGCCGAAGTTAAGGCCTTCTAAGGGAATTGCTGCCTCCTTCTTGTCATGGTGGGGCCTCCTTTCCTGTTTAGCAGGTAGAAAACCAAGGGTGTAGGAGCATCCTTTTTGTAGTGGTAGAAGAATCCATGGGATTAAGTTCTCCATCAATTTGGTGCTTGTAAAACAATTTTGTATACGATTACCTCATTAATAGGAAAGCTTTGTTGGTTTTACCTTTGAGGTTTCCATGATAAATCGGTGTGTTCAAATTTTTAATTGTGCTATTCACACTGGGAATGATTATTTAACATGTGCTTAATACTAAAAAGGGTAGAAAAAGGCAATACGGATTCCCCCCCACCCACCTCTTAATATTGTTGGATGAACCAACACCTACCACATAGCCCTCATCGTCGCCTAGTATCATCTTGTGTAGTTGATGCTCTAGCGCCTATGCTTAATATTTTAAGCACTTGGGCCTATTGGCATAACTTTGTAGGCCCCCTAAGGTAAGCTTACTTCCCTTATACTTTGTAAGCCCTCTCTCGACTCCAAAGATCATGAAATTTACCCGATCTTTTTAGGTACTTGGGACAAAAATATTGCTAAGAATGGGGTCCCTTTGTGCAGAGATTTTGTACCTTGTCCCACCTCATGAACACCTTTCAAATTTATCTTTCACATGATCCTGCCACCCTAATATGAATAAGAAGAATAATATTCCACTTCCATTGTATCACAGTTTCCATCAACCTATACGTGTATATATGTCCTTGTACATGTATCAATGTTCATGTATCATTGTATTGATGTCGTTATTGCAATCCATGTTCGACACAAGGACTCAATCATTGTCTTTGTCACAATGACAACTTGTACATGCCCCAAATTTATCGTCCAAGAACGGCAGCAACTTCTTCCAAGATATACTTCCGATGTATAGCAAGACCATATAGATGCCTCCAAAGAGTGTAATCAAATCCTAGAAACAATCACCAATAGACCTCGTAGTACATTCAAAAAGTTTAGAGGGATCTCATGCCAATATCATTACCATGGAATATTCCAATACAATCACCAATAATATCTATGTCATTGGAGAGTGGTTTTTTATCATTTCTCATTTTGCATATTGTGGAGTGTTTACTCTACTTTCCTTAGTACCAATTTCGAGGGTGAAAGATTTCCTAATTGGGAATTGGAGAGGCCATTGTGCATTGGACCATGAGGACAGAGGTTGTGGAACCCATTTGTTGCAAGATTCCCCACTACACTTGGCATGATTCTCTCACCAATTCGAGTTCAAGATGAAGGGTAACATACTTGGGGTAGTTTAAGAGGCATTATTCATGTCATGAGTCATGTAAGGTCGAATTGGAGTGGAAGAATAAGTCACCAATTGTGACACTTGGGCTAAATTCCCTAGCCTCTAGTATGACAACAATGACACCTATGACACAAATCAGACCTAAATGCTAACATCTAAAATATATGACATGTTAGGGATAAAAATAGCATCCAAGAAGGTGCACAAGGGAGTTAGGGAAGCCAAAGAGACACCCATTCAAAATGAGGGAATAAGGAGACTAGGAATTGTTGGACAAGTCGTACACATTGGAAACTCTTCCCAAATTGAGTTGGAATGAATCCACCAGCTTGCTCGCTCGCCTTGGTCAATTGCATCTCCTTCTCCATTCAAAAGTTTGAAATTCCAAGTTTGGATTTTTAGGGTTTCTCTGTCAAATGCTAGCAAGCTACAAATCCAGTGTCAAGATCTAAATATTTTATTTCCACTTACGTTTCTCATTAAGATGTCTCACCACACCAAGCTTGATAACTTCCAAACATGAAAGTAAGGGTTGGGTTTAAATCCTAGAAGAGAATGAATTGGATACCTACGTAATGCAGAATGGAGAAATAGTGATGACCACCTTGAATGGTCCTCCTAGGTCATGCGATTGTTTCATCCAAGGAAATTGTGCTAGAAGCTCATCACATTCAGTGGGCTGCAGGAGGAATGCTCATAGGAAGAAGCTCGAATTGTAGCTCGAAAAGAGAACATGGCTCTCATAGCACACACCAAGAAGAATTATAACAAGAGGGAGCATCCTCATCACAAGGATATTTTCCGAGGAACAAAAGCAGCTCCCACAAGAAGAAGAACACTCTGTTAGAGACTCCAGTAGCTCCTGCAAGGAAGCAAAGATTGAGAGGGAGTCCACCCAACTACTCTTAAAGATGGAAGGCATCTAGAAGGTTACGGGATATGTGGACAACATTCTTGAAGAAATCCTTGTAGACACATCAGACACATGACATGGAGACTCATGTGTGCAAACTGAAGAAAGCCTTGTACGATTCGAAACAGGAACCGAGGGTAGCTTGGGATTTACCAAGAGTAAAGCGGATTCCAACCTTCACTACAAGGTTGAGGATGACTTGGTTGTGACAGGTGAGGATAGGTGAGGATGGGTTGATTGCTGCCGAATTCGAGATAAGGGACTTGGGTATGATGCCGAGTTCAAGATAAGGGACTTTGGTATGATGCACTATTTTCTACGCATGGAGGTGTGGTAGAGTGCAGATAGAATCTTCCCTGGACAAAGAAGTATGCAATAGATATCCTGAAGCAGTTCGGGATGATGGACTATAAGGCCATGGCCACACCTATGGCATCGAACCTGAAGCTATTGAGCGATGCTTCACCAGATTCGGTTGATGCCATGATGTATCTTCAGATGATTGGGTCTTTGATGTACCTGGAAAATACGAGACCATATATTTGCTTTGTTGTAAACACATTGAGTCAGTATATGGTGGAACCCAGGAAAGTTCACCTGATTGCGGCAAAACATGTGATGATACATATGAAGGGTACACTAGATTATGGACTCATATATGCCTCATATAGTGAGTTTAGACTGTATGGGTACACAGACTCAGATTGGGTTGCTGACAGTAGAAGATGTTCCAGCTGATGGTGTTGCTGATGAGGATGTTCCATTAGATGGTGTTCCAGCTCACGAGGTTGTTGACAGTAGAAGATGTTCCAGAAGATATTAGTCTACAATCATTGACGAGGCTCCTTTTTATGTCTTAATAACCTTCATATACCTTCAGACCCAATTCGAAATCCTTTAAAGAGTCTTTTGGAGCCATCTACCCTTGGGGGATTCTAAAATTTCCTCTATATGGGTTCTTGGTTTATCTCGGTTAGACATTGCTTATTAAAAGTTGTAGAGAGGAACGACGCAAATTTTGTCACTTTTTATGTCCTAATACCTTTTAAACACATTTAGACCCAAATTAGAATCATTTGAATCCATTTGGAAGCATTCGAGTCATTAATAGTCTAAGGGTCGAATTGGCCAAAAAATTTAATTTTTGAAGTTTAACAAATTTATTAAAAAGGGACACTACATGAACAATTATGCAACTAATATGAAATGGGTTGTGTACAAAAACAATGCCAACCTTAGATGTTATTTCTACGACATGTGATCTCTGACTCCTTCTTTTCCTAATTTAATGTTTCATCTCACTGCCATCTTGGAAGATTGATCTTGTTTAGACTTCTCTTATCTCTTATGGTCATCTCTCCCTTTTCCTCATCAAATTCTTCCCATGTTACACTAGATCTTCTTCAAACCCATCTACATACAAATTATGTCTAGAATTGGTATAATTCATCAAACAAGTGATTTCTTCATAAAAATTGTTACTTGTTAGCATTTTTGTCTTTATGTTTTTTAAATTTATTCTTTGGTTATTTAACATTAATATAACATTCAGCTTATTAATGTTTATAGAGAGGAACAATGCAAATATTGCTACTATTCTAAGGTTAGAAAGGGTCTCTCACTCCAAGGGCGGAGGTGGAAAAGGCGCTCAAAAATTGGATGATTCACACCAAAAGTTGCAAACGTGTAGCAACGTGGCGGAATAATGATCTAGATTCACCCAGAAGCAAATCGATGGTGGAAATGGGTTCCCGTGCTAGAAAGTGCACGGTGGTTAAACGTGGATAAGTTGGAGCAGAAATTAAGCTGGTTACCACGTGACAAGCATTGGTGGAGTCTACTATGAAAAGTGGTTAAATTTAAACCGCTCATCGCAAATTCCGGAACCACCTAAGCATATGTTGTATAAAAGGTTTGTTCGAAGTTTTAAAAAATGTTTTTTTGCTTATTGCCTGGAGGAAAAGAGCTCGGAGGAAAAGAACCAACGGGAAACACATCGTTGTCTTTGTCAACTGGAACAACACCCAAGAAGCTCACTTCATAGGTAGCTCGAAACCCTCAGTGTTTAGATTTTGTGTCCCAAATGGAGAAAACCCGCGACCTTCTTCCCTTCAATGAAAGTTCAGATGAAAACGAGAAGCTTGTTTTTGACAGGGAAAGGGATATTTTCGACCCTGTTTTTTCTATGTGTAGTATTTCCCAGTCTAAGGAGAAATTAATGGAGTTTAAGTCGCAGGGAAAGGATGTATTTAATGTTTTTGGTTCTTTTCTATACTATTTTTGTGCCGAACAAACCCTACACTTCCCTGAATTTGTTTGTTGGTGTGCGGTGAAGTATTCGTAGGCCCAAAGGGTAATCATTAATGTAAAAACGACCAAAATTCTATGCCCAGTAAATGTGCAGAGTGTCCGTGAGGTTCTAGGTTTAACTGAAACATTTCCCAAAAGCCCTGAGTCATTTAACAAAGAAAATTTGGCAAAGTTTTATACAAACTGCAGTCCTGCAGAAAAAGACAATTTTTTATTACAAGTCTTGAAAGATGGTTAGTCGCATGAAAACCTATCGTTCCCTTTGAGTATTGATGTCTTTCAGCAAGATACACAATTAGTTTTGTCCTTGTTGAGTCAAGTTTTAGGTCTAGATAGTGATAAGTCAATCATGGAAGTTATGTCAGGTTTCCTTCTCCAAGTAATTTCACCAGAGTCACAGTCAAGTCCGGTGTGTTGTTTTAATTTTGATGAATTCCTAGCTGAAGCGATTCATGTGCAGTTGGTGAATTTCAACCGGTTGAAGCATTTCATATATTAGTCATATCTCCTGAAGTTGTTTGTGTGTTTAAACATTTTGGAATCCAAGTTTCTTGGTACCATCTTTTCTCATGACCTTCCTAAACAGGTCAATATGTTTCAGTTCACCCATAAAATCATGGCAGAAGTTTACAGAATTATTTTTAATCCTGAAATGCCCCGAGTGTTTGAAGGAATGAAAGAAAATTTGCAGCCTACACTAGAAGGGCAAATAGGTGATTGTTTCTTGTATAGAGAACATACTATAATTAGGGTGTATGGTTTTACTGGAGCACCATATCTGTTGCCAGCGTTTTTAACACCGAGGGTCTTTGCCTTGGAATTTATTAGACAAAGGTTGCAGTCAGAAGAAAAACATTTCGGTGCTTTCAAAAAGCATCGGATGTGAAATTCCCTCTTAAATTTGGTCCATTCATCATTAAGAATAAGGCAACCCTCTCTGTAGTAGAAAAATTACTGAAGATTATGGATTTCCAAGAGGCTGAAAGGATTAATTATGATCCTCATCAAATTATATCACAAAGGAGACATCAAAATGGAAACAAGTCTTTTGATCATCAAACAGTAGAAGGATTGAAAGAAATGGCAAATCTATTCAAATTTGAACAAGATAATACAGAGGCGAATATGGAACAAACATGCAATTTGGCAATGTTGGTTTAGACACCAGCTAAATCTAATATCACCAATAAGAGAAGTATTTCAGAAGTTGATAGTATGGAAGTCGATCAAGAAGTTTCAACGAAGATATCAAAAGTGGAACAATGGAACGAAATTATTAATATGGAGGAACGAGATTCAATTGTTCCAGAAAAAAATTAGTTTGATTTCGCAACCACCTGCAAATATTATGCAGCAATATTATTTTTTAGAAATAAAGGAATATAGAAGTAACTCTCAGTATAAGTCCAGATTTGATGTGCTTTCACAATATACATCAAAGAGGAAGCAGTCTTCCGAAGAAACTCAAAAATTGTACCCTCAAGTAAGAACACTGGCAGAACAAAAAGTTTCCCTCCTTATAGCCATGGATCCAGGAAGAAACACTATAAGGTTTGCAATGGTGAATGATGAGAAAGTTTCTAAAATGGAAGTTAAGCTTGATGCAATTAATATACCAGATAAGATTCAATTGCATAAACAAATAAGAGATGTCCTGTATTTTTATTTATTGCAATTCACTTTAAAAATTTCTAAATTGCAGTCTGACATAGCAAAGCTGGAGAGTCAACTGAGGCAAGAGAAGGCAGAAAACAAAGCAAATTCAATCCAGATCAAAAGACGACAAGTGGACCTTGTGACCATGGGAGCCGAGCCAAGGAACATCGAGTGTACCAAAAGGCTCATTGATGAAAAAGAAAATTCCATTCAAATTCTCAAGAAAAAATTGAAGGTGCCAAATAATCAACATGTGCAGTCTCCAGAGTTGACAGCATTACAACAAGAAAATGAATCCATTTATCAAGAAATGATGGATCACAAAGGTAAAATGTTAAAGTCACAAGATGAAAAGAATGCTTGGGAAAAACAAAGGATTGAATTGTTGTCACAAATTTCATTGTTGAATACCAATCGGATTGAAACTTTGCAAGCACTAGAGAAGTGAGGGGATTAATCTCTATGTATGGGTGAAGGACAAATGCAAAAGTCCTCCACAGAGTAATTGACCAGTGCTATGTCACAAGTTAGTTTAAAATATGTAGAGATAGAAGAGTTGAAAGTAGAAAACCAGAAGTTGAAAGAGGAAGTAATTCAAAATTATGGAGCAAAGATAAAGGCTTTGAGTGATAGAAATCAACTCCAAAAGCAATTTGATGAATTAAAAGATAAATTGATAGGTTGGCTTCCATTACACGAAGCTAAACACCTTATATGGGATGTGATATCAGTGGAAGTCACCAAATTCTTGTCTTATTTGAATTTTATAGCAGATAACGATGCCATAGAAAACATAGCTCTCCAGAGTTGTAAAGTGGAAAACGAGACATTACGCAAAAGGCCTTCAGAAACAGCTCGGAATATAGTCAGTTTGTTAAAAAATCTAACCCAATTAGATATGCAGATTTTTGGAATCAAAGATAGACCATCAATCATCATTTCAGAAAGAAGAGTTATTGGAAAGCATGATGGTGTTAAAGAAGTAGAATACATGGCGCAACAGATGGTCCTTGAAGTTCAAAATTTTAAGGAATTGTTTCTGGGGCCTTTTGAATGTGGTCTACCTTCTTTTTGGAGTGCCGATAGAAAATTAATGGCTCAAGAAAATCATCATAGTTTAATAGTACAGACTTGTATGGATCACTCGAAATTTGAAGGTTTGGTCAAAGGATTAACTGGAAAGACAATAATTGATAAATTGATCGATGATTTTGAAATACTTAAACAATTTTTAATGATTAAGAAGGGCCTGCAAGATGTATATTACACATAATGCATAGAATTGGAGGTGATGGTGAAAGAAATTATGGATTATGAGATCCCAACTCAAGAGCAATGGAAAATTGTTGAAAGATTAGGGAAACTAAAACACAAGATATGTCGAGAATAAATATTCAGGTGTGTTAATTTTAAATGACGTTGCGGTTCCTTTGTTAACTGCCCGAGTGTTACATCAAACAGATTTCTTTGAAATTTCTTTTTTTGGCGAAGAATTCAAAGAACGTTTTGTATATATTTTTATTTTACAAAGTAATAGGGGTTGGATCTGAGAGCAAAAAATACAGTGACGAAATATTTTTTGAAGACTTTAAAGAAGAACAGAAGTACAAGTACATCTGAAACAGAGATTCATATGTTGGTATTTTCTTTAGTCTTTTAATTTCTCTTTTGTGAATGTATTTCGTGTTACACCATCTTATTGCTTTGCCTCATAGTTGACTGTAATATCTCAGTTAGAATTCATTTTATATGCTCTGATCCACACATTTAAATATTGTCAATGTTCTTTCTTCAAAATTAATGCAGAATTCATCATAGAACGGAGATTGGCTAAGTTATAACATATAAACAATAATTTTCCCGACTTCCGACCTCCGACAAGAGGGATCGGCCGCCCCTTCATTTATTATAAAATTGTGAACAACGATATCCAACCATTCAACTGTACTGTATCCAGAATGGTGAACACAAGAAGGATCGACCAACCCTTCTTGCAGTCTAGAACTATTTTTAACAGAATACTGGGTAGAAGAAAGGTCGACCGACACTTCATTTGTGAGTGAATGGTAAAACTATTCAACTCACGTAGGCTGCGACAACAATTCCAGACTTTCGACTTCGGCAATGAATAGTTGGGATCGGTATATTGGCTAAGTTAAAACATATCAACAATATTTATCCCGACTGGAGACAAGAAGAATCGGCTGCCCCTTCGTTTAGTAGAAAACTGTAGACACCTATTTGTTACAATTCACTTGTATCTAGAATAGTGAACACAAGAAGGATCGACTGACCTTTCTTGCAGCATAGAACTATTTTGAACAGAATACTCGGCACAAGAAAGGTCGGCCGACCCTTCTTACGCCCCACATGAGGATTCATCGCCTTTTCCGAAGACGCAAATATGTTGCGGATTGCGGATACCTAATTTTCTTAAAACATTCCATCAATTCCACTATCCCGCAACCCACAATGAAGATTGCAGGATAGGACAACAATTCCTGACTCCCGATTTCCGTAGTAAATAGTGGGGAATGGAGATTGGCTAAGTTATAACATATAAAAAATATTTATCCCGACTTCCGACCTCCGACAAGAAGGATCAGATGCCCCTTTGTTTAGTATAAAATTATGAACACCTATATTATTCAATAGTTCACAAGTAGAACTGTTATCGGCCGACCCTTCTTTCAGTCTAGAACTATTATGAAAAGAATACTTCATACAAGAAGGGTCCGCTTCCCCTTCATTGCATGACAATTTTTAACAAAGGCAAGGTATCCATTTAGTTACGGTCAATGTGCTTTGGTCTCGTGGAAAAGAAGAGATAAGAAACAATCCAATAATTTGTCGATCTTGTTGTCCAATAATTTTCCAAGATTAATTAAGGTTGCCATCTATTCAATGCATGTAAATTCCATTTTTAATATGAGAAATCTTTTCAAATTATTGGGTAGCCTGCATATACTTTAGTCCAATTTTAAGTCTTAGCTCATTGCATCTCATGGACGAAGAATATAGATTTGGAAGTGGGAAATTGTCTTGCATGCATGGGAGCAAGCTTAAACCCCTAAATTTGATTATATATCAAAGATTCAAAATGATTATAACTGTGTTCCATATGTATCATTTGACATTCCATTGTAGCTCTCTTACCCGATTCTTTGAAGTTTTCTTTGAGCTAGTTGTTTAGTTATTGTATCAGTTTTGTTGGACTTGGTCCCAGATAGAATGTGCATTCACCAAGGTGCTAGAGTCTATTTGAGTCTATCTAAATTAACTTGTCGCCTTGACCTTGACCAAGGGGACAAGGGGTCAAACTCTAGCGATAAAGGAGTTTCTCTGAGCCGTCCATCATGCATGATCGATCTGGTACCGTTGATCTCCTTCCATGCTTAGCCCCACAACCTTCCAAGTTTTGCAGTCTTCAATCTCTCAAACGCCGCCTTCCTCGCACCTTAGATTTGCGTAGTTATTATCAACTGTCGATATGGCCCCTGTCCGCATCCTGACCATGGCGATACTCCGTGCATGTTCAATCTGCAAACTAAACCCACGCTTAAACCATCCTATCTTACTTTTGCGAACATCGCTTGTGGCCGTCGATCTCCATCAAGCTTCGGTAACCGTCGTGATTGATACATTAGCTAAGTTACAATATATAAAAAAAATATCCTGACTCCTGACATTTGGCAAGAAGGATCGGCTGCCCCTTCCTTTAGTAGAGAATTGTGAATTCACCCGTATCCAGAATGGGGAATAGAAGAAGGATTGACTGACCCTTCTTGCTGTATAGAACTATTACGAAACAAATCCTCGGCACAAGAAGTGTCGGCCTACCCTTCATTTATGAGGGAATTGTAAAAATATTCAACCTCCAAAGGAGAGGGTGTCAATTCATGTAAATGAAGAATGGTGAACACTGGAAGAAGGCTGAGCACAATAACTATCAGCACACCCTTCATTCACGAGATAAATGTATACATAACAAAACCCCTTTTAGTAGTGCCTGCGGCATCACCTTTTAAAAAGGTTGAAGTCTAACCTAAAGCAAATATGGGGGTTTCATAATCAAGATTCGCTTAACCACGGCGATGCACATATATGGTTACGATCTTCGCATAACGTTCTATTTAACATCAACTAGAACACCAAATTACTTCGCACTTGGGAGCTATGGCAGTATATAGAACTAGTATGTTGAATCTCTAATGTATTCACTAGTTAGCTACGAATTCGTCAAACTATGTGTTTCTTCATCACAATCATGCACTTGTATTCCAATTAATCAATGTGCAATTACCATTCACATACTTATAAATTAAGTACAAAAACTCACATAAACACGAATACAAAACATGTGATAAACTCATACACATAAACAAGAAGGATCGGCCACCCCTTCTATGACGATCGATCGTTCTATGAACGGTCCTTATAATTATAGACATTGTATGCCTTCTTATATTGACTACTTAATATTGACTGTTTTGAAGATAAAGCATGGTTGCGTTGTTGAGCCTCAGTAACTACCAGGAAATGCCTTGCTTTGAATTGTCAAAATATCACTACATTCAGCTATTCACAAATGGATGGTATGTTGAGATAGATGGAAGAACCAGATAATTTGTACCCATATTTATATCTATTCTACTTGGATTACAATGGAGGTTAGACTAGAGCTGGAATATTGACATATGCGGATCCTGTTGAATCTGATGAAAAATTGCGAGTTCAAGTTGAAGCAGTCGATGGTGAAAAGTGTTGCCTTCTATAGCTTGATCTTATGGTTTATAATTATTGACCAGGTCTAATGAAAAATGGTCCCAATCCAGATCCAATTTCCTATGCGAAGCAAGGGTGGGTTTTTCCCTCGTGTGATGTTTCTAATTGTTCCGGAATTGATACCGTGACATCCCTGAAGAAAGGAATTTTGTTAGTATGGAGGAAAAGAATACTGGCTACAAAAAATTCCTCTCTATTGCATTACATGAATATTAATAAGTCTAGGTCGATAAAGGAAAGCCATGAAAGGATTCTTATGTACAATAGAAGTAATAGAATTTGTCCAATTTATTGTAAAATATGTAGCCAAATCTTCCTTCAAACAACTCAAATAAAGTCCTTCTAAAGCGATGTTGTGGAAAGCGACTAAGAGCTTTGAAAGTTCAAAAGAAATTCAACAAGAGCAGATCAAATTCTTTTTGTTCAATGAGCAATTTTTTTCCATTGACGTAACAAGATGTCTTGTTGCGCCTCCACACTTACAATATGGAAATGTTGATGAGGAGGTCATGCAAAAGATGGTTGTATCTCTTCTCCATACATTTACAACAACATTGAGAGATGCTATTCTATTTCCTTTCGATAAGGAGACCACATTGGGCTTTCTCCCTTGAAATGAAGAAAGAAATTAATTTGCCATTAGTAAATTTTTATATATTGGATGGGCAGCATACTATTTCTGCGCATAAAATAATTGTTGTAGATGATCAATATAAACAGGTCCATTCACGCTATCGGCATCGAACCGCTCGTCTTCTACATAGAGTTTCTTCACCACATCATTAGTAAATTATGCAAACAACAAAATTTGTCAAACAAGGAATTTGGGAAACGTTTCCAGTGATGCTCGGCAGGTATAGAATTTTTCTTCTTATCAATCGAAGTCTTTAGATTGCTTCCCATGTTATGAAATTAGCAAACTGACTAGAATATTCAATTTTATATGTTTGCATTCTTTCGAAACTGAATGTATGGATATCTTTCTTGTTCAAGCTAACTCTTGTTTTGGCAACGGATTGACTGTGGACCAAATGGCAGTCTGTATTCGAGCTTTACAAAAGTGGCTCCTTGCCGTGCTCGCTAAGAGCATCACTCAGGATGATTTTGTTCGAAATAAAATAAAGAGTTATGGGTCTATTTGTTTTAGGCCATTACGTGATGTTGATGAAGATGAATCGACGTCTGTGGCGGACAATCTAATCAACTGGCGGAACATCAGCTGATAAAAACATTTGCACAGAAACTTTAAATCAATATTGCAAACGAATCAAGGACGAGAGGTCAACCAGGCATTCGATTCGTTGAATATTTCAAAGTTAATGATGTCCAAATTGATCAATCATAGGATGCACTGACCATAACATCATTGAAATATATAAAATTGCACCAAACCATCTCTAGCAACTGTGCAGTATTTTATGCTCCAAAAATCAAGCAAATTCTCTAAGGAAAAAGAGAAAGAATGAATCTGAAGTGGATAATGGTACCAAAATACCAATTGATGCTCATAAAATATTGAATCTATATATGAGTAAAGAGAGGATGGGTATATCCATTGATGACGTCGAAAATAGTTCACATTTTGTTTGTCAATGTTGTTATCCCGAATCTTTGGTCAACACACTCAGATTATTTCCATTCTTTGGTGTGGCAGTCAGCTGTTAATTTGTTGCTCTGGATACGTGTAATTGTGATAATCCATGGACAGAACAAGACATGCTTGCATTTTTTTACTTGTATTTTTTTAGCTGATATGGAAAACTCTTGTATGATTTCTAAAGCTTTCACAATTTTCAGCAAGAAATCAAAAAAACATGTTACATCGAATCCTACAAAGGGAGTTTATAGAAAATTCTCTAGTGACTTGTTTATAGGATTCTCTATTATACAATGTTGGAGCATTGGAAGGGATAAGGATATTTTATCAACTTCTGAAATTGATATGTATTGGAAGGATGAGGGCTTACTGATGATTGATTTACCATGGCCCAAGGTTGATAGCGATAATGCGAGAAGTCACGTGTTTGTGAAAGAAAGGACACAGGAATTCTGGGATCACATAGTTTCCAGACAGGTCACTTCTGAAGGCACAGTTCGTTGTACACAGGAGTTAGGCTTCTTCATTTGTTGATGAGGGCTCCAGAAATAATAGTTATTACGATTGTGGATACAATACAACAAGAACTGTTTATGAACGGTTTCTATCATGAATTCAGTGTAACACAAGGTATTTCTATTGACTTTTTCAGATGTCTTTGATTTTATTTTACTTTTATAAAACAAGGTATTTCTATTAACATTTTTAGATGTCTTTGATTTTATTTTACTTTTATAAAACAAGGTATTTCTATTAACATTTTCAAATATTTTTTTATTTTATTTTACTTTTCTTGGTCGGTTATCTTCAATAACTTCTTCAAATTCCTATTCTACTACAGCTTCAAATAAAGAGAGGATGTCCATTGACGACGTCGAAAATAGTTCACGGTTTGCTTGTCAATGTTGTTATCCTGATTCTTTGGTCACCACAGTCAGTCAACTGTGAATTTGTTGCTGTGGATATGTGTAATTATGATAGTCCATGGACTGAACAAGACATGCGTGCATTTTTGTATTACTTAGAAACAAATGAAGAGGCGCCATGTACTTGAATTTTTTTAGCTGATATGGAAAAATCTTGTATGATTTCTAAAGCTTTCACAATTTTCAGCAAGATATAAAAAAGACATGTTACACCAAATCCTACAAAGGGAGTTGAATTATAGAGAATTCTCCAGGGACTTGTTTATAGGATTCTCTATTCTCTAGGTACTTCTTTTCCTACGCGCATGTTTACTTTTAACCACCGATTTGTCTTGATCCTGCGGATGAGATTACACTGTTTGATTTAAATGAAGTTTAGCTTGTCCGTTTTCCCCTCTACCATTTTAAAAATTGCAATTAGGCTCGTAACTGCGATTTTCACCTTCGGCCAAATTTGATGTCATATTCATTGTCGATCATCATGAATCTTCTAAGAAGCAGATTTCAACTTTTGTCACAGATAGCTAGTGTATTGTCGGTATCTTACACATTTTGTTATGAGATACTTCCCGGAAACCATGTGATAAAAATATTTTGGGAATTTTGTGAAAATTTTGTAATTTTTATTTAAAGGGTACACGTCTCATGGGGTAGGAGGGAGAAAATCAGCAAAAGAAGACTAGAGACACTCTCATTGATGCAAAGATTGTAATTTTTTGCAACTTTGAAGTAATACAGTTAGTCCTTCTCTTCATTCCTCTTTTGTTAATCTATTGATCAAATTTCTTTGATGAATGTTGATTTTCACTTCAGATTATTTATGAACACTGTTTAATTTTTGCAATCAATAATCCATACATTGATCTAGTAACAGTTTGGATTTGTCTTTACTCATGATCTATTTGTCTTTTATGTTTTCAAATTGCACTTTTGAAATAAAAAATTGCTTTGATTGATTTGAAATTCACACTTTTCAAATCAAAATTTGAATTTTTTTCATTTTAAATTCACAGTTTTCAAATCACAATTTGCATTTTTTGATTTGAAATTCACACTTTTGAAATCAAAATTTGCATTTTTTTATTTGAAATTCATGCTTTTAAGGTTCATAAGTAGTCAAGAAACACATTATTCGAATATAAAAACACACTTTTCAAAACCAATATTGCCACTTTCAGAACTTGATTTTGTAGTTTAGAAGGGATTGCAAATGCAGAAATATTCTTCATGCATTAGTTATTCTACTTCAATGATCAATTAATTAACCTTCACCATTAACAATGCTCCACTAATGAATACCAGCTGGTATTCACCCTTCCCGCCTACTACTCTGTCACTCTACCACGTAATTACTCTATATGTTGGCTGCATTCATTTGTAATGTCCCCATTTCGAGCCCTTTTTCATTAAATCGTAAATGATGTAAATGTTGATATTTAATCATGGTGAGGAGCTCAAGGCCAAGGCCCCACCATTGATTTAGCATTTTATGTATCGGCAATTAAAAATAGATGCCTATGGTTCTTGTGCTAGATAGGCACAATGTAAATTAAGACATCATGTAAATACGAATTTTAATGAAAAACCCACAACTAGCTATGCAATGCAACAAAGAGATGGCGGCATGATTCTACAAGGAATAGGGAGGGAAATTATTCAAACCCTTGAGCCAATGGTGTTAATCCATGTGTCAATGAGAAACCCATAAACCACCAACTAACCATTTTGGGTTATGCACCCAATCATTTAATTCTTCCAGAAATTGGTTGAGGTAGTTAATGCCTTGGTAATGAAGATATATGGCAGCCAATTTCGTGCATGGGCAAGCCATCAACCTGGAAAAATGTACTTTTGCTTCTGGGGCAAGAAAACACCCACGAAATGGTGCCCAAAGCCATTCTGAACCCATAGTATTTCCTCACTCACGCAGTCTGAGCTAGCTGGGCTTTCCCCATCACGTTTTTTACCAATTTCCTGCATTATTCCATAGTTGGGAGCTCGTTTTTGTGTTACATAGTGGCTGGAAGAAAGGGAGTCACATTTTGGGGGTTTATAGAGGTCGTTTTTGCCCCAAAATACCCATGGGCGTTTTTCTGAAAATGGTTTTTGCTCTCCAGGGTTGAATCCCCAATTGCCATTTCGTTTTTGGGTCTTCCCACATTTTTTTGGGCTGGTAGAAACCCCATCTTTGGGCATCTCACTGTAAAAATGTTTTTATCATTCCCAATAATGGTGGTTCCGCTATTATGTGCATACTTTTTTTGGTTTGAATCTGTGAGCAAGAGATTTGGAGTGGTGGGCAGAATTGGCTTGATAAACCTAGTGGGGGGGGGAAATAACCTCTCAAGAAGATCAAGAGGGCTGGCTACTCTTCTATGCACACCTTAGACACTCTAGATTGGAAGGTATGGCCTGAGGGACTGTGCATTGGTGAAGGGAATACTTCCTTGAGTGGGGTGTGTAGGCATTGTGGGTGCCAAGCTAAATAGATCTTGTAGAGGTATCCCTGGCTCTGTGCTTGAGCTCACTAGCTTAGCAATTCTTCCTTTCCATTTCCTAGTAGCCTAATAAACCCAATTGTAGATTGGCTTGGCTCATCTTGGTGTATGCTTGGCTATGTGTGAGTCTGTTGTTCCCTGCTTTCTTGTAGAAATCATGCCAAGCTCGGGGTGGCAGTTGTATCAAGAGGTTGATAAGCACAACTGGCCTATGGTTGGGTGGAACGTTGTAGATGCATAGTTGGTTGCTTGGGACTACTTTGTTAAAATAAGTATTCTCTTGTGTTAACTTTGCATTTATGTATTTGATGAATATCGTGAATGTATGATGGATGTGTTATTGAAATTACTTCCGTTGTGTCTTCTTATAATTATACATTTCCATATGCCTTTTTATACTATGTGAATGATTATTTAAATGTTCATGGGGCTAGATGCCCAGCTTTAGCATCACGTTCTCTCTATCATGCTAGTATGATGGGAGGGGACATTATATCATTCATTCATTCACCTTCATTCATTCATTCTTCTAGCCACGTGATCGCATGCACCTTCTAGCGTGCCTGCTTTGAAGGCTACATGTGCTTCAACACCTTTGTTAGCCAGCTCATCTCCAGTTATGCGAAATCTATAGTCAGTACAGATGATATCTATGAGCACTTCCTTGGAAGTATTTACTTCAAAATATTCAGAGAGCAGGCTCCTGCTTTCTCAATTCATGCCAGAACCTTCATTTCCAGAAGACTTCGATGCTACAAACTCAAGTAGTTGCAGTTGCTACGCTTACTACCGATATTCAAGTTACTTCTGCAGTTACTCAGACTTGTGATGATCAAGTGATGGTTGTTACCAAGCAAGGAAAAAGGCATAAAACTCAAACTTCTGCATCTCAAATCCCTATCTTAAATATTATTGACAGTGATGTTGAAGATGAGGTATATTCTTCTGAGCCTGTGATTGAGGAATTAACTGAAACTTCCCAACCAATTACAAATTTATTGAATGCTATTGAAGTGGATGATTATGTCCCAGACCATCAGTTTCTTGAAACTACCCCTGCTGTTGACACCACAACCTCAGCACTTCTACTTTCATCTATTCAAATTCTTTCAACTTTGTCATCTGGGGTAACATCTCCATTCCCTATATCCCATCTTTTCCATAATCTAACTATCATCACTGCTCCATTCCTAGCCAGCTCGATTCCACTTCCTATTTTTCCATATACTATTGCAGAGATCCAGTCTTCGATTGTCCCTCTGTAATCATCTCCATTCATTTTATCACCACCAGCTACTGATGAGAAGAATCCATTTCCTCCTTCTTCATTACTAGCTGATGATATCCAAGTTCCACTTTCTGAAGCCTTCACTTCAATTCCTTCCCCAACTTCTGTACCAGCAGTTATTCAAAATATCCCTTCCACCCGAACTACTTTCCAAATAACTATGTCTATACCTACTCCTACTACTACTCAGACATCTTCATTGGTTTCAACAGTAAATGTGACTTCATCATTTACTGAAATGGTAGCTGAGTTTGAAGAAGACATTGTAGTCCCTCTTGGGGATTACTTCTACAGCAGAGCTTTCAAGGCAGTGGTAAGAAAAGGTAAGAAGAGAAGCAAAGATCAAGATGGATTGGATGCACCTACTCCTAATCAAATAATTTGGACCAAGCAGTCTGATGACATACAACCAGAAGCATTGGATGCTGCTGCAGCGATGGGTGCATTTGCAGGTGAAAACTATGATTTAGTGACAACACTGAATAGGGAGATTGATTTAAAGAAAGAAGAGGTAAATAAGCTTGAAGAGAAATTGGCCAAAACCAATGAGGAACATGAATCTTATGTTACTGATCTCAGGAAGGCATTTGAAGATATTATGTTTGAATATCTACAGTTGAAAAATACCTCTCTCCAGGTTAAATTACATGATGCAGAAGTTGTAAATGTTGTCAATACACAAAGGATAGTTGTTCTAGAAAATGTTAGGATATTTAGAGACTTAGAAGTTAGTTAAGATCAACTTGTGTAATATATCCGTTAGGGATAGTGTGTTTCCTTAGTATGCATTAGTATGCATTTGTAAATACTTAATCCGACGGTCACGATATGTTCCCGACATAGAGTGATCCGACGGCTCAACTTCTCTTAGATCAAACCTAACCTTGATTTGTGGCTTAACACTCGATTCATCCATGATCTCTAATTAAAGAGCATGGAGGGTCATTGTTTAGTTGATCGAATATGAGAAGCTCATTTGTAACTTTCTTTCTTTGTATAATAAATTGTCCTGTAGAAGCTATTTGGCCGGGGCCGTGGAGTGTTTCCCTCAAGAGGGTTTAAACCACGTCAAAACATCGGTGTGTTGATCTGTGATCTGTTTGTGTGAAGTGATTGCTCTTGGTGTTTGGTCCTTTGGTAGTACCCTGTGTACCTGAACATGGTATCAGAGCTTTTATGAAGTGCCGCTTCTGGTTATGATCTAGATCTTGAAATGTTGTTGCCGAAACTCGAAAGGGTTTCTAGTTCTGGTATTTCTGTGCATTTCTGGGCTGTGGGAGGTGTTCCATTGCGTCCAGGGTGTCGTTTCCATTAGGAAATAGTTTGTGTTTGATCGAAAATGGTTCCCGGATGCTCCAGAAACGCGTATTTCATCAGATCTGAAGGTATAATGTTACAGTGATGCATTTTTTTATTTTCTTTTTTTAAAAGGAAAAAATCTCATATTTCATCATTTTTTACTGTTAGATTTTTTTATTTTTTTTTTTTATTTTTTTTTTTTTTTCGGATTGTTGTTTTCTCGTCTGCATATGCTCTTTTCCGTGCACCTTGAGCGATCTCGGCAAATCAGAAACAGAAAGGGAAAGGGTTTTTCTCGGCTGCGTATGCTCTTTGCCGTGCACCTTGGGCGATCTCGGCAAATTAGAAACAGAGAGAAAACATAGACTTTCTGGGCAAGCTAACAAGATCTAATTCCACAAGTGTGGAAAAGTCTTTTTTGTTCGATTTGTGGTTTCTTTTGCAGGAAAAAGGGCAAGCATGCAAACCGAGCAAGATGAGTAAAAAAAAAACAAACTTGAGTTCAAGTCTTAAGAAGTTACTTTTAAAAGAAAAAGTGCATACAATTTCTATTTTCAAGTTACTTTATTGTAAAAGTGCATCTCACTTAAATAATAAAAAATAAAAATACAAGTGAGTCACTTAAGTTTTTATTTATTTATTGTTGCACTATTTAAAAGTAATATCATTGTAAAAGTGAATTCACTTATTTTACAAAAGTGGTTCACTGAAAGCAACTTTCTTGTAAAGTGATTGTCAAAAGGTTCATCTTGGGAAGAGGGGGGTTCTTTTTTTTTGCTGGACATTATCTAGCTACCACGTCACTATTGGGGACATCTTCAATAGTTTCTTTGTTCAAGCATAACTTCATCATACAGAGTCAGTTTTCAGTGTCGTTTTTTTTGAAACCGCCTATTTTTGCGAGCTCTTCACATCCAGACTATTGGTTTCTTCTTTTACCACTATTAATTTACAAATATGGCCACTCCTTGTGATATTCTACTTAATAGTTCCAACTATTTCTCATGGAAATCTCGTATGGAGGATGTTCTACGAAGTAGGGGACTTTTCCGAATTACCTCAGGAAAAGAAAAAGAACCCACTGATGATAATAAGAAAACAAAATGGGCAAATAGATGTGATGAAGCTCGTGGATTGATTAGGATGTCAATCTCTACTGATTTGCAATTCCACATATCTGGAATTGATGAACCTAATGCTGCTTGGGACAAGTTGGAATCTGTGTTCGGTAAACACAATGAAATTCGAGGTCACCAACTCGAAAATGAGTTGATTTCTTTAAATCCAAGTGACTTTTCAGGCATTCAAGATTATTTATCTAAGTACAAAACTCTTAAACTCTTATGTGCAGAATGTAAGATTGAGAGGGAAGACAAACAATGCATTTATCATATTCTTTCCAAACTTGGACCTACATATTCTGTTTTTGTATCTACATTTTACTCCATGAAAGCATCCTTGAATGCAGCTAACTATCAAGAGCCTAGTCTTGAATCCTTTTGTGATTCCTTGATTAGAGAACAAGATAAACTCATTCATCTTGGAATAATCAACAATGTAGATACATTTGGGAAATCCTTATTGTCCCAACAGAAAGAAAAGTCCAAGCCTCCCAAGAAATAAAATTTTTGCAATAATAAGTCAAACAAGTGTCCAAAACCCTCTCAGTCAGCTCCATCTTTAAAAAATGACAAAGGATCCAAGCCAAAAGGCAAGAAGACTGAGCGTCATTGCAAATATTGCGGGAAAGATAATCATGATGAATCTAAGTGTTTCAAGAAGATGGAAACCTTGGACACAGCAATGAAGAAGCACCACATCAGCCTAGATTCGTCTTCAGAATCTGCCTCTCATGGACATGCACTTTGTGCTTCTGGTTATTCTTATAATGCATCTTCTTCTTCTACTTCAAATGAATGGCTCATTGATTCTGGAGCATCTTATCATATGGATAAGGATCAAGCCATCTTTTCTACTATGGATGAATGTAACACCAAACAAATATTTGTTGGTGATGATAGATCTCTAAGTGTTGTAGGAGCTGGAACAGTTCCAGTAGATAATGGTCATTTTATTGATGTACTATGTGTTCCAAGAATTTCCTGCAATTTGTTATCAGTCTATCAGATCTTTCATTCTGGTGAAGGTAAAACTGTGACCTTTACACCTCACCAAGTTGTAATCAAGGATTTTAAAGATCCTCAACAGGTCCTAGCTACTGGAATTGTTGATGATATTACCAAGTTGTACAAGTTTAGCAACTTTGGGTCATCACATTTCCCTTCAGTTTTTGTTGCTCATAGTGATAACTTGAGCAAACTTTGGCATGAGCGATTTGGTTACTTAAATTATCACTCATTGCAACAACTATGTAAAGAAAATATGGTGACAGGTCTTCCGATGGTATCTTGCAGGGATGGTGTTTGCTCCGGTTGTGTACTCAAAAAACATCATCGGGACAGTTTTGACAAACGTGCCTCTTGGCATGCCTCAGTTCCCTTGGAGCTTGTGCATAGTGACTTGTGTGGTCATCTTCCATCTGCTTCCTTTTCTGGTTTCAAATATTTCTTAACTTTCATTCATGATTACACCAGACGCACTTGGGTTTATTTCCTAAAACTTAAGAGCGAAGTATTTAACATGTTCTTGGCCTACAATGCCCTTGTGGAAAAACAATCTGGTCATCAAATTATTAAGTTAAGATCTGACAATGGAGGAGAGTATGTTAACAATAAGTTCACTACTTTCTGCACTGAACAAGGCATCCAACAACAGTACACTGTTCCATATACACCACAACAAAATGGTGTATCTGAGCGGAAGAACCGCACTTTAAAAGAAATGGCTAATTGTATGATCCAATCTAAGGGACTAAGTCTTCAATTTTGGGCTGAAGCCATTAATTGTGCAAATTACATAGTTAATCACACCCCCACTAAAGAATTACAAGGTATAACACCGGAAGAAGCATGGAGTAAAACTAAACCTGATGTAAGTCACTTCCGTGTGTTTGGTAGTGAAGCATGGGCTCACATTCCGGATGAAAAACGGAAAGCATTACAGCCTAAAAGTGAAAAGTGCATATTTGTTGGATATTCTGAAGATGTAAAAGGTTATAGACTTGTTCAACCACATTCTCATGATATAATAATTATAAGAGATGTTAAATTTGATGAAAATCTCTTTGTCTGCGAGCCTAACTCGGCGATTGTGCCATCTTTGGCCTGCGAGCCTGATTCGACGTTTGTGCCTTCTTCTTCTTCTTCCAACTTCCTTGACAGGTTTCCAACTCCAGTTTCTGATGATGACAGTGAGGATGAAAATCCACCTCTGCCTACTCATGTTCCTCCAGTTGCACCAACACAAGTGCTTCCTCGATGGGTCCGTTCAACATGTGAAGCAGCTGGTGATCTTGTCAGTGATCCTAGAGATCAATGTCGAACACGTTCTCAGTTTCAGCGAGCCTCTTCTCTTTTGGCTCAAGTTTCTGAGAATCATGATCCAGAAACTTTTGCAGAAGCTTCAGGGAATCCATATTGGGATGCAGCCATAGATGAAGAATATTGTTCCTTAATGGCGAACGATACTTGGGATCTTGTACCTCTTCCAAAAGGAAGAAAACTTGTCAGATGTAAATGGGTCTACAGAACTAAGTATGCATCAGATGGAAGTGCTGAAAGACTTAAGGCAAGGTTAGTTGCCAAAGGTTTTTCCCAAGTTGAAGGGATTGACTACAATGAAACCTTTGCTCCCGTCGCAAAAATGAACTCCATCTGCCTTGTTCTTTCCCTTGCAGCCTTACACAACTGGGAAGTCCATCAAATGGATGTCAAGTCTGCCTTCTTACATGGTGATTTACAGGAGGAAATTTACATGGAACAACCTCCTGGCAATGTTCAAAATAACTCTAGCCTTGTCTACCGCCTTAAGAAATCCTTATATGGCCTTAAGCAAGCTCCTAGAGCTTGGTATGCCAAAATGGATAACTTTTTCCTTGACACAGGTTTTTCTAGATGCCATTTTGACCCCAATGTCTATACCAAGAAAGTAGGAAACCATCTCATCATACTTGTTCTATATGTTGATGACCTTATTCTTACTGGTAGTGACCCTAAGCTTATAACCCATGTGAAATCCAGTCTTAAACAAAATTTTGAAATGTCAGACTTTGGACATTTGCATTATTTTCTTGGTCTCCAAGTCCTGCAAACCAAAGAAGGCATATTTCTTTCTCAGTCTAAGTATGCTTGTGACCTTCTTCGTCACTTTCACATGGAAGATTTTACACCAACCCCTTCTCCCTTCCAGCCTGGAGTCAAACTTTCAGCCACTTGTACTTCACCTGAAGTCGATGCCACCTTGTATCGTCAGCTTGTTGGTAGTCTCTTACACTTGGCTCATTCCCGTCCTGACCTTTCCTTTGCCGTTGGTCGTGTTTCCCGTTATATGCAGACACCTCATGAAATTCACTGGAAAACAGCTAAAAGAATACTTCAATATATTCGAGGTACAGTTCAGTTTGGGATTCATTACAGTACAGGGGGGAAACCTTTGTTGGTTGGTTTCACTGATTCAGATTGGGCCGGCGATCCTGATGATCGAAAGTCTACTGCAGGTTATGTTTTTAGTCTGGGATCTGGACCTATTACTTGGGCTTGTAAGAAACAACAAGCTCTTGCTCTTTCTTCAGCAGAGGTAGAATATCGAGCAACAGTTAATGCCAGTCAGGAAGCTTTATGGCTTCGACAGATCCTTTCAGAGTTTGGATTCGAGCAGCAGCAGCCTACTCCACTTTGGTGCGACAATCAAAGTGCCATCAAGCTTGCCAAAGATCTAGTTCTACATCAACGCAACAAACACATTGAGCTACATATGCACTTCATCAAAAATCTTGTTCATGATCATGTTCTTGAAGTGCTCTTTTGCCCTATAGATGATCAAGTGGCAGACATCTTCACCAAGTCTCTTATAGAAGCGAATTTTTCTAAACTTCGATCTATGTTAGGAGGTCAGGAACTTGTCATTAAGGGGGGATAGGCTTTAATGCCTCCTTCCTTCTCCTAATAGTGTCACTTTTGTAAATCCTTCAATCCTATCCCAAGTTGTTCTTAAGCGGGGATGTTAGGATATTTAGACACTTAGGAGTTAATTAAGATCAACTTGTGTAATATATCCATTAGGGATAGTGTGTTTTTTTAGTATGCATTAGTATGCATTTGTAAATACTTAATCCGATGGTCACGATATGTTCCCGACATAGAGTGATCCGATGGCTCAACTTCTCTTAGATCAAACCTAACCTTGATCCGTGGCTTGACACCCGATTGGTCCATGATCTCTATTTAAAGAGCATGGAGGGTCATTGTTTAGTTGATCAATTATGAGAAGCTCATTTGTGACTTTCTTTCTTTGCATAATAAATTGTTCCGTAGAAGCTATTTGGCCAGGTCCGTGGAGTGTTTCCCTCAAGAGGGTTTAAACCACGTCAAAACATCGGTGTGTTGATCTGTGATCTGTTTGTGTGAAGTGGTTGCTCTTGGTGTTCGGTCCTTTGGTCGTGCCCTGTGTACCCGAATAGAAAAACAATGTGAGGATGCAACTGCAAGTGCATCCTCCTCTGCATTCTCTGGGTTTTCCTAGCTGGAGTTTAAGGATTTGGCCATTTAGGTCAATGATGAACACAGTAAGCTGCTAGTTGAATTGTTTCACACCTTGAATGATATCCAGGAGACTCACATTGGTTTTGGGAAGATGTCTATTACTCTTGATCAGCAGGTAGCTAAAATACAGTAGGCCCTTAAGGCCAATGAATATATTGTTCAATGGGAGAGGTACATTAAGGAGAGACCTGAGAATATTCCTACTCTCACTAGTTTCCAACTGAAGAAAATCAGAACTGCATTGGAGATACTATCCAGACAACACAAGCTATTTGTCGAAGGAGATGGTACGCTGCGGATACAATCATGGAGAGTTTGTAGTTCCCTACCATGGACCTCATTGAAAGTGCTTGTCCACCGAAGTTGATGCTAGAACAGGTTGAACGTCGATCCGAGGAAGCTAAAGAGAAGATCCAGCACCTCAAGCATATCAAGATTGATGACGTGGATTAGTTAATTAGGTAAAAAATGTGACATGTGTTACAATATAAGAATTCCACGTGTCGCAAAATTTATAGAAGTTTTGCTTCAAACAATTTTCTGGAAAGTAGAAATATTCTCAGAGAAAGAGCAGCTGCTCTTTCTCTAAGGTGTTCTATTTTTACAATTCCCTCATAGATGAAAGGTCGCGGAACCCTTCTTAATCCTAATATTCTTTTCAAAACAATTCGACACTGCAAGAAGGGTTGTTCAATCCATCTTATATTATCCAATTTATCGCTATAGCTTGATTGATGGATAAAGGTTTTGACAATTAACTACAAAAACAAGGGGTGGTCGGTCTTGTCGTAAAACTGAAGTCTGGACAAACCATTTTTATATGATATAACTTCCAAGGTGTTCTATTTTTATAAATCCAACGTAATTGAAGGGTCGGGAAAGCCTTCTTATCCCCCATATTATTTTTATAATAGTTCGATGTTCTATTTTTACAGATCCCCAGTAACTGAAGGGTCGGGCGACCCTTCTATCCCCGATATTATTTTTATAATAGTTCGACATTCCAAGAAAGGTCGGTCGACCCTTCATATTACAAATATTATTTTCATAATATTTTGACACGGCAAGAAGGGTCAGTCGCTCCTTCGTGTGTTCTCCATTATGGATATAGCTGAATTGTTGGATAAAGGATTTCATAGTTAACTACAAAAATAATGGGCGGCTGATCCTTCTTCTTGGAAAACGGAAGTCGGGACAAACTATTTTTATATGTTATAACTTCCAAGGTGTTCTTTTTTTATAATTCCCTCAAAATTGAAGGGTCGGCCGACCCTTCTTATTCCCAATATTATTTTCATAACAGTTTAACACTTCAAGAAGGGTTGGTCGATCCTTCTTGTGTTCACCATTATGAATATAGATAAATTGTTGGATAAATGTTTTCACAATTAACTACGAAAAGAAGGGGCGGCCGATCCTTCATGCCGGAAAAAGGAAATCGGGACAAACAATTTTTTTATGTTATAACTTAGCCAATTGACTTGTTATTCAAACAATGACTGAATATTTTAGACATTGATTTTCTCATAGAAAAAGGAAGGAAATTTAAAGACTGGCATAATTTACTACAAATAGCAATTAATAACAGAGAAAGGAAGGCAATTTACAGACTGTCAGTGCTGGAAATAACATTTAACAAAGAAATGAAGGAAATTTATAGACTGTCATTAATGAATGGTTTTGTCATCAGTTGTACAATTATATTCAACACATTCCATGTATATTTTCAAAGACAAGGAACACATGCATGCCTTCCCATACACACAATAATGCTAATTAAAATTTAACAGTAATCGACTCGACGGTTCAACATGATGTCTGAAGTAGTCGAAAGGAGGACCTGGTTGGAATATTCTTGCAAAGACTGGTAAGCTCTCTGGGCCAGATGTAGTTATTTGTTGATGAAATTATAGCGCAAAATATTTTCGATGGTGATAACAAGTTTACTGTCTGTTAAGTTTGATACTACATCATCCTAGAGTCGTCAACAAAATTTGATATAGAATTCTTTGTAATTTACGATGTTGATTCAACCACTCGCACAGATTCTCACCTTCCTGAGGACCGAAGCCTTCTGGTATTAAAACAACATTCGATGACTACTGCAAGCCTAATGTTAATGATTGCAATAGCACATGTTGTCTTAGAGAAAGCACAGTCCTTCCTTCTACTTCTGCTGTTTCCTCTCCCTATTTCCCCTCCTCGTTGCATAGCAATTAGTTAGTGAAAGAAGAGTGACAAAAAGAAGATGGACGAAAGTGTGACTGGTGCCAAGGAACATAATGAGAAATCCATGTATTGGGACTTCGAGAGTGCTCGAAATGCCCATATATCATGGTGTATTGGGACGTCAAGAGTGCTTGAAGCCTTGTACTTGGCACAGTTAAAAGAAGCTGACAGCATGGTCTGGTACTAAAACAACATTCGAAGACTGCTTATTGGATTTCCCTCCCATCATATCCCTTCATGTCTACTTTTAATACCCAAAGATTATCAAGTGTATAGCCTAGACACGGCGGTATTGCATCTCTCTCTAATACCTGCATAGAAAAAAAATAACTGTTTATCATGCTTCCATAAAAAGAAACCATTTCCAACAAATGCAAAAATAATCATTTTATTGCATCCACGGTAGCGCGTGAGCACACATATCATCATGCACAATAAAAACAGAGAAACTATTCCTAAATTGCCAAGTGCACCATAACTTGGGATGGCCAGACAGTTTTTCTGGGCATCCCGCTTAGACGAGTTAGCTCCTAACACTGTAGTTAGTGGAAGCAAAGGAATTCAACCAATGAAATACACTTTGCAAATGAAAAGCAAATACTTAAATTAGACGTGTGTATAATAATGACTACAAAAATTATTTCTTACCAAGAAAAACCTTTTGTGGATATTATGTAGTCCTTCAAGGTTAGGAACTTGCTCCAATAAGTTGAGAACAGGAAGAGGCTGCAGAATATGGATATCAAGATTGTTCAATGATTTCAGGCTACCTATTATCTCCACAAATCTCTCTGCAGAAAAATGGTGCATTATGGTCGAATTCCAATTCGAACGAACTGCTAGTCCACTTAAATTACTTCCACATTCCATTTTGAGCTCCGCAATCCAATTATATTACTTCCACATTCCATTTTGAGGTCGTGAAACAGTACCCCGTTGACTCTTACAACATTTTTATGAATGGAAACAAGGGTAAGAAGAAGCTAACAACATGATTTGGAGGCACATAGATTTGAATATACTGCTTGGACATGGCGGTATTGCATATCTCTCGAGTACCTGCATAGCAAACAAATAATTGTTTATCACGTTGCCGGAAAAAGAAACCATTTCCAACATATCATCATGCACAATAAAAACAGAGAAATTATTCATGAATTGAAACAAGAATAAGAAGAATCTGATAGCATGGTTTGGTACTAAAACAACATTCCATGACTGCTGCAAGTGTTGACGACCACAATAGCGCATGTTCTCTTAGAGAAGAAAGCCTCCAAGACTGCTAATATCCCTATGTCCCCTCCTCGTTGCATATCCAATTGCATATCCAAGAAGATAATGAAAAATCCATGTATTGAGACTTAGACAGTGCTATGGGGCATGGTTAGCCTATATATAGTGAGTGGCCACTGTGTTGATGGATTGAATGGGATGGGAGTCTGGGACAGATGGGGAATGGTAATTATCACAGTATGGAGAAATCATGGTCATAGATATCATCTGTAGCCAGTACAGATTTTGCTCGAGTAATCGTACACGTATCACTCCAATCCGACAACAGATATTGCTAGAGTAACCGTACACGTATCACTCCAATCGATTCCTTGAGAATCCAACGGCCAACATGCCTGCTTCCATTGCATTAAATGTCCTACAACAGGATGAATAATATTCATCGTAAATGATGGATTGTATCACTCATGTGAATAATCTAATCATGCTTCAGTCAACATTATGTTTTTGTCAAACTTGTCACCAAAAAAGTCTTGGATGGGAAATGGTAATTATCACAGTATGGCGGTCATAAATTCCTTACACCATCTTCATATCAACCATAAATTCCTTACACTTTTCCTCAGCAACTCAACCATAAATTCCTTACACCATCTTCATCTCCAACTGTAACTTCTCATTTCTGTACAAACTACAAGCTATACTTCTCATATCTACTAAGCCCATAGGAGAGCTCAAATCAAAGTTTCCATGGTGGATTTCATAATCAATACATGAATGCCTTATAGTAAGAGAAAAAACTTGAACTAGAAAGAGTATTACCAAATTGCAAGCTACACTTCTCATTTGGACCCCACTGATATAACATCCACGTTGCTAGTTCAAAAAATGCAGGAACTTAAAACAGTCCCCAAACATTAAATGGTGCCACTAATATCCTCAATATTCGTTTAAACAATCTTTAAACCAATTTTAGAAATCAAATATGCCACCTGTCACAATATAAGCATTCCACATGTCATAAAATTTAAATAATTTTTGCTTCAAAGACTTTACTGGAAAGTAGAAATATTCTCAGAGAAAGAGCGGCCGCTCTTTCTCCAAGGTGTTCTATTGTTACAAGTCCCTCCTAAATGAAGGGTCAGCCGACCCTTCTTCTTCCAAATATTCTTATCATAATAGTTCGACACTGCAGGAAGGGTCAACCGATCCTTCTTGTGTTCTCCATTATGGCTATAGCTGAATTGATGGATAAAGGTTTTGACAATTCACTATGAAAAGAAGTGGCAGCCGGTCCTTCTTGTATTAAAACGGAATTATGGAAAAACACATTTTTATATGATATAACTTCCAAGGTGTTCTATTTTTACAATTCCCTCGTAATTGAAGGGTCGATAGACCTTTATTATTCCTCATATTATTTTCATAATAGTTCGACACTCCAAGAAGGGTCGGTCGACCCTTGTTATGACCAATATTCCTTTCATAATATTTTGACACTGCAAGAAGGGTCGGTCGATCCTTCTTGTGTTCTCCATTATGGATATAGCTAAATTGTTGGATAAAAGTTTTCACAATTACCTATGAAACAGAGGGGCAGTTGATCCGTCTTGTTGGAAAACGGAAGCCACTACAAACTATTTTTATATGTTATAACTTCCAAGGTGTTCTATTTTTACAATTCCCTTGAAATTGAAGGGTCGACCAACCCTTCTTATTCCCAATATTATTTTAATAATAGTTCGATACCGCAAGAAGCGACCGTAGATCCTTCTTGTGTTCTCCAATATGGATATAGATGAATTGTTGGATAAATGTTTTCATAATTAACTACGAAAAGAAGGGGACGCTAATTTAAATGAAGTTTAGCTTGCTCATTTAGTTTGTCGGTGTTAGCAATAGCTTTGTGGTCTTAGCAAAATAGAATGGAGGTTCAATTTTTTTAAAAGGAATGGAGAAAGCCTCGGTGGCTTGAGCAAAATAGAATTTTAGACGGAGGCGTGGGATTTAACCTACAAGCATCTTAAGGAGTAGATCAATGGCCAATGGAGCAGATCGACGGTCGGGAATTACTTCTCCGATACGACATGCACGGAGGAAACAAAATTTCGGATCCGTGAACTTTTGGTAGAGGTCCGCGGGTTTGGACGGCGTAGATATGACGAGGCCAAGATCTATGGCCAAGGTTTTGTTCGCAGATCTAACTTGCACCAAACATCAATGCAAGCCAAATCAGCGAAGTTGGTAAAGGTCGCACCATTTGACAGCTGGGATTCATGCAAGATCCAGATCAACGATGGGCGAATTCCCATGGTTTTAACTGGTAGAAAAGGAGACATGTGGTGGGATTCGAGGCCACCAGGGATCAGAGAGTTAGAAAGCATCGGTAATCCACAGCCCAGAACGGATCAGTAAAATAGATGCCAAGGGAAGTTTCCACACAGCATAAGATGCAGCGGTGATAGCAAAGGATAAATAATATAAAAAACTCTCCCGCATGGAGAGCTAGATTCCATCTATCCTATTTTGCATCTGAAGGCGACCAGAGCAAGCTGTGCAGAAGAAGACTGGAGACACTCTGATTGATGTAGAGATTGTCCTCCTCTTTTGTTAATTGATCAAATAAAAAAGAGTAGCCTCCCTATTAATACTCAATGTGCCAAATCAAATATGTCACGTGTTACAATATGATCGTTCCAAATGTCATTCTAGGATATTAGATATCAACAATTTAACAACAAAATTTATAGACGTTTTTCTTTAAAGACTTTGCTGGCAAGTGGAAATATTCTCAAACAAAGAGCAGCTACTCTTTCTCCAATGTGTTCTTTTGTTACAATTCCCTCCTAAATGAAGTTTTAGCCGACACTTCTTATTCCCAATATTATTTTCATAATAGTTCGACATTGTAAGAAGGGTTGGTCAGTCCTTCTTGTATTATCCATTAAGGCTATATATGAATTGATGGATAAATGTTTGACAATTAACTATGAAAATAACGGCCAGCAGATCCTTCTTATCGTAAAACAGAATTATGGACAAACCATTTTTTATGATATAACTTCCAAGGTGTTCTATTTTGACATTTCCCTTCTTATTCCCAATATTATTTTTATAATAGTTCGACACTGCAAGATTCTTATTACCAATATTCTTTTCATAATATTTCGACACTACAAGAAGGGTCGGTCGATCCTTCTTGTGTTCTCCATTATGGATATAGCTGAATTGTTGGATAAATATTTTCACAGTTAACTATGAAAAGAAGGTGCAGCCAATCCTTCTTGTCGTAAAACAGAAGTTGGGACAAACTATTTTTATATGTTATAACTTCCAAATTGTTCTATTTTTATAAGTCCCTCAAATTTGAAAGGTCGAACGACCGTTTTTTTTTTTTTTTGAAGTAAGAAGAGCCGGAAATTCTATAAATATGGTATAAAAAGGTACAAAAATGGTAAAGAGTTACAAACAGAGTGAGCTAAAATCTCACTCGGGCCCTTCCCGAGTTGGGAAAACTGGGCACCCACAGATCAACTTAACAACTTAACCAGATAGCATGACACGGATCATCTTAACAACTTCACCAAATATCATGACTGCTTCACAGAGGAAAACTGAGAACACAAAACCTCTTGGACAAGAAACCACCTTCCAAGGGCCAAAAAACATCCTAGCAGCAAAGCAAGGGAACAAGCTGTCGGCTTAATCGAGAACAACAGGTCGAACAGGAAGAAAACAACAACTAGTACTGCCATCAAAATATAACCGTAGACACAGGGCGAAGAGAGAAAAAGCCAACCTGATCAACGTGTGGTTCTCGGCACTCGGCTCCGGACCTCCTACGGGTCATGGATGCTGAGCGCTTCAGCTAAGGTCTCCAAATTGCATGTACTCTCCATTTCATTCTGCTGAGTCACTTTCATTCCCTCGATGATATCTTTAATCTCTTTCACAATTTGCTCTCGTGCCTGGATTTTGTGGGCCAGAAGAATTCTGCCCACCCATAATGGGTTGGCTGCAATCTGACGGCCCTGCTGCTCCTTGACCTCCTGCTGTAATGAGGTTTCCAAATGAGCGATATCGGCCTCAGTAACCACAGGAGTTTCCTCCAGGTAAAAATGCGCCCAGTTGAAATCTAGATGGTGGTCATCCACTGGGATGTTCGCCTAGTTGGATGAGCCTTCACCCCTTTGCCTGCCACTCGCCCCGCAGGTCCATTTAGAGCCACGACGATTGCAAAGACGCATGTGAGGGGCCATAATTCTTAAGAACATGGTTCCGGAGGGAAAAGAAAAACCTCCAGCTATTTAAAACTTTTCTCAGGGTAGGGCAAGCTACTTTCTCAATCCGGACCTTCCTGCACCAGTCCGCCGTTTTGGATTTATAATGGTCATCATACCAGGCCTTGATTTTCCATTAATGAAAATGATAACCATTCCATCCCTTCCTGAGGCCTCGCATGCTTGGTAAGCCTGCGAGGCCTCGCATGCTTGTTAAGCCTTTGAGTCCAGGCCTGGAATTTCAAATTTTCACTACATATCAAGTCAAAATTTAATGACGGTTACTAATTTTGATTGCCTATCATTTTACGTTTGATTAAAATTTATAAAATGTCAATTTTGTTTATGTTATATTCAAATATTCCTTATATATTTGCAATTTGTGTTACCATTTTAGTTTAAAATCAACCTAAGATCCACAACATTCATGCTTTACAGACTTGTATTATCTTGTCCAGAGTACAAATTCAAAAATACAATCACCTCATGCATTAGTTATTATGCTTCAATGATCAATTAATTGACCTTCACCATTAACAATGCTCCACTAATGAATACCAGCTGGTATTCACCCTTCTCGCCTACTACTCTGTTAGTCTACCACGTAATTACACTATACGTTGGTTGCATCATTTCATTGTTATATAGAATTTAATTAATTAATGCGTGTAAAGGTGGCAACGTGGCCTCCTAAAATATAATGCAAGAAATATAATGCAGGCTACAGCACCTGCCACCGCCGCTCAGGCTTTGGGGGCCGAACCCATCCACGTTCCATCTCAAGGCATCGTCTTCTAGTCACGTGATCACATGCTCCTTCTAGCATGCCTGTTTTTAAGGATACACATGCTTTAACACCTTTGTTACCTAGCTCATCTCCAGTTATGTGAAATCTACAGTCGGTACAGATGATATCTATGACCACTATCCTGCCATTATTACTGTGATAATTATCCTTTTCCATCTGTAACATCCAAGTCAATTCACCAATACTGTGATAAATACTAAAGCATGATACCCGGTATCGCAGCAAAATGAAATCTTCGGGAAGTCATGCCACTCTTATTTACTGCCTCTATTCTGTTTCCTTTGTTGTTTTATCAGAAATACTCTTCTTTATCTAATTTAATATGTAACAGAACATTTCAATTCCCAGGTATGTATATTATTCAAACCATAAATCTGTAACCATAAATCTACTTTTTCAATTGCCAAGTATTTATATATTTATTAAATAAAACCCCGCAACCCTTCTTTTCCTTCCCGCATGTTTAAGTTTTAACCGTCGATTTGTCTTGACCCTGCAGATGTGAGATTACACTGGGTGAATTAAATGAAGTTTAGCTTGTCCGTTTTCCCCTCTACCATTTTCAAAAATTGCAATTAGGCTCCTAACTGCGATTTTCACCTTGTTCGGCCAAATTTGAATTCATAGTCATTGATCCAACTAATCCATAATGATAAGTTGTTTAGATTTGACATAAAATCATAGTAACGTGATATAACTAAAATTGTACTCCATCTTAATCCAAATTTGGTTGGTGCATGCTATATGTTATTTTGTTACAAATGTGATAATTGCATTTCTCAGACCGAAAGGTTTTAATGATGGAAATTCATTACAATTAATCATTATGGGATCTTTATTTCTCTTCTTAAACACATTTGAGACCAATATGGGCAATTTGATAGCCGTCATATTCCATAGAAAAAGTCTTGTTATTCAATTTCCAGAGATTTCTTGTGAACAATATGCAAAAAAGTCACAAAAAAATTTCAGTCAGATTTTGTTGCGAGAACGAACTTCAACCTCTTCAATATCATGAACCTTTGTTGCCACCTTTTAAAGCTGATGTTTTTGATGACAGCAGTGGTAGTGAAAAATAAGACTCTGATATTCAATCCATGTATATATGACTCCCTCAGAGTAAGAGAAGGAAGATCACTCAGAAACATGTTGATTGAGATGATACAGTCATCCGGGATTTTATAATTAATCAAGTGCCTGTGACTCCACCAATTCCCTTGAAGGAAGGACAAGTGGCCGATTTTTTGATTTTTGAGGACATTGTCAATCATCATGAATATTCTAAGAAGCATCTTTCAACTTCTGTCACAGATAGCTAGTGGATTGCCGGATACTTCCCAGAAACCATGTGATAAAAATATTTTGTGAATTTTGTGAAAATATTGTCAGTATTAGTCGCTCCTGAGGATGCCTTTTAGTTTTGATTTGTAATCCCTGTTTTTTGGGAAGTCTATCTTTTGTAACTATTTTTGTAATTATTATTTAAAGGGTAGGGGGGAGAAAATCAACAAAAGAAGACCAGAGAAACTCTGATTGATCCAGAGATTGTAATTTTTTGCAACTTTGAAGTAATACAATTAGTCCTTCTCTTCATTCCTCTTTTGTTAATTGATCAAATTTCTTTCATGAATGTTGAGTTTCACTTCATATTATCTATGAACACTGTTTAATTTTTGCAATCAATAATCCATACATTGATCTACTGTAGTTTGGATTTGTCTTTACTCATGATCTATGTGTATTTTATGTTTAAATTAAGTGAATTTATTTAATTAAAACATTTATCTATTTATGCAAATGATTAACATATTAAATTAAACCCGCATTAATAACCTCGCTATACTCAATGTGCCAAATCAAATATGCCACGTGTCAAAATATGATCGTTCCACATGTCACCCTAGGATACTAGATATTAACATTTTAACAACAAAATTTATAGACGTTTTGGATTAAAGACTTTGTTGGCAAGTAGAAGAATTCTCAAAGAAAGAGCGGTCGCTCTTTCTGCCTACTTTGGTTAGTGCAGGGCTTGTAATTTCTTGCAAACTTTCAGTAATACAGTTATGTTGTTCGGGACGCTTAGGCAGTTCTATCCAAGTTTTGGTCACACGATTGCATATGTAATTTTCATCTTTTCCACTGCAGCAAAGTAAGTTCTTGCAACTGGCCACAATAATAACTGGGCTTAGAAGAAACTCCAGAGATAGAGTGTGAAATTTGTAGCTACTTTATGTGCTAATCCACAGCTTTATAAGGAAACGAGAAGGTCACATTCCCTAACTAGATGTCGACATTGTAACAACAAAATTTATAGATGTTTAACTTTAGTCAGAGATTAAATATTTTATTAATCATATTCTCCTTAGAATTTACTTAATCAGAGGGACAAACCATTTTTTTATGTTATAACTTAGCCGAAAAATGAAAATCAGGACAAACCATTTTTTTATGTTATAACTTAACCGATAATTTGAATTGTTATTCAAACAATGACTGGATATTTTAGACTCCACAAACTGCAAGATATACTTCACATTTGGACCCCTCTAAAAATGCCACACTACACTCAGGTCACAAGTGCATCTAAGAAGCACACTAGCCTCAGTTCACAAGAGCATCTAAGAAGCAGACTACCCTCAGGTCACAAGCGCATCAAACAAGCATAAATCTAATGAAAATTTTCAAATTCACACATTTCAAATTTTAATTTGCATTTTTTGATTTGAAATTCACACTTTTTGAATTGAAATTCATAGTTTTATATTAAAAAGGGTGGACAGATTACATAGCATACAGGAGACTGGTCCCAAAAAACAAGAGTTGTTGAAACAGTCTCTTCATATTTCAATGTCTGGTTTTCAAAAAAGGCCTTGTGCCTGAAAATTTTAACAAACTGTCCTAAGAGAAACTTACAAGAGTAATACATATAAGAAGGCTTACAAAAAAAACAAGCCCAAATAGAGCTACTAAAATGCCAAGATGAGCACACAAAGAAAGAGTCAGTTGCCATGATTAGGACGAGCATTCTTATCCTTGCCTCCTGTAGCTACACCTGAATTTTCATTGTCATTGTTCAGGCTGACGGATGGGATATTTCTGCCTCTGTTTCTGATCCAGTCAAGTCTAGTTCCACTATCCTGAAGAAGGTATGGAACGAGTCTAACTTTCCAACCAACTTCTCGAAGTAGTCTTTCATCTTACCATTGCTATTCCGGACTTCAGAGGTGAGTTGAGATATGACTTTCCTCATATCGGAGAGGTCACCCCATAACCAACACACCTGGGATTCCAGATCCAAAACTTGCATGAGAATTTTGGGGGAAGGGTTGTCCTTCCCACGAGGAGAATCAATGGTAACTAGGCCACCATTATTGCCCAATGCATGTTGCCGATTTTTGCTGCCTCCTAGTTCTCCCGGGATACCATGAAACTGCTTCCTAGGAACACTTTGATTGTGGCCAGCTTCACATAGGATCGAGATAAACCCAGAATCGAGAGTCGAGAAGACCTTCCAATTCCTGCTTCCAGAATCAAAACTATAGCAAGTATGCTGCACAGGGCCCCTAATTCCTTGAGGATCCCATCTTTTACCGCTGCCATGGTCGACAGCTTTGGAATGATCGTGACAAGCATGCTTTGTCAAGCTACCATGAGAGTGCTCATTACCACCAGAGCTATGCCCATGAAAAATGTCAGAGAGATATCTCTTCGAGCCAACTCCCCTGGAGTTCCCTTGAACAGTCGTCCTACATTTGCGACATTGCAAAGCAGAGAGACACAAATTGCTCTCCTCCATATTCAGACAAAACCACAGACTTCAGAGAAAAATGAAAGGATAACCTTTGGGGAGAGAGACATGCAAGATATAGAGTGCGCCACCTTCGAGCATTAAATAGCCTCGGAGCATTATTAGTCCGCATTGATCTCCCGCATGCGAGACAGATGGAGTTTGCCAAGGGTGGCCGCCATTTCAGACGAGGAGACGTTTGAAAGGAGTAAGAGAATCTCGAGCTGTCAAAAGGATTAGGGACCCTTGGTTTTTGGTTTTGAAACATTTTCATTCCGCAACCTGCAATCCTCAATGCGGATTGTGGATGCAAAAATATTCTTCAATAATTGCAGATTGGGGGAAGAGTCTAAGTCATTGATAAGTTGTTTAGATTTGACATCAAATCATATGTGATATAATTAAAATTGTACTTCATCTTAAACCAAATTGTAATTTTGTTGACATCAAATCATACGTGATATAATTAAAATTGTACCTCAATCGCGACACCTGCCACTATCCCCGTCCCCCACGCAACCTTGTCAATTCTCGCGCGATGCTTTGGTCGGCGCTTAATTCCCACTGTCTGTTGCTTCTTACCTGCTATGGAAGTCAATACTCGCATTGCTTTTGATAAGCATTCCATCGAGGAGTTCATTAATGCTAATCTCACATCCTTGCTGTGCAAAGGCTCTACAAATCATTCTCGGCTGCGAGACATTCTGCTCTGGACTCCCAGTTTTTTCTATTGCTCCGTCTCTGGTTTGGTTGGTTCTGCACGCCATGGCTCTCTTGTTCTCTTTTTCACTACTGTGCATACTCCCTGGTTTCCCGCTTTCGCTCTGACTATGTCTGAGTGCTACCGGCTCCGCAGCTCCGAGGTCTATTGTGTCTGCAGCTTTGATTCCTATCAGCAATGCAGCTTCGAGGTTTATTGTGCTCCCTGAGTGCATTTTGAGTGCTTTCTGCTCCGCCTCCATTTCTTTGCAGACATGCCGCCAAAGAAATGGGTCCGCCCCCGCCAGGACACCCAGCAGGTCACTGCTCCTCCACTCAGCTGCTCTTCCTCCACCCTGCCCATGCGGTTCATGTGGGAAATGGTTGAGAAGGCCTATAAATTTCACTTTGAGATTCCTATCCAGGCTCAAGCAGAGAAAAACAATGTCGAAGATGATGCCAGGGTATCTCAGTGTTTTCTGACAGATGACAAAATTCACTAGGAATTTGAGGCTCTCATCCCTTACCCTGGTAATACCAGTGGTTGGGCTACATTGTACCAAAAGACTCTTGACCTGCATTGGTCTCACAAGCAAAATTTTGGAAAAGCCCTCACGGATCGGAATGAGGCTCAGGAAGAAATCTTGATGCGGCAGGACGAACTGTATGACATGCAGAAGCAAATTCTATATAGTCAGCAACAGTTTGCGCAGCGCTTTGGAATTATCCTGGCAAAGGATCCGACCACCCAGCCGGAGCAAAAGGACTACACTAGTAATTAAATAATGCTTTATGCTTTTTGTTGTTCTGGTATTTCTATTTCTAGTTTCCCTTAGTAGGAAGAATCAGTTTTAAAAATTGTCAATCATAATGAATCTTCTAAGAAGCATCTTTCCACTTCTGTCACAGATAGCTAGTGGATTGTCGGTATCTCAAGGGACTTCTTGGAAACCATGTGATGAAAATATTTTGGGAATTTTGTGGAAAGGGTTGGTATTAGTCGCTCATGATGATGCCTTTTAGCTTCGATTTGTAATCCCTGTTTTATGGGAAGTCTATCTTTTGTAACTATTTTTGTAATTATTATTTAAAGGGTAGAGGTCTTATGGGGTCTAAGGGGGGAGAAAATCAGCGAAAGAAGACTGGAGACACTCTAATTGATGCAGAGATTGTAATTTTTTGCAACTTTGAAGTAATACAGTTAGTCCTTCTCTTCATTCCTCTTTTGTTAATTGATCAAATTTAATTGATGAATGTTGATTTCCAATTCAGATTATTTATGGACACTATTTAATTTTTGCAATCAAAAATCCATACATTGATCTACAGTTTGGATTTGTCTTTACTCAGGATCTGTGTCGTTTATGTTTTAAGTGAATTTATTTAATTAAAACATTTATCTATTTTTGCAAATTATTAACATCAATTAATAAATTCATGTTAATTTTTCATAATCTTTAATCTTTAATACTGTTTAATCTTTAATACCGTTTAATATTGTTTAATCTTTTGCAATCTATAATTACATTGATCTATAGTTTTGATTTTTCTCTGCTTATGATCTGTGTATCCTTAATGTTTTAAAAGAATTTATTCAATTAAAACTTTTTTCTATTTCTGCAAATGGTTTTTACAGAAAATTATAATTGATGTTAATTTTTCAATTGACACATATCAGTTACAGGTCAATCTTGAATGCGCTTGAACCCTTAAATTGCCATCAGTTAATTTTAATTGGTTGATAGTAATTTGAGCAGATAAGTAATTAATCTCCTTTACAGTGTTCATGAATGTTGATTTTTACTTCAAATTATTTATGAAGACTGTTTAATTTTTGCAATCAATAATCCATACATTGATCTGTAACTATTTGGATTTGTCTTTACTAATAAATTAACATAAATTCATGTTAATTTTTCAATTAGCATTTCCAGCTATAGGGTAATCTTGCATGTGTCTAATCCTTAAAACTACTATTAGTGAATTTTCATTTCCTGATTGTGTTGTGGTTAAACCACCACTAGTAACCTCGCTATACTCAATGTGCCAAATCAAAGAAAGAATAGTAACCTCGCTATACTCAATGTGCCAAATCAAATATGACACATGTCACAATATGATCGTTCCTCATGTCACCCTAGTGAAAGAGCGGCCGCTCTTTCTCCAAGGTTTTCTATGGTTACAATTCCCTCCTAAACAAAGGGTCAGCCGACCCTTCTTACTCGCAATATTCATTTCATAATAGTTCGAAACTACAAGAAGGGTCAGTCGATCCTTCTTGTATTCTCCATTTTGGCTATAGCTTAATTGTTGGATAAAGGTTTTCACAATTAACTACGAAAAGAAGGGGTGGCTGATCCTTCTTGTTGTATAATGGAAGTCGAGACAAACCATTTTTATATGATATAACTTCCAAGGTGTTCTATGTTTACAATTCGCTCGTAGATGAAGGGTCGGCCGACCCTTCCTATTCCCAATATTATTTTCATAATAATCCGACACTGCAAGAAGTGTTGGTCGACCCTTCTTATTCCCAATATTATTTTCATAATATTTCGACACTGCAAGAAGGGTTGATCGACCCTTCTTATTACCAATATTATTTTCATAATATTTTGACACTGCTGGGAAGTAGAAATATTCTCAGAGAAAGAGCGAACGCTCTTTCTCCAAGGTGTGCTATTGTTACAATCCCCTCCTAAAAGAAGGGTCGGCCGACCCTTCCTATTCCTAATATTCATTTTATAATAGTTCGACACTGCTGTAAGGGTTAGTCGATCCTTCTTGTATTATCCATTATGGCTATAGCTAAATTGATGGATAAAGGTTTTGACAATTAACTATGGAAAGAAGGGGCGTCCGATCCTTCCTGTCATAAAATGGAAGCCTGGATAAACCATTTTAATATGATATAACTTCCAAGGTGTTCTATTTTTACAATTCCCTTGTAATTGAAGGGTTAGTCGACCCTTCTTATTCCTCATAATATTTTCATAATAGTGCAACACTGCAAGAAGGGTCGATCGACCCTTTTTACTACCAATATTCCTTTCATAATATTTCAACACTACAAGAAGGGTAGGTCGATCCTTCTTGTGTTCTCCATTATAGATATAGTTGATTTGCTGGATAAATGTTTTCACAGTTAACTACAAAAAGAATGGGCAGATGATCATTCTTGTTGGAAAACAGAAGTCAGGACAAATTCACACTTTTCAAATCAAAATTTACATTTTTTAATTTGAAGTTCACACATTTTGAATTGAAATTCATAGTTTTATGACAAAAAACTGCAATTTTAAGGTTCATAGGTAATCAAAAAACACACTATTCGAATAGAAAAGCACACTTTTCAAATCCAATATTGCCACTTTCAGAATCCATTTTTGCACTTTATAAAGGTTTGTATTGACACTTTCAAAGTCTAAATTCACACTTTCTTAGTCCACAACCCAAGATAAGTAAGTAGCAGAGTCAAGAAGTCTTCTATTACTCGTAGGTTCACTAACGACTCGTAGGTTCACTAACTTACGAGACTAACTGACTCGACATGTGGTGATCCACACTACGGTTCGACATGTTCTTTGAACTGGTCGAACGGAAGACCTAGTTGGGCAGCCGACCTAACCTCCTCCAACATCTCCCCCATGAACAATTCCTTTGTTCGTCTCGAAGAAATCAGAAAATAACTGGAGCTGGATGAACAGCACATTGATGACTATGAGATGATACCCGATACTCCCTTGGCTGGAAATGGGTTGTCGTGTTTGGAAACATCTCCATGCACGAAGAAGAAGCTGACGGCATGGTCTAGTACTAAAAAACCATTCCACGACTGCTACAAGCCTAACATTGAGGACTGCAACAGTTCATGTTGTCTTAGAGAAGTAATCTTCCAAGACAGTGGCTTGCATACCAATCGGTTATTGAAAGAAGAGTGACGGAAAGAAGATTGACAAAAATGTGATTGGTGCCAACAAACATAATGACAAATCCATGTATTGGGACTTCGACAATGCTCGAAATGCCCATATATCATGGTCTAGTGAGGATTTTCAAGGGATCCGATTACGAAATGCTCATATATCATGAGGAGAACTGGGGAGAGATCATAAGACTCAAGCATTTCTCATAAAAAAGGACAAAGAACAAAATTTATAGACGTTTAACTTTCGTCAGAGATTAAATATTTTATTAATCAGATTCTCCTTAGAATTTACTTAATCAGATTTTATTTTTCACATGTTGAATATTTTTACAATTACCCCTAGAATGCAAGAAGGGTCGGTAGAGACACTCTGATTGATGTAGAGATTGTAATTTTTTGCAACTTTGAAGTAATACAGTTAGTCCTTCTCTTCATTCCTCTTTTGTTAATTGATCAAATTTCTTTGATGAATGTTGATTTTCACTTCAGATTATTTATGAAGACTGTTTAATTTTTGCAATCAATAATCCATACATTCATCTACAGTTATGACCGACCCTTCTTATTCCCAATATTATTTTCATAATAGTTTAATACTACAAGAAGGGTCGGTCGATCCTTCTTGAGTTCTCTATTTTGGATATAGCTAAATTGTTGGATAAATGTTTTTAACAATTAACTAGAAAAATAAGGGGTTGTTGATCCTTCTTGTCGGGAAACGAAAATTGGGACAGACCATTTTTTTATTGTATAACTTAGCCGATTGACTTGTTATTCAAACAGTGACTGAATATTACCAAACTGCAAGTTATACTTCTCATTTGGACCCAACTAATTTAACATCTACGTTGCTAGTTCAGAAAACGCAGGAACTTAAAATAGTCCCCAAACTTTAAATGGTACCATTAATATCCTTAATGTTCGTTTAAACAATCTTTAAACTAATTTTAAAAATAAGATATGCCACACGTCACAATATAAGCATTCCACGTGTCACCAAATTTATAGAAGTTTTACTTCAAAGACTTTGCTGGCAAGTAGAAATATTCTCAGAGAAAGAGCGACCGCTCTTTCTCTAAGGTGTTCTATTTTTACAATTCCCTCCTAAATGAAAGGTCGGCCAACCCTTCTTATCACCAATATTCTTTTCATAATAATTCGACACTGCAAGAAGGGTCGGTCAATCCTTCTTTTGTTCTCCATTATGGATATAGGTTAATTTCTGGATAAATATTTTTACAATTAACTATGAAAAGAAGGGTCGGCCGATCCTTCTTGTTGAAAAACAAGGATCGGAGAGAAATATTGCTAGAAACCATTTTTATATGTTATAACTTACAAGGTGTTCTATTTTTACAATTCCCTCGTAATTGAAAGGTCGACCGACCCATCTTATTTCCAATATTATTTTCATAATAGTTCGACATTACCAAAAGGGTCGACCGACCCTTCTTATTCCCAATATTATTTTCAGAATAGTTCGACACTGCAAGAAGGGTTGGTCGATCCTTCTTGTGTTCTCCATTATGGATATAGCTGAATTGTTGGATAAATGTTTTCACAATTAACTACGAAAAGAAGGGGTGGCCGATCCTTGTCAGAAAACAGATGTCGAGACAAACCATTTTTATAACTTTTCACCTTAACATTTTGAACATTTACAAATGCAAATTGCAATTTTCAAATAAAAACTGCATTTTTTTTATTTGAAATTCACACTTTTCAAATCATAAATTGCATTTTTTTATTTTAAATTCACACTTTTCAAATGAAAATTTGCATTTTTTGATTTGGAATTCACACTTTCCAAATCAAAATTTGTATTTTTTAATTTGAAATTCACACTTTTCAAATCAAAATTAGCATTTTTGGATTTGAAATTCACACTTTTCAAATCAAAATTAGCATTTTTGGATTTGAAATTCAAACTTTCTAAATTGAAATTCGTAGTTTTATAACGCAAAACTGCAATTTTAATGTTCATAAGTAGTAAAAAATGCACTATTTGAATAGAAAAACACACTTTTCAAAGCCAATATTGCCACTTTCAGAACCTGCTTTTGCACTTTAGAAAGGTTGATATTGACACCTTCAAAGCCTAAATTCACACTTTCTTAGTCCAAAAATTGCCTAATTTGTCCAAATTTAATGAAATAGGCCTTTATATTGTAAGTGTCGTAACTTATACTTGATGGGTTATTAGACCACCTTGATAAGGTCGGCCTTGTATGAGTCATGTGGGTTAAAGGGTTATTAGACCACCCTAGTGGGGGTTGGCCCAATCAACATTATGTTAAGTGGTTAAGTTGGGGCCGACCTAGTTAAAGTTAAAAGGCAGGTGAAGTAGTGTATAAATAAAGACCGTGTCTCTCTCATTTTACACATTCTCTCATTCACTCACTTCGCATTAGTGAGAGAGAGGAGGAGTGCACAGAAGTTGAGGAGCAGTATGATGCTAAAGATATCTATCTCTTGGGTTTGATCATTGTGATCCTTGTATTGATGCTTATTCTATCTCTGAGGAAGTTGCGGGGTTTTTTACCTTCTTGGTTTTCCCCGGTGAAATGTTTTGTGTCTCTTGTCTCTTGTCTCTTATGCTTGATATGTTGTACATGTTGTTCTTTCAGTTAAGATCCTAGATCTATTGAATTAAATGATGAAAAAATAACATGGTATCAGATCTAGCCTGAAAGAAGACATGGTATGGAATTTATGACACTTGTTGCACTTGCAACAAATTGGAAGCTAGGGCTTGATATAGCAAAAACCAGGCATCGTGGAAATTTCGCTATAAATCCATTTTGGTGAAGTTTCAGGTTCTGAAACTTCTACAGGTCGATGAAAAAATCCTCATGTACATTGCATCCAAAGTACAACATTTGATTCATTGTACTTTGTGAGATATGATCCATACAATTTAGGGTTTCTGTCTCTTCCAGATCTCAGTCATAAACAGGTGACCTAGGAAAAAAGGTCACAACTTGGGCTAGGAAGCTCCAAATGAAATTATGTAAAAAGTGGCAGTAAGGGCATGGACTGCAGTTTCATAGGTCTTCTTTTCAAAGGCCAAAGTTGAATTAGTGACACGTGGTACTCCGTACAAGTTTGCTATTCTGTTTTATTTCGTAAACATGTCATGTTGCGACATTTGGAATATCTCTCTCTCAGAGAATCTATTTGAGGTCACACCTCTAGGGTTGGAAAGATGATAGGTCAGGATAACATAGGTTGAAATTTCAAACCCCGTGGATTCATAATTTCAGAGATGCACCAGAAACAATAAGGCACATATTTCTGTGAAATAGAATTGAATTCTGAGCATTCTCATTTTTTGCTTATCACTGCTGTGGGAAATTAGGGATTTTGACAGAAGTGGAGTTTTGGAGTGATCTCAGTATAGGATTTCTGTCCTCATCAAAATCGAAATTTAGAGACCAAGATCAAATTTTTTGGTTGGGAATAACCCGGGGCATCATCAAACCCTAGTTCGGGATTTTGATGAGAAAGGTGGAAAATTAGGGTTTCTACAAAAGTTGAAATTTTTGGAATCTGAGACCACGGCTGGAAGCTCCTCAGAAAAGTAGAATCATAGGGTACAAGATTGAACCTTTTGGTTGGGCAGAAGACCGAGCTTTATCAAACCCTAGTTCGGAATCCTGTCTAGAAGATCTGGAAGTTTCAAAGGCAATTTTGAGGGGTCAAATTTTGCAGTTTTAAAAATTGAGGTATACCAACTTGATAAGCTCAACAAGGCACATATTTCCATCCATTTAGAAGTTTGAAATTCAAAATTTGAATTTTTAGGGCTTCTTTGACAAACCCTAATCCAGCTCCAGATCTAGTCTCAGCAAATCAAAGTGGATTGGGTTAATCCTAGAAGAGAATGAATTGGACACTTGCATAAGTGAAGAAGTTCCAGTTCCAGAGGGAGATGAGGCTAAGGCCTTACATATGAAGACTACAAGAAATATCGACAGGTATGACTTGAGGAGATACAGGTATGTGTTGAAATCTGTTCATGATTAAGTTTATGATATGTTTGTCTTCATATTATTGAGGTTAGTACAATCTTGATTAATCTTAGACTTGCCTTATCAGCTAGTAAAAGTATGAATGCATGTGAATGATAGAAGACATTCATTGATTAGGGTTATGACACTTATGATTGTACTAATGCACGGTGGTTTTGTATGAGGTTGATGTTGTCTGCTAACATTAAGGTACATCAAGAAAGACAAATCAAGTTCTAGATCAAGAACATATGACCATGGTGACATGAAGACAAAGACTCATCCATAGCCATAATAGAAGCTCTACTTACGAGGTATGTATATTTTGGTTCTACAATGGTTAACTTATGAGTTATGCAGGTTACCAGCAGAGGTCATTGAAGAGAACAAGAAGCCATTGTTTGGGTATGTTAGACATAACTAGCAAACATGATAACCAGGTATGTTTTTCCTATATCAAGTTAGAATCCTACCTTGTGTTAGGATCTTATACTTTTGGATGATTATTCTTGAAGTTAGAAGCTTAAGTAATCAAGGGTTTATGAATATTATGTTTCTTACTTTGATTGATGAGATGACTAACCAAAAGAGTCCTATGGTTAAATAAGAATATGCATGAGTAAAATAAGTCTTCCCTGAAACCTTGAATACTAACGCTTATTACCTATGTATGAAATGATCATGACCATACATATTTAAGATTATTTAGAATCATAATGTTTTGATAGTATTGATATTATACTAATGAATGTATGATTATGTATGAGATCTTGAGGATGACATAATGATGACACTGGTGCACACTTAAGCATGCATAGTGGTCCAGGATGGATATAAGTTCAAGGACAGATAATCCAGGAAGAAAAGATCAAGAGGGAGCACACTCCAGTAGTTCCTGCAAGGAAGCACAGATTGAGAGGGAGTCCACCCTACAACTAAACAAAGATAAGTATTTGAATTGTCATTTATTATTAATATGATTACTTAAATGATGTTGTTCAGTCATGGACATACTATTGTTCCTAGATGCATATTAGAAAAGTTACATTAATGAACAAGATACTGCTAATATACAAGTAATGGGTAAGTGGCCTATGGTATTGTACAACATTCCATTGCTACTTATATAGAATGAAACCTCTTTGCTAACATGTTGAAGTTGTGCACACTCTTAACGAATGTTCTGGTAGAGATGGAAGGCATCTAGAAAGTTACCGTGTGAATACGGGATATGGATAAATGTTGTATTGAAGCATTGGCTAAGATAATTGCATGACCATATGACATATGTCTTTATGCATAAGAATGTGTTTTTGAAAAACTATGAGAAGTTTCTAATCATGCAATTGAATTTGACTTGTAGGAAAGATCGTGTACAATCACCTACAAAAGAAGGACAACAACATTTGTTCCAGCAACGAAGTTCAAGAAAACTATCTATTGAAGATCTGGGATGCAGGAATAGAAGGATGCCCTAATCGAGGAGTACCAGTCGATGTTGAAGAATGATGTATGTGGTCCCGAGACTAGAAGGGAAGTCTGCTGTGACTTATAAGTAGATCTATAAGATCAAGTATGCTACAGATGGCAACATAGAGAAATACAAGGTGAGGTTTGTTGCTCGTGGATTCTCCCAGAAAGAGGGGATAGATTATGAAGAGAATTTTTCTCCTGTAGCCAGATACACTTCCATTAGATCAATACTTGCTCTGGCTGCAGTGATGAAATGGAAGATACACCAAATGGATGTCAAGACAACTTTTTTGAAATGGTGTAGTCAAAGAGGAAGTGTATGTGGAGAAACCACTTGGTTTTGAGACACATGACAGGGAATCATATATGTGCAGATTGAAGAATCCTTCTATGGCTTGAAGCAAGCACCCATGACTTGGTACGGAAGGATAGAAAGCTTCCTGTCTAGTTTGGGCTTTACCAAGAGTAAAGCGGATTCCAACCTTTACTACAAGGTTGAGGAAAGGAAATCCTGTGATACTCCTACTGTATGTGGAATACTTGTTTATGACAGGTGAGGATAGATTGATTGCCGATACGAAGAGGAAGCTTGATGCCGAGTTTGAGATGAAGGACTTGGGTATGATGCATTACTTTCTAGGTATGGATGTGTGGCAGAGTGTAGATGGAATCTTCCTTGGACAAGGGAAGTATGCAGTAGAGATCCTGAAGCGGTTCGGGATGATGGACTGCAAGGCCATGGCCACACATATGGCATCGAAACTGAAGCTATTGTGTGATGCTTCATCTGAGTCAGTTGATGTCACAGTGTATCGTCAGATGATTGGGTCCTTGATGTACCTGATGAATACGAGACCATATATTTGCTTTGCGGTGAACACTTTGAGCCAGTTTTTGACAGATCCTAGACATGTTCACCTGATTGCTGTAAAGCATATTCTGAGGTACCTGAATGGTACGGTTGATTATGGGCTCAAGTATGATGCGAATTGAAATTTTAACCTAGAGGGTTATGTTGATTCAGATTGGGAAGGCAGTGCTGCAGATAGGAACAACACTTTGGGGTGTTGCTTCAGTATGGGATCATGTGTGATCTCTTGGTTTAGCAAGAAGCAGTCTTGCATAGCATTGAGTATAGCCGAAGCAGAGTATGTTGTAGCTTGTTCGGCTAGTTGTGTGGCAGTATGGCTGAGGAAGCTACTGTCTAAGTTATTTGATCTCCAGTTGGATGCTATTTGTATTTTCTGTGATAACCAGATTGTGTGAATTTTTCTGAGAACTCGGTGTTCCATGACAGGTCGAAGCATATCAAGATCAAATATCACTATATCAGGGATATGGTGCAGAGAGGAGCACTGAATCTCCTGTATGTTGCGACGGATGAGCAGGTTGCAGATGTGTTGACTAAACCACTACCCAGAGTGAACTTTGAGTACTTCAGAGAGAGGCTTGGTGCTCTTCAGATAGAAGATACTTTGAGGAAGAAGTGATGGGACACATTTGCAAGAACCATTCCAAGCATGGTGATAGGAGGGTCCTTCTCATGGCTGTGGATATAAGCACTGTATGATGAACATCAGGATGATGATCTGGATGATGTTATGTATGATGATGATCAGTTGGATCATGTATGATGATATGCATCAGTTGGATGATTTGTATGATCAGTTGAGTCATCTATGATGATATGCATCAGTTGGATGCTTTGTATGATCAGTTGGATCATGTATGATGATATGCATCAGTTGGATGCTTTGTATGATCACTTGGATCATGTGTGATGATATGCATCAATTGGATGCTTTGTATGATCAGTTGGATCATGTGTGATGATATGCATCAGTTGGATGCTTTGTATGATCAGTTGGATCATGTGTGATGATATGCATCAGTTGGATGCTTTGTATGATCAGTTGGATCATGTGTGATGATATACATCAGGTGGATGCTTTGTATAATCAGATTGATCATGTCTGATGAGCATCACAATGATGCTGCAGATGATATGCATCAGGTTGATGTTGTGTATGATGATGATCAGTATGATCCTAAGTATCAGGTTGATACTCTGTGGCCGTGGACAGGTTGTGCAGGTAGCATAGAAAAGATCCTGAGAGATATGATAGGTTGAGCTGTGTGCTCGTAAAAGACCTGGGATGCTCTTTCAAGGTTTTGCTACAGTTTCGCATAGAAATGATCCTGGAGATCCGGACAGGTTAAGCTGTGTGCTAGTAAAAGATCCTGGGATGCTCTATAGAGATCTTGCAGGTTGCAAGATGCTCTTTAAAGGTTTTGCGAAAGTTCACATAGAAAAGATCCCGGAGATCCGGACAGTTTAAGCTGTGTGCTAGTAAAATATCCTGGGATGCTCTATAGAGATCTTTCAGGTTGCAAGATGTTCTTTAAAGGTTTTGTGAAGTTCACATGTAAAAGATCCTGGGAGATCTGATAGGTTGAGCAGTGTGCTTGTAAAAGTCCTAGGATGCTCTTTCGAGGTTTTGTTGACACACGTAATTAGTCCTGGGATCCACAGTATGGATAGAGATGATGAATACCTACAGGAGGCTAGGCCTACATCCAACATGAAAAAGGGTTGGATCTGTAGAACTTCCTATGATGAGAAGAATTATGAGATACCCAGTGATTGAGATGATGAGTACAGTAGTAGTGACGATGATGCTCCGTGATCCAGTGACGATGATCCAGCTCTAGAACTGAAGACTTGTGCCTATATGTATTGATGACCTATGTCAAGAGAATACCTTCCTAGTTAAGAGGGAGTGCTGATGTATTTATAACTTTGGAATATTCACTTGTATATTGTATTTGTATTTTATTGTATCCCCAAAGGATATGTATTATTCCTCTGATTGGAAATGTCGTCAATTGTACTTGCAAGTGTCGCAAGTTATATTGTAAGTCTCGTAACTTATACTTGATGGGTTATTAGACCACCTTGATGGGGTCGGCCCTATATAATTCATGTGGGTTAAAGGGTTATTAGACCACCCTAGTAGGGGTCGACCCAGTCAACATTATGTTAAGTGGTTAAGTTTGGGCTGACCTAATTAAAGTTAAAAGACAAGTGAATTAGTGTATAGATAGAGAGTGTGTCTCTCTCATTTTACACATTCTATCATTCACTCACTTGGCATTAGTGAGGGAGAGGAGGAATGCACACAAGTGGAGGAGGAGTATGCTGCTGAAGATATCTATCTCTTGGGTTTGATGATTGTTATCTTTATATTGATGCTTATTCTATCTCTGAAGAAGTTGTGGGGTTTTTCACCTTCTTGGTTTTCCCCGGTGAAATTTTTTGTGTCTCTTGTCTCTTGTCTCCTATGCTTGATATGTTGTACATGTTGTTCTTTCAGTTAAGATCCTAGATCTATTGAACTAAATGATGAAAAACTAACAAATACTGTAAATCGTATTTCTATTTTAAATGGTTTAATCCAATGTATAAATTTTTCCTTATATAAAATATATGTATTTGATGCTTATCTGGATTTAATGGTTAATTCGTTTCAACCCTAGACTTGTTAGATGATATTGGGCTTCCTTTAATTTTTGTTCTGCGTTTTCCTTGTATGCCGATTACTATATAATCGTTTTGGGTGAAAACTAAGTGTGATGCTGAGCCTTATGGTCTCGTGTACTAATATGGCAGCTACGTGGACAAATCGTTGTTATGTTTTCCTTACGGAAGAAGACTCATGTTTATACTATCTAATTTTTAGTCTGAGATGAGGTTGGGATTTGATCAGGGTTCGACTCATTTTAACCTCATGGTATCTTGTTGATGGTTTCTGAGTGAATATGGTAGTTGTCGTAATTTATGGAATTCTGGAAAATGTATGGGAAGAACCCATAACTACTATTTATTCTTTGAGTTTTCTAATGTTAGCATATTTTAATTTTTTCGTCTCAGTCTAATAAATGATCCTATAATGAGGGGTAAATTATCGTGGTCTGATTTTTATGAATTTGATTATTGCCTTAGGTTTATTCAATTTGTGTCTCTACTTATAATATAGGTTATATGTTTAGTTTATTTATTTCTTAATTTACGGGACAAAGAGGATAAGCCCCATACTTGAATATGGATGAACTTTCATAAAATCATGGCTTTTGTGCATTTTATTTGTGGATCACTCCTAAAATGTGTAAGCCTCTGTTTCGAATCTTAGGACGGTTTAAAATGGTAAATTTTGATTAACTTACACAGTTGGTTTATGCATATAATATTTTTAACTGAGAATGTTTACGATTTTGGTTTACTAATACAATACATGTTAATGCTAAATAATTATTTAGGTAATATTTATCATTTATAAATAAATATTCTAAGTAGGTAGATGTTTTAAGTATGTATTTAATTTATCTAGGCAAGGTTTGGGGTTTTTGCCCAGAAATCCTATGTTTAGGGATTTCTCTCTCTGTATGAGGATTATAGGAGTTTTCTCCATATATATATATATATATATATATATATATATATATATATATATATATATTAACCCAAAAGTCGTGGCCAAGAAGATCCGTCGATGACTCGATAATAAGCAAGAAATCATATATCTCTATATTAATTGATTAATCAAATAACACAAGAAAACCATAGCAACATATTTAGAAGCATTATAAATCTTTCTTTTGATAATATGCAAACCTAATCGAACCTGTAATATAGGGCCTATGAAGAGAGAGCATATTAAGTAAAACTGTATATGAACTATATCTTTTAAATTAGATACTATAACCATTAATACCGATCAAAATCTTGGGATCCATTAAAATAGAATAATAGTACAATAATGACAAATTTCTTTTCCGAAAACCAGGCAACCATGTTATTATTGTAAAACATAAATATATTAGAAATATAATTAACTGAAATGTAAACAAATACTTATCCTTATTTTATCACAGACCAACTGACTTAGGGACTGCCACGTTCCTCCCAACCATAGACCGCAATCCGTTCCTGGATTGTTCCACCAATCACCCCCGAGCCGAACTAAGCATGACAAGAATCTAGATGATCCAGGTGTGTGGTTTTCTATCTTCATTACTACAACAGAGTAGCCACAAGGTTCTCTTTATCAACCTATATGTTGTGAATCTCTTGAATAATAATCCCCTTGATAACCTTCACAGTCCTCTCACTAGGAAAATCCTCTTTACTAGGACACCAAATATTCAACAATCTGATGTTTGACTGCTCTGATTCACGACTGGACCCTCCAGTGTACTTGGGAAAACACTTGCCCATGCAAAGTTCCTCTCTCTATTATTTATAACTTTTAGGAATTAGGCTGCTAGGAAATTAGGTCTTTTGCACACTTAGTTAACTAACCAACACTCTAGCAGTTTTGTAATTATCTAATTAGGAAATTAATTTATTTTAATCCTCACAATTTATTTTAATCTTTATTTAATAAAATTGGAATTTTACTCACCTAACAACTAGTTAGATCTTTAGTTATCGGCTAATGACCAGCCTATACTCTTCCATGTTCAGCCCCTCTTTGTGTGGTAGTCCCAGTTAGTCTGAAAGAATAAAATAATAATAGTCTTTGAATATTAAAGTAATTATTCAAAACAGATTACTGATGCTACAGAGTTCTTTGCTCAACATCAGGCAATCACTAGGAGTTCAAATGTTCCAGAGCACAAATGTTCCAGAGCATCCCAGCTCACATTTACTCAACTAATAGTGCTTCTAGAGCCCACATGGCTCAACACTAACCATAATAACTCACATGTTCCAGAGCTCACTTGCTCACCTCATTTAATAGTTTGGTGCTATTCGGAGCTCACTTGCTCAACACACATAAATAACCACAGTTAATGTTATAACAACAAATAAATAATAAAATAAAATAGTCTTTTCTTGGGATATTACACACAACAAAGGAAATCTATTATCAAAAGCTATAGAAATCGAAGAATAATAAATTTAAACCCAACACCAATATGCAAGCCAATATCTCTGAATTTTTGGGTAAAGGTTCTATAGAAAAAGAATGAAAAATATTTCTCAGCGATCGAACAAAATTGAATGCTTTACTATGTCCCGGGATCGAAACTCCTTAGCATCCCAACTCCAAATCAGATTACAAAATTTCTCGCAAAAGAAATAACAAAGTCCACCTTGACAGATATGTGATTGAAAACGAAGCGGTAATCTTTTTTTCGGTGAGACTCAAACTCTCAACCACAAAGGACCAAGAAATGTGAGTTCTAGAATTTGCACAGGAAATTTGAACCCTCCTATGTGACTCACACACCAATTGGAAATCTAAACGATGGATGGACGGATCCTTTCCATATCGAAACGATTGAAATGCAAGTGTGAGGTCCGATCGAGCTTTTGCTTCACGGGCATGGCAACATAGTTTGATTAGCAAAAAAAATTTAGGATTAGCAAAAAAAAGGTAGGATTAGCAATGGATGCTTGGTAGCCTGTGAGCCCATCCAAATATATGTCGTTGGATGGATGTGCTAGACTAATATTGGTGAAGGTATATGCGAAACCGGATAATCCCCGTCGCTCAGCTTTAATCATCTATTCAAAGGCCACGATCACCTCAGGGTGCAATTTTTCATTGTAGTCGCCTATCAGCGAATAATCTATTACATAATTTAATAAACAACGCGATTAACCATCTGTCCTCGGCATTTGTAGTTAACTAAGAGATATTGATTTCCCAACCATGATAGTGATTGTATTTATATGAGCTTATCTTTTTTGAGATCAAAAATTTAAAAATAAAACAGACAAACTACACTTCAACCATAGTTTGCTCCTCTCAATTAGATCTCCAATTGAGATCGGAAATTTTAAAAATAAAGTGAACAGTTTAACTACAAGTGCGGGTTGACTCTCTTAAGGAGATCGCCTTGTTTCTTTTGAGAGAAAAATGAAACACATAGACTATTCGACACTCGTTTGATTTAAACCCATAATAAAACCTATTACATGTATTTGAATGAACTAGAAACAATAAGTAAATAAAACACATCAAAAGGAAAATACTCTATCCTTAGCGATAGAGAAAGCAAACGACGAGTCCTTCAATCCGAGCATTTGAACCATGTTCTGATACCACATTGTAACATACCTAAATACAACATAAACAAACTATGCTACTATAATCTAATTTATAGATCTTAAATGTCACTCATTGATTTAATCCTATATAAACAAAAACCGTGAAAATAAAACCTACCATTGACTACGAATCCGTAATAAACATCTAAGCAAAATACTTTGTGTCATTGATAAAATTACTAAGCAAGCACCAAATAAATTTTACTTACTTGAAAATAAATAGAAAAAACACTTGGAGTCTTTCAATTCCTCCCAACCATAAAAGATAACAACCACATTGTTTGTCCAACTTCACCCCTGAGCTGGATCACCACCATGGACCAATGAACTAGCTAAGCACAATCTGAATGTAGCACTCTCTCCAAGAGTCTGTAACAGATCTAGTGATGGACTTTCAAAAGAAAAGGGAGAAATACTCAACAATTTTCCCTGATAGCAACAATCTCTCCATACACTACACAACGTCCTATGCTATCTCAGTGCACCAATTTATAGTTTTTACCTAGGTGTTGTGCCATCTCAATCAAATCTCAAGCAATATCTTGATCCATATAATTGTGGATCTTGTTTGGTTACTGAGATTTTAACTTGGATTTGATTGATACTAAATCTCTTGTTTACTATACACTTGTTCATTGTCCCCTCTTTCAAGTGATTTCTCCAAGTGCCTTTCCTTTTATTAATAACTAAAATAATAATTGTTGTACAAATATTCACTCACATCACATTGAGTATTTGAGTGTCTTGGGAGTATTTGAGTGTCTTGATCACCGAGAACCTATGGGCCGGAGGGAAGCAGTATACCCAACGACGAAAACGCCCCAGATCCGTTAGAATTTGGTAGAGGAATAATTGCTCAAAGTGTAATTTAGATTGCTCAAATTGTGATTGGTACTTTCAAAACCCAACATTTAATCTAGAAAAAAAATTGTAATTATTAAAATGGTAAAATGGCATAAACTGCAAACACGATTTTGACGAGAATGGGAAAGAAACAAAAAATGACCTTTTGGTTGGTTGCTGCTTAAGGGCACGTCCTTATCTCCCCCAACTCTATCACAACCAACCAAAGATTTGTACTCGGATCACGCTGTGAACACGGAACCACCAAAAAAAATTGTCGGGCTTCCTTAAACATGAAGAACCAGAATGGCGCCACTGACCCACGTGAATGCGGGGCCTCTTCTATTAAAATATACCCGAAAAAATCGGGTAAGTCGCTGAGAGACTGAGAATGATCACATGCATATGTCCTCAAATACAACAATGCTGACCATCTCTTCTATCAAAAATAGCAATGCAGAATCGCAGACCAGACCATCTAAATCGGTGAGTGAGTGAGACTGATCACATGCATTTGTCCGTCATCATTGTGACGAACTACTGTTCGAAAATTAGTGCTGCATGTCGTAGAGTTACATTAACTGCATTGTCCACCAATTTGTTATTTCAAATTTCAATACCAAGTTCTGAATAATGATATCATGTACTCGCTGTATGGTTGTCATCATGAAGTGCTATATATAGAGAAGCAATATTGTATGGTCTTAATACCACAAAGTCTTTTGTGAAGCTTTCTAACCCTTCATTTTAGACATAATTGCTTCGCTTCTAAATTCAATAGCGAGAAGAATGAGGAATTCTCAAGTTCTTCTTGTGAAGCAGATAATCAGAGCCTTTTCCAAGGTTGCCCATGCCAATAAGGGAATTGGGTATGGCCTTTCTCAAACGAAGGCATGGTATTTCGCAATGAAAGATGGGCTCATCAGCCGATCATGCAGTGCTCTGCCCACAGATGTTCCCAAGGGACACTGTGCAGTGTACGTTGGAAGTGAACACAGTAGATTTGTCATCCCCACAGCTTATTTGAACCATTCTTTGTTCAGGGTATTGTTGGAGAAGGCCGAGGAAGAGTATGGGTTTGATCACCAGATGGGACTCACCATTCCCTGTGAGGAAGTTACTTTCCATTATCTGACATCTCTGTTGGGAAAAAGGGAAGTAGCAACGGAAAATTTGAAGTTGGAAGAGATCCTCCATATGCATTAACACAGAGATGGAGTGCATTGTGTTAAAATGAGCCAGAACTTGGCCAATATATTATCCCAAGCATGGAAATGGTGACATGGCCTGTTTGTGGCGGGGGACATGGCCTGTTAGAACGTGAGATGTCCTTTCTAATTAAAACTGAAAGACAAAGCAAATATGTGCTTTCGCTTTCTCTTTTTATTTTGGATCTTAGGTTCCTCAAGAATTTTCAATCCTCAATTCCAGCTGTTTTGGATTTTGATTATTGGAGTTGCAGAAAATATCTAAGAAAGCATCTCAAGGGAAGTGCACTGTGTTTGATTTTGTAAAGCAACCAGAAAAAGAGGAGATTAGTCCAATAGTTGTTCAACACAAAAATCAGCTACAGATCAAAGAAGAGATTGGGTAGCCTGTGTGATGCCATTTTCTGGCCTATGGCTAATTGAGAATGCCTCTCATTCGCATCGGCCATGCTACTAAACTGTAAATAATCTTCAAGTCATTCAATTGATCAATATAATGTTTGTTTTAATGACGTTCTGTTTTCTTTTTATTCTAATTTTTTTTGTGTCCATTGTATGTAATAATTCCAAAGCTGGGTAACAAGTTCGTAATTCTGCTTTAACAAATGCACAACTCCACAGAAGCCACATGAAAAGAAATACAGGATGAAATTCAAGGAAAACGGAGTATTTAAAATTATTATAAATAATAAAATAAAATGTATAATATATTAAAATAAAATATAATTATTAGCCATAATCAATTAACTATGATGTATTAATGTTGACATGTTATTGAAGTTTTAATATAATATATAATTTAAACTAAGATGGTAAAGTTTAGATTTGATTTAAATTTTAATCTATAATTATTTATAAAATAAATTCATATTCTTTTATCGAGACAAGAATGATATGAGTCAACTTATATCTATTTTTTTAAAAAGCAAAATTAAATGAATGGAATAACAAAAACTAACCTATTAATAATTATAAAATAAATTCATATTCTTTTATCAGAGTCAACTTATATTTATTTTTACAAAAGGCAAAATTAAATGAATGGAATAACAAAAAACAACCTATCAATTTGATGTAGCTTTTATAAAGTAGATGTAATTTTTACATGAAACTTTAATCGGTAGGTAGAGTATGTGGGAAGCTTTCAATTGATCTATATATAAAATATAATATATGAAAAATAATTCTGTTGGAGAGGCGCATTTTACATTTTAGTAAGGGAGATGTTTAATTCTTTCTATATTCATCATGAAGTTGATGCGTATCATTTTATAAAAAATAACATGTCGGTTATTTAAATCATTTATAAGGGGGTTTGCACTTCAAGAGATTTGATCCTTCTGGTGCTTGGTAGATTCCCTTTGAGATGGTTCTATGTTGATATCTAATTGCATTGAGAGTAGTGACTCAAAACCAGTATAGATCCATATTAAACCCAAATCTATTAAGCATTGATATGATAGAGATCATGTTTCTTCATGTGTAAAATTCTTTTATGTGTAAAAAATTTTAAAAAAAAACACACTTCAAGAAAATAGATCCCTCTCAAAAAATCTTTCTCTAAAATGGATCTATACTTATACATTAACAATCAATAATAACGTGTCATTGAATTTTCAATTTAATATATAATTTAAATTTAGATAATAAAACTTAAAATTTCCATTATAATTTTAATGCCAAATAATAAAAACATATGTCTTATTTATAAGTTTCTACGTTAACAAAAATTAACTTAATCTACCAACGTGATCTCATTGAATTTTCAATTTTATATATAATTCAAATTAAGATAAAATTTAAAATTTCATTTTTAATCTGAATGCTAAATAGTGAAATATTATACAAAGAATAAAATGAGATAAATGTTCTAACAAAAATTAACATAATCTACCAACCTTTGTCAACACCATCCATATGTGGGGGCTTTTGAAAACGAAATGTCCATGTTACTTAATTGTCTTTACCACCTTTGGCAACACCATCCATATGTGGGGGCTTTTAATAAACAAACAATATGAAAATGAAATGTCCATGTTAGTTAATTGTCTTTACCATTCAAAGGATAAATAAATTTATAAGAAAACTATGTCGCTTTGGCAATACCATCCATATGAGGCCATACATGGGGTTTCCAATAAACAATAAAAGTACGAAAAGGACATATCCATGTTACTTAATTGTCCTTTCCAATATAAAAAGTGTCCTTTCTCATATAATTGTCCTTTGTAATATAAAAAAAATGAATAACTTAGATAAGGAAACTATAAAAAGGACATATATATTACTCAATTGTTTTAATCACTTAAATACACCAATTCATAATATAAACATTAAATGAGTTAATTATGTTAGATGTTTTGTCTTTATCATATATTCTTAAATTTTAAGTCAAATGTATTAATTAGTAATATAAATAACGAAGAAGAAAAAATAGGAAATGGACATCTCCATCTTACTTAATTCTCCATGTTACTTAATTTTCCTTTTCACTCAAATGCACTAATTACTAATATGAAAAATAAATGGGTTCGATATGTTGGATGCGTTGTCTTTATCATATCTTTGTAACTTTTAAGTCAAATGTATTAATTGGTAACATAAATAATGAGTGAGTTAGATATGTAAAATGCATTATCTTCATTATATTTTTTAAAACAATAAAAGGTTAAAGTGTCATTGTGTTGTAATTTGGTTAGAGTTCATGGTTAATCCTTATTTGATCTCTTGGCCTAATAGGATTAAGTCACTACCCATTATAAGCATATTTTTTAATGGTAAACAAATTCAAACATCGTTTTGTGTTTTGTGATTTAGTTAGCATTCTTTGTTAATCATTATATGTGGATTTTGTAAGGTTCCATTATAAGGTTTTTTTATGAGGTGAACTAGCAGATCTTGGTTGTTTGCTTTAAAGTTTGGTTTCGCAATTTCAGAATAGGCATATGCATTATGTATAACATTTGGAACTCCTATGACAAAGAGTGGAAGTATTAATTTGGAACAAAATATTGTCATAGGGATCTGTCACTGTAAGTTAAAGTTATCAAAATTAGTTTATTTGGACCAAAATTAGATGATATGAATTGGTCAAGGCCTAATATCCCATAAACCAATGGTTTGTCTTTATTGAGAGGCCAGTTCAAATGCCAACTCAATCAATTTTGATAAGTGCCACTGTGAATTGACCAAAGGGACCAGTGGGACTTTGGACAAATATTGCGGGACAAATAACATACATTTAATAGGATAAAAATGAAAAAAAAATAGGGGACAAGCCTCCTCCATACCTCCAAAATCCTAAACAAATGTTATATAAGGAGGCCCCCACCCCCTCACGCCTCTCTCATTGAGCACTTGTGAGATTGTAGAGCTACGATGAAGAGATTTTTTTCATATTGAACTCATAAATTTTATTCAACATTGTTTATGGGTTGTTTTTCATGGATTTAGCATATACATAAATGGTCTAGTTATTAAAATAAAAAATTGGAGGGGTTCTTATACCTTTCTTCCCATTCAAAGGTATGTCTTCAAATCCCCATTGTTTTCCTCATAAAATTGCATATTTTTGTTTTAACGAGTAAGAAAATTTAGGCTTTGCATTTGGAGTCCTTAATCAGCTATTAAGAAAAAAAGTTGCATGGAGTCGGATACTTCCCTTTGCTCAAACCATAACATAGCATGTAACATGTAAGGAGCGCTTAAACTTATTCTATCCCAAGTACGTGTGGCATTCATAGTGTTGAATGAAATATTAAAACATATATTGTTGTCATTAGCATTAATTTTGTCGTAGGGTACACAATTAGAGTGACAAAAAAACTTGCTATTAGTTTTCAATCCAATCCAACTTCTTTGTTGAATTGTTCTCTCTAATAGACTTGCGTGAAGGAGGATTATAAATGGCATGGGAAAAGCAGTTGTTTGATAGAGGTGCATGAAAGTGAATTATTGTCCTCAATTCAACAAAGTAAAAAAAAGTTACCATTTAGATTCTTTCCCTTCACCTTTTTTACTGCCTTTCTGCATACATCTCTGTTTTTCACTAATTAAGCAACAAATACAGACCAGAATCAACGTCCAATGTTTTTGGATTTTGAAACAATTTGTTCCCTTTTTTGCTTACATTATCATTTCTTCCATTGTTAAGTAGGCTAGAATTTATGTTAGTTTGAAGAATGCTAGTGATTTACAAAGATTGAACTTTTCCAAGAATAAGCATCACGTTGCTTTTAGAAGAGTTGAAGATCCCAATTCTTCATCGAGCTTGTATTGTTCGAAGCAACCTAGAAACCCATTTTAAGAGGTATTAAATATTATTATACTGGTTAAAAGTTGGATTGGAATTGGGCTAGCAAGCTAACTGTAGCTACACTGATGCAGAAAAAAGATCTATAAAATTAGTTATGGCAATTCACACTGAACATCTAGAAAGTGAATTTTCTATGTGTCTCCTAAGTTATGTGTCACTAATAAATTCCTCATGTTCAAGCAGATCATAAAAGAGTAAAATAGTATTAATTTTGGTTGTAAGGATGAAAGTTGGATTGGAATGGGGTTAGCAAGTTAACTGTATTATTATACTGGTTAAAAGTTTAAGAGGAGAGATCAATTTGGGAAACTGTTAAGATGGAAAAGGTGGCATATTTTTTTAGAGACCGAGCCGCTAGATCGGAGCGAAATATGGTTTTGTTATATGACATATATAACTTTCAATGCTGCCATATCCACTGCAAAATAAAACCTTTCGACTTTACTACATAAATAAATAATGAAATTTTGATGTTCTAGTAAAGAGGAAAGAGGAGATTAGTCCAAGACTTGTTCAACACAAAAATCAGCTACAAATCAAAGAAGAGATTGGGTAGCTTGTGTGATGCCATTTTCTGGCCTATGGCTAATTGAGAATGCCTCTCATTCGCATCGGCCATGCTACTAAACTATAAATAATATTCAAGTCATTCAATTGATCAATATAATGTTTGTTTGAATGACGTTCTGTTTTCTTTTTAATCTAATTTTTTTTTGGTCCATTGTATGTAATAAATCCAAAGATGGGTAAGAAGTTCGTAATTCTACTTTAACAAATCCACAACTCCACATAAGCCACTAGAAATGAAAAAGATGAAATGATAAAATATTGAATGAAATTCAAGGAAAACCGAGTATTTAAATTTATTATAAATAATAAAATACAACGTACAATATATTAATAAAAATATATTAAAATATAATATAATTATTAGCCATAGTCAATTAACTATGATGCATTAATGGTGGTGACATGTTCTTGAATTTTTAATATAAAGATATAATTTACATTAAGATTGTAAAACTTAGAAACAAATTAGAATGAGGAGCTTCACGAAAACCCTACCGCTTGACCAAGCCGTCACTTGGCCTCATGGTCGCCTGTCTCCAACAGGGAAGTTACCGTCTCCTCTTGAGAAGCCCTTCCCGGCCCCGTCTCCCTGCCGAGTTTTGCTGAACAATGGGGACTGCAGCGGTTTTTTGGAGAAAGAGCGACGAGTCCCCCAGTCTGATGCGTCCTCACCCCTTCCTATTGTTGACAGACTTTAGATCACCCCTTCCTATTGTTGACAGACTTTAGAGATATGCGGTATGCAGAGGTGGAGGAACCCAGGAGTAGCTTTTCAAAGCAAAGATTTCGTTGCCCCTCCCGCAAGCGCAACAACCGCAGCTAGAGATCCCGAACGAGAATGCATTTGGTTTCACCCCTCAACGAGCTCTCCCAGAAGCTGCGACCCAAATGAACAGAGACCTTCTCAGAGGATCATGACGAAAAAGGACAGCAGCGCTAGGGGCTAATGCTTCTCGGTTTTTGTCCAGCTTTTGTCCGGATCTTCGAGGTGCCTTCTCCTGATCCCAACGAACCTAGTGGCCCTCATCATAGATAAGCTAAGCAAATGGGAGGGTAATAAAAGAAAAACCCACTATCTTTGCTTCAAGGGATGCCTCTTGCTGCTGAATGCTTGGCTAGAGGAATGCGGCATCAACAGGGATGCATCGATCTACATTGGATTAGGACTTCGGAGAGGATATGGGAGACTGGTGAGCTCCCAATATGGATGCCTAATGACGGCAGCTATACTAAGAGCCTACTTTAAATTTCAACCTGGGGGACGTACAAACTTTAGAGGTGCAGGCACTATCTGTGCTCTTATAGGATAATCTTTGTCACAGATGGGTGTCGGTATCGATGTTCTAAGGGTTTCCTACTCAATATGTAAAACTAGTTATACTAGGGAATTAAATACTGGAAAGCAATAAATCTATTTTAAGGAATTAAAGTACTTAAAGTAATAAATCTGGTTTTAAAGAATGAAGATACTCAAAGCAGTAAATCTATTTTAAATAATTAAAATGCTAAAAGTAGAAGAGATAATCTTATGAAGTTACCTAAGTGCAGAATGGTAAACCTAGAAAGTGAAATGCCATAACAGATCTATTCTAATATTGGAGAAAACTAGGTCTATAATTACTTTATGCATAAAACTAGACTTCTGATCTAAATTTTTTAAATACTAAACTAAGATTGAAGTGCGATCGTTTCATGCTACACACCTATTTACTAAGAAGTCAGAGTAATTAATCACGATGGGAAACATTCATAAATCTCAGATCTAAACCATGAATTTCGAAAGCAAAGCTAATACAGATGTAATCGTTTGTTAAAATGTGCATTAGAAGAAAGCAGCTATAGGACTACCGAAACCATATTGCTGAACTACAGAACGTATTATAAATTACTACAGAATCAATACATCATTCAAACGCTTCCATGTGCAATATAAATTTTCATCATTGTAAAACACATAACCGGAAAATACCTGAAAAATGGAAATCCCCTTACTTACGTGTTGGAGGGGCCCTCTCCAACCCGTACTCAGGAGAGAAAGAGACTTATAAACACTGGCTGGAATTTAACATCAATCTCTTATTAAAATATAGAGTCCATGTCTTCACAAAGGTCTGTAACTTTGCAATATCTCAATAGTGCAGAAAACTTAAAACAATGTTTCTCCAAAATGTCAACAGAGACCTCTCGCTACCCAAAAGGTCCATATTTATATAATTCGTAATGCTGAACTTAACTAAATGTCTAAATGTCGATTCCCCTTAAACAGGAGTGCGTTCTCTCTAAATTAGGAAACAGGGTGTCGAGCTGCATGAATCTTCAGTCTTCTATGTGTTTTTCCCCTGAACCTACTCAATCACGCTTGGTTTCCACAAAATTAGTTTATTGAAAATGCATTTTATCATACAAGAATAATCATAAAAAACAATTTCATTAAATAATTAAAGTAAAACATTTTTCCCACAATTGAGTGTGTTTCTTCGTCAATGCTTGAGAATGACTATGGGAAAAAGGTTTATCAAATACCTGAAAATTGGACTCATCATTCTCTCCCATACTAGAAGGATTCACCCATCCTTGGGTGACTTATTCAATTCATCGATGACCTCCCTGATATCCCATGCTACCACCCTAGGTATCCCTACCTGCCTGTGAGATCCAAAATTCTGATCCTCCTTGGCCCATGCCCTCCTCTCTTCCTCCTCACTAATTTGTCCTTTGATTACTGGAGAAAGAAAGAATGGGGGATTTAGCCTCATCACTATCCATCTGAGTTGATTTCTTGCCAGAGATTCCTTGTAGAGTGTGGCTTTGAAAAGGGCATCATTAAGCCTAAGGGGGGAGTGGAGTTCTTTCCCTTTCAGATCGTTTGCCACTCTGCTCCACCTTTCCTTAATGGACTCATGAACTTCCTTTTGTGTGATTTGGAGTGTAATGTCAAAATGATTTATAGCCTCTTGCTCTTTTGCAAGGAGAATGGGAATCAGTTCCTCATCCTGGGTGAGGATCCTATGGTTGTAGATTACCCCTTCAGGGTGAGTTGGCTCTGATCTAATCATCAATGGGGTTTCCCATTTGGATGTGACATAGAGATGGTAGTCTTAGGCTCACTCAATTTCGTGGTTCATCCACGAACATAATGACCTCAACTGGAAATCACCCACATATGGGTTTGGCGACCAGTTGGGTGAGCCAGAAGCTACGAAATTATGCAAGAACAATTCATGCAAGTGGTCCTTTTCTAGCTTTGTGGAGTTCAAACATGCATCCATAAACTCTTTGGGAGTGCTTACCTCTATAGGGAGCCCTTGCTTCAACCTCTGGAGCTGGAATTTGGCCCATTTCTCCTATATATAAACTGCATATACTATCGACGGTGGTCTGAGGTCCCGCAGTCTATCATATATGCTGATAGTAGTGGCCAAAACGTCCTTTAATTTGGTAATCTCCTAGTCTTTCTTTGCTAATTCGTTTTGTGCCTTGACCAACTTTTCTTGCAGCACTAAATTCTTCTGCTTAGCCAGCCGCTGCTCTTCTACATGATGCATCTTCAGGATTTGTGTCTTCTCGGCTGAGAATGGGGGGGGTGTGGGCTGGCTTCTTGGCCCAATTCTTAACGTTGCCAACTCATTTCTGAGCCTTTCCAATTATGCCCGAGACTCAGTGAGTTGGGTAATGACATCGGGGTTTTCATTATTTTCTGGAGGATTCCCCTTAAGGTTTCCTTGCACTTGTAAGCTCTGCTCTTCTTCATTATCATATTCTTCTTCTTCATCCCATTCTTCTTCTTCATTCTTTTCCTCTTCTTCTTCTTCTTCTTCATGTGTAGTGGGATCCTTCTAGTCTATAAAAGGATCAATGTCATCATCAGACACATTCATAACCAGGGGGCTAGGTTCCCTTTCTTCCTCCTTAGAGAATTGGATTTTAGATACCTGCATGAATCTCTTGCTACGCCTCTTCGACCCCTGACTACTGGTAGGAATACCTGGGCCTGATTTGGGGGAGTCGTCTTTTGAGTGTTTTATCTTTACCAAGGTGTCAGCCACACTCTCTAAGTCAATTTTTCTTTTTTTCCCCTGATACAGAGGTGGTCTTACTTTTTGATTCTGGTGGCAAGGGTGTAGTCTTCATTCTCTGAACTTCCTCAGCAGATACCAATATGAACTCCTCCCAAGAGAGATCTCGAATCTGTGCTTTTAGTTCCTCACCAACTATTAGTTTGATCAGCCCATGATGGGCCAAAGCATCCTCTTTTCCCTTAGCCACATTCCTACTCATTTCCGCTAGGGATTGGAGCAGGAAAAACAGAATGCTAATGTTGTTGTTTGCTGAAATGTGACTACTGTGCATGAGAAGTTCCAAAATATGGAAATGGAAAATGGGAACAAAACTTAACCTTCCAGTGCAAGTAATGTACCTCTAGACAATTGCAACCATTTCATCCCATGGTGCTGGCATGGAGAGTCTTTTGAATCCATTTTTTTCCTCATCGTAAGCTTCCCTTTGTTCAAAGAATGTTGCTTTTGCTGTGTGGTTTGATTCGCTATCACTACTGCTCTAATGTAGACCCATTGGAAGACCAGTGTATTTGGCAATCATGTCCTCATCCAATTTTATATGCAACCCTTTTACTTGGGTGACGTACTGTTCATCTTTGATATGTTTGAGGTTTCTTGAGAACTCCTGAGCTAGCCCTGTATCGTATCCTCTCAGTCCAAGGATGAAAGGCATCCATCCTGAATTGCAAATGACCTGCAGGACTCTTGGGCTCTGATAAATGGCGATGTGATCTTCCGGTTCACTTTTCCTGAAACCCTTTGTCATTTTAAAATATTCTTTATAATCAGACAAAACCAAAACTTTGGAATATGGTTTATACCTTGAACTGATTAGGGCTCTGCCTACAGGCTCAAGGATTGCAATGCTGGATGAGTGAGCACATTAACTTTGCTATGTTGCTTCTCAGGGATTCCGAGCGGTTCCTTATATGCAAAATCGTGGAATAATATGCAGCCTTACTTGCTGTCTTTCTGCAGCTATCCTTCTTATCATTCCTGTACTTGCCTCATTTAATCCCCTTTTTCCATGATCGATCTCTATACTTCATCTGGTGAAGGTTGCGATCATGATTTGTTGAGGGTGACGGGACTTAGGTAGCAGTCATGAGTTATTAAAGTGACAGGACTTCGGTAGCGATCATGACTTATTAAGGTCATTCAACCATGCCGCCGATTTAAAATAGAAGTTGTCCTCAGCTGACTAGAAATGAATGTATTGTGGGATAATGTTTTACCTTAAGAATAAAATAAAATCGTTCTAGAGATTACCTTGGTATGTATGTGTACCTGCATTAATGATGTGGTGCATTTTTCATGCATGGTGGATTCTGTAGTAGATTTGGCGGTGTCTGTAGTTGATTTCTGCATGTCAGTAGTTACGTGTGTAGGCTGCTTTTTCCTTTTTTCCCGTTTGAATTTGCGGAAGTATCTTCTTTTGAAAATTGTGTCAGTTGTTGATACAACTCATGTGATGATGCTTGTATTTGGATGATTGCATAGTTGTATGTGATTGACTCTCTTAAATAACTTGCAGGCTCGCTTGAGTATGTTGAAAAAGGATGGCATGGCATGTTTGAAGAATTCCGTAGTAGTTGATGACTGATTGTTGAATGTACACGTGGCTGGCTCGCTTGAGTGCTAATATGTAATGTATCTAGCTCGCTTGAATAAATTTCAGACTCACTTGAATAAATGGCAGCCTCGCTTGAATCAATTGTAGGCTCTCTTAAAGTATGGTCAGGCTCACATGATGATATGGTAGAGTTTGAAATGAAGAGTGTGCTTGGATTGTTCCTATAGTGGTAGATATTTCTGCTGGCTTCTTGAATGCATATCCAGCTCACTTGAATTGTGGTTGATATTTTTCCTTGCAATAGTAATGCTGGATCTTTCATAGGGATATACGTGGCCCTGTAATTTTCTGTCACTTTTTATGAATTTTCATTGCTCTCTTTTTTTGTTTTTTTTTTCTCTTTTTTTATATATTTTTTTCTTTTTTTTTGTTTTTGTTTTTTCTGAATGAGTTGAATTTTACTGATTTTCCACGTCCTCTATCAGCATCAATTGTTGCTGGTAGAGTACCTGTGTAAATTGTTCTTTTGACTATGGTTTATTGTAAAGTCTTAGGCGATGCCCATTCACTATCATAGGGAGCTCCTCTTCATCAATTGTAATAATTCTCGCAGCTCCATTTTAATAAATCTTTTGTATAATGTAAGGTCCAAGCCATCTAGTGGCTAGCTTTCCTTTGAATGTGTGAAATCTGGAGTTGTAAAGTAGTGCCCAATCACCTTCGTTGAACTTTTTATCCTTCACATGTTGGTCATTCCATTTCTTTCTTTGTTGTTCGATGATTTCAGTATGTGTAAGTGCTTGTTGGCGGTGCTCACCCAGTTGATTCAGCTGTAGCATGCGTTGTTTTTGAATTTCTGATAGGTCCATATGTAAATCTGCTGCAATTCTTAATGTCTTTATTTCAAATTTGATTGGCAGCATGACCTTTTTTCCATAGACTAGTTCATAAGGTGTGAATCCTGTAGTTGTTTTCCATGTAGTATTGTAAGCCCAAACTACCTCACTAAGTCTGTCAGCCCAATCCCTTTTGTTAAGTTGGATAGTTTTTGTCAAGATTCTCTCTAATTCCCTATTGGTTACCTCAGCTTGACCATTTGCTTGAGGGTGGTAGGAGGATGATTGTATGTGCTTTACATTGTTTCTTTTCATCAAGTCTTCGATTAAATTTGATGTGAATTGTGGGCCCTGATCAGAAACTACTTCTCTTGGCACCCTGAACCTGTGAAAGATCTGCTCAGTAAAGAATTTGGCCACATTGGTTTCATTTGCAGCATCCAGTGCTGCTACTTCTGTCCATTTTGTAAGGTAGTCTGTGCATACAAGAATGTAGCTTTTCTGATTTGACTGTGGATTGAATGGGCCAACAAAATAAAATCCCCACTTTTCAAATGCCTCCAAGGAGATTTGTGGATGGAGTGGCATCTCTTGTTTTTGTGTTGGTTTTCCCATTCTCTAGAAATCATCACAGTGGGACACATACTCATAAGCATCTTTGTGGAGTGTTGGCCAATAATACCCTATTTGCAAGATCTTGTAGGCTGTCCTTTTTGCAGCATAGTGTCATCCTCAAGGTTCATTGTGGGTGGCATGCATTATGTCATGTACTTCATCTTCCCTAATGCACCTTCTAAGTATTTGATCTGGTCCCTGTTTAAAAAACATGCCTTTTATCCATTTGTATGTTGCACTTTGTCTTATTAATTTTGCCTTTTCTTTATAATTGTAATGTTCTGGAAACTTCCCAGATACTAAATAGTTTGCTATGTCAGAAAACCATGGGCTTCTTGTTGATATGGAAAAAAGGTGCTCATCAGGGAAGTTATCTTGAAACAATTCATTATATTTTCCATGTGTGACTCTTGACAAAAGGTGGGCTACCACATTATTTTTGCTTGGTTTATCTATTGTATTAATGTCAAATTCCTATAGAAGTAGCATCCATATAATAATCCTCACACTAGTATTAGGCTTGTTCATAAGATATCTGATTGCTGAGTGGTCAGTGTGGATGAAACTTCGGTATCCTGTGATGTAATGCTTGAATTTATTGATTGCATGTATGACTACCATAAATTCCTTCTCTGTGACTGTGTAGTAGAGTTCTACCCTAGCCAAAATTTTGCTTATATAGTATATGGCATAGGGCTTCTTGTCTTGTTCTTGTCCAAGCACAGATCTGATGGCTTTATCTGATGCATCTGTGTGGATGTGAAATGGAATTTCCCAGTTTTGTCCTTGGAGTACGGGTACTGTGATTGTTTTCCATTTAATTATTTCAAAGGTTTTCATGCAGTTGCTTGTCCATATGAACTCATTGTCTTTTGTGAGAAGTGCAAACATTGGGGCAGCGATTTTGCTATAATTTTCGATAAATCTTATGTAGTACCCTGTTTGTCCAAGGAAACTTCTCACATCCCTTTGTTTGATAGGTGGGGGCAACGTTGTGATTACTGAGACTTTGGCTTGATCAACGTCTATCCCTCTTTGTGATATATGATGTCCTAGAACGATGCCTTCTTCCATTAAAATTCTGCATTTGTCATTGCTTAGGCACAAGCTCATTTCAATACATTTTTTTAGTACTAATTCAAGATTGTTCAATGCCTGGTCAAAGTTCTATCCATAGGGTGTGAAATCATCCATGAAGACTTCCATTTTGTCATTCATAAGATCGGAGAAAATACTCAATATGGCTCTTTGAAATGTTGCTGGGGCATTACATAAACCAAAGGGTAGGACCCTATAGGCATAAGTTCCCCATGGACATGTAAAGGTCATCTTATGTTGATCAGTTGGGTGAATTAAAATTTGGTTGTACCCACTGAAACCGTCTAAGAATGAAAAATATTTGTTTTCAAATAATGTATTAGCACCTGATCTATAAATGGAAGTGGAAAGTGATCTTTCTTGGTTGCTTTATTTAGCTTCGTGTAGTCCACACAAATTCTCCATTTGCCTCCTTTTTTGTGTACTATAACTAGTGGTGAGACCCACTCACTATCAGATATTAGATAGATGAACCCTGCATCTAATAAATTTTGTAATTCTACTTTGACTATGTCCTTTAATGCAGGGTTCAACCTTCTTTGTGGTTGCCTGATAGGCGTAGAACCTTCTTTGATGTAAATGTAGTGTTTGTAGATATCAGGATGTATTTTTTTCATGTCTGCATATGTCCATGCAAATGCTTTACTCTGTTCTTCTAGTATCTTCATTAATTTCCTTTCTTGCTCTGGTTCCAATTTGGAATTTATGTTGACTGTTTTGCCAAGGTGAATTTCCATGATATTTTCTTTTTCAATCTGTTCTGCCAGTACTCCTGTCCATAAGTCATCCATATTCTATTTTGAACTGTCACCTGTTTCTATAGAAAAAAATTCTTGAATACATGATTGTTAGAAGATACATTTTGTATAAATCTATCTCTATGGCCATCTTCGTCTATGGATTTTAGTGTTAATGCAGCATCAATTTTCAGGATAGGTATTATGTTTTGATTCAGTGTGTCATTGTAATCATTGGTCCAGTTTTGATATTCTATGCCTAAGGATTTTTTGGCTGGTGGGTAAATGGTGATTTTTTTCATAGACTGGCCACTGGTGATGGTCATGTTGCATGACCTGCATCCTATGTAAGCATCGGTAGTTGCCAGCAAGGGTCTTCCGAGTATAATAGGATATCCACTACGTTTGCTTTTTACCTCAATGACTATGAAATCTGCTGGGTATTCCCAGGATTCTATATTGATTATAAAGTCCTCGCGCATTCCTTCAAGCTTCACAGTGGATGTATCTTCTAGCTGGAGTACTGTAGTTGTTGGTTTGACCTCTGATTAGAGACCTAGGTTGATCATAGTATCTTTGGTCATTACGTTGATAGCTGCTCCTAAATCAATTAGGCTCTTGTCGATTTGTCTGTTATTGATGTTGACTTGGACCACGGGGCTACCTGGGTCTAGATATTTGGGGCTAACCACGATACACAGCATTAGATCAGCTAATTGACCCACTACATTAATAGTTGGTGGGTCACGCTTTCTCCTTCCAGGGTTCTTCAAACAATTCTCTTTTATATATTTGTTGCAGATGGGTACGTCTCTGATGGCTTGAAAGATGGGGATTTGGATACTCAAGTGTTTTAATTCATTTAGAATTGCGTTTTCCTCTTCATCTTTGGTACTTCGTAGTAGATTTTCAGGAAATGGAGGGTTTCTGTTGCGTGGGACTAGTTGGGTTTCATCCTCAGGAGGGTCTGATTTGTCTGGATGATGAACATAAGGTTCTGTTGTTTGTTCTTGAGCTTCAGGTTGTTGGATGTTGTGTGGGGATGTACTCTGCAACGTTTTTCCAGATTGTAGGTCTATTTCATTTATTTCTATGGTGTCTACAACATAGGTGGGGAATTGTGTGATATCAACATTATATGTCTGTTGCTGTTGTGGAGGTCTGTTATTATTAGGATTTGGGATTGGTTGGGCTGGAATGGGTGGAGTCTGGGGGGTGGTTGAGGTTGTGGGGGTGGCATAATAAGTGGCTGTTGTAATGGCACCCTCCAATTTGATGTATGGGGGTATTGATTTGCATAATTTGTGGTGGATGGAAAAGGTGCGGGGTATTGAGGATAAGACGATGGATAATATGGTTATTGATAGGATGGTTGATATGTTTGTTGATTATGTTGCCATTGGTTTTGATTTGGCTGTGCTTGCCATGGAGTTGGTGCAAAGTTCCAATTTGGCTATCCTTGATTATAGTAGGCTTGATTGCTCTGTTGATATGGTCTAACAAAGTATTTCTCCTTTGATTTATAAAACAGAGCTGTTGTATTGCTCCTTCAGCTGCTGGGTCTTGAATAGCTACCTTACATGAGGGTAAGAGGGGACATTTATCAGTGGAATGGTCGCCAGTGCAGAGACCACATACTTCGATAGTGTTCAGTATGCACTTCCCTTTCTCATGCTTCTTTCTACCATGAGGACAGAATACTGCCAAGGCTTGGTTAATTTCATCCTGTTTCTTTTTTATTTGAAGAGCATCAAGTTGCATGGCCAGAGATTGCAGGATGTCAGTCTTCATGTCATCTAGCAGGTTTCCTAAATCAGATTTTGTAAGTGTTGGTCCTGAAGATGTTGACCCACCAGTAGATGTGTGTGTATGCCTTGTCCCATTCTTAGTTTTCCTAGATCTAGAGTAGTTTTTGAAGATTTGCAGGATCTGGTCAAAATATTTCTAGAATATATCACCATCTCCTACAAGATTTAAGACTTCAAAATTATCCTATTTTACACCTCTAAGAAGGACAATTTTTAGTGATTCAGGATCCAAGGTGCAATTACTAGCTCGTTTGTAGCTGAGTTGAAATCTTTGGGCATAATCTTCTAATGACTCTCTTTCTCCTTGTTGCATCCTAAAGATTTCATCCATAGTATCTTTGGCCTTGCAGTAGTCCCTATATTTTTCTAAGAATGCCTGTTTCATTTGATCCCAGCTAAAGATACTATTCCCTTCAAGGCTCATAAACCACCGAAGTCATAGGTCTTTCAGTGTGGAAGGAAAAATCCTCATCTTTTGTGCATCAATAGTGTAATCAAATGATCTGCAAACTACCTCAAATTCAAACAAGAATGTGTCAGGATCTTCTGAAGTAAAACCATGGAAGTTTGGTAGATTATTAGGATTGATGTTCTTCATCCTAGCATCTCCAAGATGTATGCTAATAGGAAAGGTGAAAATCTCCCTAGGTTCCTCCTCTTCGTTCGCAATCGAGGTGTTTGAGCTAGAACTGGTAGTGAAGTTTCTTCTGTTTGGATCGTATGTGGAGTTAGTTTCATTTTCAGAGTGTAGAAATTCAAACTGAGAATGGTCAGAACTGTTATTACCATTGTTGCTCATGGGATTCTTGGGCAGAAAGCATCCAAGCCTATCCCTTTGCCAACGAGGAATTCATTGGTAAAAAAGTATTTATGTTTTTTTTTTTATGTGAATTTTGTTTTATTTTTGTTTTTTTTTAGGTGATGTCTCCGAAAATATTTAGCACCTCCCTGGGAATGGCGCCAAAAAGTGGTGAGCTCCTAATATGGATTCCTAATGAGGGCAGCTATACTAAGAGCCTACTTTAAATGTCAACCCGGGGAACGTACAAACTTTAGAGGTGCAGGCACTATCTGTGATCTTATAGGATAATATTTGTCACAGTTGGGTGTCAGTATCGATGTTCTAAGGGTTTCCTACTCAATATGTAAAACTGGTTATACTAGGGAATTAAATATTGGAAAGCAATAAATCTATTTTAAAGAATTAAATTACTAAAAGCAGTAAATCTGTTTTTAAAGAATGAAGATACTAAAAGCAGTAACTCTATTTAAATAATTAAAATGTTGAAAGTAGAGAAGATAATCTTATGAAGTTACCTAAGTGCAGAATGGTAAACCTAGAAAGTGAAATGCCATAACAGATCTATTCTAATATTGGAGAAAACAAGGTCTATAATTACTTTATGCATAAAACTAGAGTTCTGATCTAAATCATTTAAATACTAAACTAAGATTGAAGTGCGATCGTTTCATGCTACACACCTATTTACTAAGAAGTCAGAGTAATTAATCACGATGGGAAACATTCATAAATCTCAGATCTAGACCATGACTTTCGAAAGCAAAGCTAATACAAATGTAATCGTTTGTTAAAATGTGCATTGGAAGAAAGTAGCTACAAGACTAATGAAACCATATTGATGAACTACAGAACGTATTATAAATTACTACAGAATCAATACATCATTCAAACGCTTCCATGTGCGATATAAATTTTCATCATTGTAAAACACATAACCGAAAAATACCTGAAAAATGGAAATCCCCTGACTTACATGTTGGAGAGGCCCTCTCCAACCCGTACTTAGGAGAGAAAGAGACTTATCAACACTAGCTGGAATTTAACATCACTATCTTATTAAAATATAAAATCCATGTCTTCACAAAGGTATGTAACTTGGCAGTATCTCAATAGTGCAGAAAACTTAAAACAATGTTTCTCCAAAATGTCAACAGAGACCTCTAGCTACCCGAGAGGTCCATATTTATATAATTTGTAATGTTGAACTTAACTAAATGTCTAAATGTCGATTCCCCTTAAACAGGAGTGCGTTCTCTATAAATTAGGAAACAAGGTGTCGAGTTGCATGAATATTCAGTCTTCTACGTGTTTGGCCCCTGAACCTACTCAGTCACGCTTGGTTTCCACAGAATTAGTTTATTGAATATGCATGTTATCATACCAGAATAATCATAAAAAACAATTTCATTAAATAATTAAAGTAAAACATTTTTCCCACAATTGAGTGTGTTTCTTCGTCATTGCTTGAGCTTGACTGTGGGAAAAAGGTTTATCAAATACCTAAAAATTGGACTCATCATTCTCTCCCATACTTGAAGGATTCACCCATCCTTGGGTGACTTATTCAATTCGTCAATGACCTCCCTGATATCCCATGCTACCACCTTAGGTATCCTTGCCTGCCTGTAATATCCAAAATTCTGATCCTCCTTGGCCCATGCCCTCCTCTCTTCCTCCTCACTAATGTATCCTTTGATGACCGAAGAAAGAAAGAATGTGGGATTCAGCATCATCCCTATCCATCTAAGTTGATTTCCTGCCAGAGATTCCTTGTAGAGTGTGGCTTTGAAAAGGGCATCATTAAGCCTAAGGGGGGAGTGGAGTTCTTTCCCTTTCAGGTCATTCGCCACTCTGCTCCACCTTTCCTTAATGGACTCATGAACTTCCTTCTATGTGTTTTGGAGTGTAATGTCAAAATGAGTCACAACCTCTTGCTGTTTTGCAAGGAGAATGGGGATCAGTTCCTCATCCTGGGTGAGGATCCTATGGTTGTAGATTATCCCTTCAGGGTGAGTTGGCTCTGCTATGATCATCAATGGGGTTTACCATTTGGATATGGCATAGATATGGTAGTCCTAGGCTCACTCAATTTCGTGGTTCATCCATGAACATAATGCCCTCAACTGGGAATCGCCCACATATGGTTTTGGCGACCAGTTGTGCGAGCCAGAAGCTACGAAATTATGCAAGAAGAATTCGCTCAATTGGTCCTTTTCTAGCTCTGTGGAGTTCAAACATGCATCCATAAACTCTTTGGGAGTGCTTATCTCTATAGGGAGCCCTTGCTTCAACCTTTGGAGCTAGAATTTGCCCCATTTCTCCCATATATAAACTACATATACTGTCGACGGTGGTCTAAGGTCCCGCAGTCTATCAGATATGCCGATAGTAGTGGCCAAAACATCCTTTCATTTGGTAATCTCCTGGTCTTTCTTTGTTAATTTGTTTTGTGCCTCGACCAATTTTTCTTGCAGCGCTGAATTCTTCTGCTCGACCAGCCACAGCTCTTCTGCATGATGCATCTTCAGGATTTGTGTCTTCTTAGCTGAGAATGGGGAAGGTGTGGGCTGGCTTCCCGGCCCAATTCTTAACGTTGCCAACTCATTTATAAGCCTTTCCAATTATGCCCGAACCTTAGCGAGTTGGGTAAGGACCTAGGGGTTTTCATTATGTTCTGGAGGGTTCCCCTGGAGGTTTCCTTGCTCTTGTGAGCTCTGCTCTTCTTCTTTATCCATTTCTTTTTCTTCATCCCGTTCTTCTTCTTCATTCTTTTCCTCTTCTTCTTCTTCTTCTTCATTTGTAGTGGGATCCTTCTAGTCTATAAAAGGATCAATGTCATCATCAGACACATTGGTAACCAGGGGTTTGGGTTCCCTTTCTTCCTCCTTGGGGACTTGGATTTTAGATACCTACGTGAATCTCTTGCTGCGCCTCTTCGACCCCTGACTACTGGTAGGAATACTTGGGTCTGATTTGGGGGAGTCCTGTTTTGAGTGTTTTATCTTTACCAAGGTGTCGGCCACACTGTCTACATCAATTTTTCTTTTTTCCCATGATACAGAGGTAGTCTTACCTTTTTATTCTGGTGGCAAGGGTGTAGTCTTCATTCTTTGAACGTCCTCAGCAGATACCAATATGAACTCCTCCCAAGAGAGCTCTAGAATCTATGGTTTTAGTTCCTCACCAAACATTAGTTTGATCAACCCATGATGGGCCAAAGCATCCTCTTTTCCCTTAGCCACCTTCCTACTCATTTTCGCTAGGGATTGGAGAAGGTAAAATGGAATGCTAATGTTGTTGTTTGCTGAAATGTGACTCCTGTGCCTGAGAAGTTCCAAAATACGGAAATGAAAAATGGGAACATAACTTAACCTTCCAGTGCAGGTAATGTACCTCTAGACAATTGCAGCCATTTCATCCCATGGTGATGGCATGGAGAGTCTTTTGAATCCATTTTTGTCCTCATCGTAAGCTTCCCCTTGTTCAAAGAATGTTGCTTTTGCTGTGTGGTTTGCTTCCTTGTCACTGCTGCTCCAATGCAAGCCCATTGGAAGACCAGTGTATTTGGCAATCATTTCCTCATCCAATTTTATACGCAACCCTTTTACTCGGGTGATGTACTATTCGTCTTTGATATTTTTGAGGTTTCTTGTGAACTCTTGAGCTACCCGTGTATCGTATCCTCTCAGTCCAAGGATGAAAGGCATCCATCCTGAATTGCGAATGATCTACAGGACTCTTGGGCTCTGATAAATGGCGCTGTGATCTTTCGGTTCACTTTTCTGTAAACCCTTTGCCATTTTAAAATCTTCTTTATAATCAGACAAAACCAGAGCTTTGGAATATGGTTTATACCTTCAACTGGTCGGGGCTCTGCCTACAGGCTCGAGGATTGCAATGCTGGATGAGTGAGCGCATTAGCTTTGGTCTATTGCTTATCGGGGATTTCGAGCGGTTTCTTATATGCAAAATCGTGGAATATTATGCAGCCTTACTTGCTATCTTTCTGCACCTATCCCTCTCATCATTCATGTACTTGCCTCATTTAATCCCCTTTTTCCATGATCGATCTCTGTATTCCCATGATCAATCTCTGTACTTCATATGGTGAAGGTTGCGATCATGATTGGTTGAGGGCGAAGGTTGTCCTTAACATAAATCTCTTATTAAAATATAAAATCCATGTCTTCACAAAGGTCTGTAACTTCACAGTATCTCAATAGTGCAGAAAACTTAAAACAATGTTTCTCCAAAATGTCAACAGAGACCTCTCGCTACCCGAGAGGTCCATATTTATATAATTCGTAATGCTAAACTTAACTAAATGTTTAAATGCCGATTCCCATTAAATAGGAGTGCGTTCTCTATAAATCAGGAACAGGGTGCCGAGCTACATGAATCTTCAGTCTTCTACGTGTTTGGCCCCTGAACCTACTCAATCACGCTTGGTTTCCACAGAATTAGTTTATTGAATATGCATTTTATCATACAAGAATAATCATAAAAAAAAAATTCATTGAATAATTAAAGTAATACATTTTTCCCACAATTGAGTGTGTTTCTTTGTCATTGCTTGAGCTTGACTATGGGAAAAAGGTTTGTCAAATACCTAAAAATTGGACTGATTAGAGACCACTAGGTGCATCCAAACCCTCCTCAGCTAAGAGATGTACATTTACAGAAGCAGTGAAAGCCAAGGATTCTGGAACCTCCAAACCAAATCCAAGGCTTTTCTCTGACCCGACTTTCATTGTGGAGCATCATGAGGAGATTCCTTCATCCATGGTGGGCTTAACCTCAACGTTAAAGTGTGGTGAGTAAGCTAATATGAACATCATATGTAGGTTCAATGACCCTCATCCATAAATTTGAGAGATTGGCTCAAGCATATGTGGGGGATGAATCTAAAGCTCTGCTTGTGCTCCAAAGATACTTCATTGTCCGTTTTGAAACAGAGATTCACCTTAACCAAATCATGACTGGAGAATCTTGGTTCTGGGGGAACGTGGGGTTGTCTATGAGGAATTGGTACCCAGATTTTAACCCCTTAAAAGCTATAGAAATGACTACTTCGGTATGGGTAAGAATCCCGAACCTCCCCTTACAGTTTTGGTATCCATCATCCTTTGAAACCATTGGTGACTCCTTAGGGAATTTCATCAAAGAGGACACAGACAGGACATCGAATGGGTTAGACACCTTTGCACGCATCTATGTGGAGCTTGATCTGAGCAAGGGACTTCCCAACAATATTAACATCATTTGGTGTTAAGATTATGTCTGCGTTCAGCCCCTTGATTACAAAAACAAAGCCTTCATATGCAGATCCTGTCAGCAACCAGGGCACTTGCAAGACGCCTTCCCTACTTCTCTAGTTCACTCCACAAAAAGGCGGCAGCATGGATGGCATGAAGGAAAGAATCAAATGAGGCATCCTTCCTCGGACACTCAATACGTCTCGCCAAGAGCTCCACCCTCCTCGGCTCCTATGTCGAACCCGCCACATGCAGCAACACATCAGCAAGTCGGTGATTCTGAAATTCCTCAGGGGGACCATGGAGATCCTCCTACTCTTAACGAGACTATGGAGATGGCCCTAGTTGGAGTATCCTCCACTGGTGGTCAGAAGCGCCCACATGAATCTGACAACTCAGATAGTGACAAAGAAGCGGAATTAGCTCGCTCTCGAGGTAACCCTGAATGATCCCAGCATCAACTAACCATAGCTCCCATCTTGTCAACTCTTGATCAGTCATTAGGATGGATTGATGTCAGGAAAAAGAAAAAAGATCCCAAATTGTCATTGCATGGATAGCACCCTCTTGGAAGGGAATGTCATAGTGTTTTAAGTTACTTTAATTAAGAAGTTGTCAAGGAGAGTCATCTTCTGGTTGGCCCAATATGGGATTACCAACTGGTATTGTACAACTATGTTCCTTATTTTTTATTAATAGAAGGTTTCACATCTTACTTACAAAAAAAAAGATTGTAAAACTTAGATTTAATTTAAATTTTAATCTATAATTATTTACAAAATAAATTTTGTTTTTTTATCAAGATGATAATGATATGAGACAATTTATATGTATTTTTATCAAAAAAAATTAAATGAATGCATTAACAAAAACTACCGTACCAACATTTGTCACATTTATTACGTTTGTCACCTTAAGTTATCTAACATTCTCATGTTGTCTCATAACTTATCAAAAATAAAATGTAATTAGAAAATTTATCTCGGCTCATAAAACAAAACAAAATCCCGGATCTATCAATATAATAGAGATCATGTTTCTTGAGGTGTAAAAAACATCGATAGGAAGGACATCCCATGTTACTTAATTGTCCTTTTCATTTAAATGCATTAATTGGTAATATAAAAAATAATAAATTAAATTAAAAAATGATGAAAAAGACATTTATGTAACTTAATTGTTATTTCTACTTAAATACACTAATTCATAATATAAAAATTGAATAAGTTAACTATATTAAATACTTTGTCTTTATCATATCTTTTTGACCTACAGGAAATGGAGATCTCCATGTTAATTTTCCTGTGCACTCAAATGCAGATCTCCATGTTAATTTTCCTTTACACTCAAATGCACTAATTAGTAATATGAAAAATGAATCAGTTAGATACGGTGGATGGATGGTCTTTATCATATATTTGTACCTTTCAAGTCAAATGCACTAATGGGTAACATAAATAGTAATGAGTGAGTTAGTTATGTAAAATGCATTATCTTTATTATATTTTTTAAAACCATAAAATTTTAGGTTGTCATAGTGTTGAAATTTGGTTAAAGTTATTACTTAGTACTTATTTGATTTGTTGGCCTAATAGGATTAAACATCTTTTTTAATGGAAAATAAAATCAAACATAAAGTTAAAATGGTTTTGTGATTTAGTTAGTGTTCTTTGTCAATCATTATATGTAGATCTTATAAGATATGAATCTCTACCCATTACAAGGTTATTCTAAGAGGTGAATTAATGGACCTTGGTTGTTTGCTTGAACTTTTCGGTAAGCAATTTCAGAATTTCAGAACAGGCAAGTGCATTATGCATAACATTTGGAACTCCTCTACCAAAGAGTGGAAGTATTAATTTGGAACAAAATATCACCATAGAGATCTACCACTGTAAGTTAGAGTTATGAAAATCAGATTTTTTGGACTAGAATTAGATGGTATGAATTGGTCCAGACATAACATCCCATAAACCAATGTTTAAACCTTATTGATAGGCCAATTCAAATGCCAAACCAATCGGTTTTGATAAGTGCCATTGTGAATTGGCTGAAGGGACCACCGCAACTTTGCACGGACATGGGGAGACAAATAACATACATTTAATAGTATAAAATGTGGGAAACAAATAGGGGGAAAGCCTCCTCCATACCTACAAAATACTAAACAAAATTTTTATAAGGAGACCCCCACCCCGTCACACCTCTCTCATTGAACATTTGTGAGATTGTAGAGCTATGATGAATAAATTTGATTCATATTGAACTCATATTTTATTTGGAATCGTTTATGGGTTGTTTTTCATGGATTTGGACTATACATAAATGGTTTTTTATTAGAGACCAAAATTGGAGGGGATTTGATACCTTTCTTCCCATTCAAAAGTATGTCTTCAAATCCCCATTGTTTTTTCTCATAAAATTGCATATTTTTGTTTTAACAAGTAAGAAAAGTTAGGCTTTGCATTTGGAGATTTGTGTTTTGTCTAAGAAAAAACCATGCCCCCCATGAATGTGAAAGTCAAGGAATGGGACCAGGAGGAAGTGGTATATGGAAAACATATTGCAAATATTGCAAGAAGAATATAAAAGGGTGGTTGAAGGAGGGTTTATAGATGAGAAGAACATGTTTCTAGTGTGAGAGGGAACCTGAAAGCACGTAGTTCAATGGACGTATATATTAGACAAGAATTTTTAGAGTCTATTGAGGAGTATCAACCAGAAAACGCCCAGTAAAAAGTGATGGGTGATGAATTAAGGATAAGGAGAGAGCTTGCATCCCAAGGACACCCTAGTTTTATAGGATCCTTCACAAACCCTAACCCTTTTTCTGTTAGGAATCCCTTTAGATATGTTGTTCCAATTCATGAAAAGCCTACACAAAGAGCACTAATATTGATGGTTTCCCCACCCACATCCACCCCGAACACTAGCACTTATTCCACCACAAATAACCATTGCAAGACGCAATACAAGGATTCAAATTTCAATGAATACATGGCTAGATGTTGGTATGATGCAAATATATCTTTCAATGCTTTATTATCACCATATTAGTAACCAATGTTATGTCATGGTTATTTATGGTAGTATCTTTAAAGGCCATGGTTTTCATGGTATTAGGGAGAAAATTTTACATAATTAATTGGGATCCTTAAATGAGTCCTTGAGGGGTTTTAATATCATGGACTAGAACAAGATGTACCATGAATATGTAATATTAATAGACTCATGAAAGGTACTATACCATACTTAAATCCATTTTTGTATTTCCCATAAGGAACCACATTTTTGAAAGACTTAAATGCATTAGCCTAGTGAAGGAAGAAAACAAATATTTCAATTTTTTTATGAGGTGATTGTAGACATAGGGATGGACAATGTTGTAAAGTTAACAACCAATAATGCCTCCAACTATGTTTCTACTAATAAGAAGAGGGAGGAAAACCCCCAACCATATTATGGACCCCGTGTCCTGCACGCTACATAAACCATGTGCTTGAGGGTATAGGAAAATATGAGTAGATTAAAATTTTGTATACCCTATCAAGGACGATACAAAATACATATACAATCAAACTTTACTATTGAATCTAATGAGAAAAAACATACATGGAAAAGATCTTGTTAGGATTTCAATCGCTAAATTTGCAATGAACTTCTTCACGCTACAATATTCCATTTTCAAGGCACAAAACTTGAGGAAGGTGTTTGGCATTTTGATCATCAAAGTAGATCTCAACGAGCCACCAAAAGATGATGGGAAAGACATTTGTAGTAAATACCTTGACAACAATTTTAATTTAATGTAAATGCTAGGGTCTTACCATAACCCACCTTACTTTAGGAGTTAGTGATGCATTGTATATGGCCATGTCTTTGGAATAAGGCTAAGTAGTTAGTAGTCAACAATCAATGTAAAAAGGGTCACTCTATTAATTAAGAACCACTAGAAAGTTGGTACTTATTAACTATTTGACCATGTCAAGTAGTTAGGGTTTTGGATCTAGGAATCCTATTTAAAGAGCTATAAGGCTATAAAGGTTTTCATCACAAATTATTATATTAGATATTTACTTAAGTCAAAGGTCACCCAACCTTAAGAGGTGTGTGAACATTGCTTCCCATATTTATAATCATATTATGAAGCTTATTTTTTGCAATATTTATCTTTCTACTATATATTTTTTCTTGTTCTGTATTATAAATTTTGGTTCATTGCATGTTAATCTTTGTATATCCTATGTTGTTATAAGTTTTAAGGATAAAGAACAACACAAGTTGTATCAGAGCCACTTTCCTGATCCGTGAAGCCTCCAAAATTTCATAGAATTTGTTTTAGGCTATAAATGTGCTTCGATGTCTTTAAATAACCACAAAGATCTACAGTTCAATGGGTGAAACTGTGACTGGGGAACAATACACACAGCGAATACTTATTATACTTAGTAATGTACCCTACATACAAAGAATGCATTGTACCCTTAATTGGCACAATTATTGGACATAACTGTAACTCCTATTGGTATCCCTTCAAGTCTGAGGGGTCTGAAGAACCCTTTTTTTTTACCTATCTCGAAAGAATCCTTGCATCATGTTGATTATATATATATATAGAACTTTTTTGGGTAGTATCTAAAACCCTTATTCATGACCCATCTCAACAGAATCCTTTCTTTGTGTTGATTACTTTGGTATGCATATCTTATAACCCTTTTTGTGTGGACTTGGCACTCATACCTTTCAGCACCAATGGTGCACACCTGTAACAAAAGAAACTTGAGAAACTTGAGAAACTAAAGAAACATGGAGGCATCAAACCAAAATCAGCCCCAAAACCTTCAAACTACCTTGGAATCCATGCAATCTATGCTTCATTCATTGAGGGGTGAATCCATGAATATGGGTGTCTATTTTGGGGGGGTCTTATGAGAAAATAAATCTGTTTTTTTATGTTTTTCAACTTTGGGCAAACAAAAGTGATATTTGTGTTTAGAATTTCACTTTTAAATAAAAAGAAAACTTTTAGAGAATTATATTAGATTTCTATTCATTATTTTTTCAAATTTTCTTAATGAGATTTGATATGTCAATTTGGAAAATGTTTGATAGTATATTCTTATAAAATGAAAGGATTAATAAATAGTCATGCTTTTTGGCGGGCCTGAAATCATTGTTAAAATTGTGTTTTGTAAAAACAAAATATGCTATGACAATACACAAAATGTATTAATGCATAACTATAATTTAGTAACCAATGGATCTATATCCTAATTATTATAATTTTTTTAATTGGATCAATGTAGAAAGCTTGTCGAATTTCAACATGTTTATTTTGATGGGACATTTCTCCTAATTTGCTCTAAAAATAAAAAATCTAAGAATGCCCTTTTGAAGTAGAAACTCCAATGAACATCCCCATATTTAGAAAAAATTATTGTGTATTTTTCAAGTTATGGATTTTTCATTTCACCGCATTTTGAAATTAATGAAACCAAAATGGACACATGTTAACAAAAAAAATAATTAAAATTATCAAATCTCACCTAAACATAACAAAATATATACCTACGGAAAGTAGATTCAATTATGAAAGTAATGGTATCAACTTCGACAGTCACATTGTAGAACTAGATATTGGTTTTTCCTTCTGAAATTGGAGAAACCTGAAAACCTTCAATTTTGCAGTGTTAATAGCTTTTCGACCGAACAATAGTTCGGTCGAAAACCGGTTTAATTTTTTTGGCAAATGTTTTTTTCAATATTTGACTGTTAGATTTAATAGAAAAAAAAATCAGTCATTGGATTAAATAATTTTTCAGCTGAACCATTTTTCAGCCAAACTATTTCTTGGCCGAAAAATAGTTCGGCTGAAAAATTGTTTAATATGAATTTTGCGATCCGATTATGAGGGAGTCAATGGACAAGATCAACAATGACAAGGTGAATGAGAGGATAGTGACTAATTTTGTAGCTCGACACGTTGGATCTGTTCTTAAATGAAAGGATCCCACCTATGAAGTATTTGGAACTGAAGAACTAGGCTCTAACATTGGAGAATAACTGCTCCAAGTCTTTTAGTAAATCGGGGCCTAGCATAAGTCTATCTACTAGACTATCCCAAGTAACAGGTGTTTGACCTCTTGTCGTAGAGTACCTCGAAAGGGCTCATCCTGGCAGAGGTTTAGTATCCGTTGTTGTAGGAAAATTCTATGAGGTATAAATAATCTTCCCACTTGGTGGGGTTGTTCATGACAAAAATCCTTAGCATATCCTCAAGTATTTGGTTTACTCCTTCCGTTTGTCCATTGGTTTGGGGATGGTACGCGGTACTGAATTATAGTTGTGTCTCCAAACCGGAGAACAATTCCCTCTAGAAGTTGCTAGTGAACTTCATGTCTCGATCAGAATGATTTCCTTGGGTATCCTTTGCAATTGAAAAATCTCCTTTAGGAAGATCTCCGCGATGTGAACGACTTTGTAGGTAGACTTTACTGGTATAAAATATGCTTCCTTGGATAACTTGTCTACTACTACAAAGATGGAGTCATTCTGCCTCTTACTTTTGGGTAATCCTGTGATGAAGTCCATGCTGATGACCTCCCACTTCCACTCTGGAATGGATAAAGGTTGTAGTAAACCGTAGGGGTGTTGGTGTTCCGCTTTGACCAGTTGGCACTTCTGACATTTATCGATGAACAAGGTGATGTCAGCTTTCAACTTAGGCCAAAAGAAGTGTTTCTTTACTGCGGATATCATCTTTTGATATCTGAGATGCCTTGAATAGGGTTTCTGATGGAACTCTATGAGGATGTTAGATCTAATGTCTCCGTTTTCTAGAACATAAAGTCTTTCTTTTGACCACAACAATCCCGATTCATCTATCTTATACTCCTTTTGTTGTTGGAATAACCTATTCTATTGGATATTTCTAAGGATATCGACATAGAACCGGTCACTTTGACATGCCATTCTAATTCGATGGTGTAAATCTTAGTCGGTTTGGCTCACGGTCACCTCATATATCATATGGGCCCATTGACTTAAAGTGTCGGCGATCTTGTTCTCCTCTCCCTTTATGTGTTTTATTTCGAAGTGGTACTCACTAAGGAAGGCTAGCTACCTGGCCTGTTTAGCGTTTACATCTGGTTGGTCAAATAAGTACTTTAGACTCATGTTATCCATATTTAATAGGAACTTGTTTCCCATAAGATAGTGCCTCCACATCTTCAAGGCGTGGATAATGGCAACTAGATCAAGATCATGTCTGGGGTAGTTCTGTTTGTGTTCCTTTAACTTCCTTGTCTCGTAACAGATAGCAGATTCATTTTGCATAAGGACTCCACCGAGCCCTTCCTTGCTTGCATCTGTGCAAACTATGAAGTCCCCATCGGGGTCAGCAATGTGTAGGATGGGTGCACTAGTCAAAAGTTGTTTTAACTTTTGGAAACTTTCTTCGCATTTTGCCATCAAAATAAATTTGGTTGTCTTCTTCTACAAGGATTTCATAGGACCAGCAATGCGGGAGAAGTTCTCAATGAAATTCCGATAGTACCTAGCCAACCCTAAAAATGATCTTATGTCGGTTACACATGTGGGGGTAGTACATTCTTCTCTGGATTTAATATTCTTGGGGTCGACTGCTATCCCTTTCTCTGAAATGATGTGCCCTAGGTACTGTATCTGGGGTTTGTAGAAATCACACTTGCTAAACTTAGCGCACAGTTGATGTTCTCGCAGTATTCGTAATACTATCTGGAGATGTTCTTCATGTTCTTCTTCATTCTTGGAGTAGAACAGAATGTCATCGATGAAGACTAGAACGAACTTGTCTAGGTATGTAGTAAAGATGTTGTTCATCATGCACATAAAGTTGGTAGGTGCGTTGGTCAGTCTGAAAGGCATGACCACAAACTCGTAATGGTCGTATCGGGTTTGGAATGCGGTCTTACTGATGTCTTCATCACAGATTCTAACCTGGTGATATCCGGACCATAGGTCGATCTTTGAGAAGATATTCGCTCCTCCGACTTGATCAAACAAGCCATCAATTCTAGGGAGTGGGTAATGCTTCTTGATGGTAAATTTGTTGAGTTGGCGGTAATCGATGCACATCCACATCGTCCCATCCTTCTTCTTGACAAAGAGTATTGGTGCTCCCGAGGGAGACACACTAGGTTAGATATAACCTTTCTTGATAAACTCTTGTAGCTAAAGTTTGATTTCCACCAATTCAGGTGGACTCATGTGGTAAGGGGATTTGGAAACTGGTATAGAACCGGGTGTTAACTGTATGGAGAAATCTAGGTCATGTTTGGGTGGTAGCCCCAGTATTTCCTTAGGAAATACATCCTTGAATTCTACAAGGACTGGGAAGTCTTCAATCTTTTGTTCCCTATAGGTTTCTATGGTTTGAATGTTGATTGCAAAGAGTTTACGACCCTTCTTTACGCATTTCTTAGCTTGTGAGGCATATATCTGTCTTACAGAAACTTTCTTAGGGATACCTTGAATGCTTTTCTGATTCCCTTGGTTATTCGTGCATAGTATAGATTTGTTCAAGTAGTCAAGTAAGGAATGATGTTATTCTAACCAATCCATGCCTATTAGTACATCATAAGATCCTAGTGGTAAGATATTTAGATCCACTTTGGTTGGGAAATTGTTCAAATCTATCTCACAACTTTAGTTCAGAGACTTTTCAACCACTCACACAGTTTCTCACCTTCCCGAGGACCGAAGCCTTCTGCTACTAAAACAACATTCGAGGGCTGCTACAAGCCTAATGTTTAAAACCGCAGCAGGACATGTTGTCTTAGAGAAGAAAGCTTCCAAGACTGCTAATCTCCCTATGTCCCCTCCTCATTACATACCAATCAGTTATTGAAAGAAGAGTGACAGAAATAACATGGACGAAAACGTGATTGGTGCCAAGGAACATAATGAGAAATCCATGTATTGGGACTTCGAGAGTGCTCAAAATGCCCATATATCATGGTGTATTGGGACTTCGTGAGTTCTTGAAGCCTTCTACTTGGCACAGTTAGAAGAAGCTGATAGCATGGTCTGGTACTAAAACAACATTCGAAGACTGTTGATGGGATTTTCCTCCCATCATATCCCTTCATGTCTACTTTTAACACCCGAATATTAGTAGGTGGATAGCTTAGACATGGCATTATTGCATCTTTCTCAAATACCTACATAGCAAAGAAACCATTTCCAACAAATGCAAAAATAATCATTTTATTGCAGCCAGGGTAGCGCATGAGCACACATATCATCATGCACAATAAAAAAAGAGAAACTATTCCTAAATTTCCAAGTGCACCATAACAGGGGATGGCCAGACAGTTGGTCTGGGCAGCCCGCTTGGATGGGTTAGCTCCTAACACAGTAGTTAGTGGAATCGAAGGCATTCAACTAATGAAATATACTTTGAAAATGATAAGAAAATACTTAAATTAGACGTGTGTATAATAAAGACTACAAAAATTCTTTCTTACAGAGAAAAACCTTTTGCCAATATGTAGTCTTTCAAGGTTAGCAAGTTGCTCCAATAAGTTGAGAAGAGGAAGAGGCTTCGGAATATGGATATCAAGATTCTTCAATGATTTCAAGCTACCTATTATCTCCATAAATATCTCTGCAGTAAAATGGTGCATTATGGTCAAATTCCAATTTGAACGAAGTACCAGTCCAATAAAATTACTTCCACATTCCCTTTTGTGGTCCGCAATTGCATGAGAAAGCTCGTAAAACAACACCCCGTTGAATCTCATATGAGAATGTTTCTTCATAGCTATAAGATTTTAGCAGTTCGCGGTTAAAGCCTCTATTTTAGCAGCCCATTACACATAAGTGTGCAATGTTGGGAGAGGATATAAGAGGATTCCACGGTCCATAACAATAGACTAGGTCAACTTTTTGCAGAAGTGGGCAATGAGAAATAAAGTCATCTAAAGAGTCATATGTCAAAGCTCGTAAAACAACACCCCATTGACTCTTAGACCATTTTCATGAATTGAAACAAGAGTAAGAAGAAGTTGACAACATGATCTGGTACTAAAACAACATTCGACGACTGCTGCAAGTGTTGATGACCGCAACAGCCCATGTTGTCTTAGAGAAGAAAGCTTCCAAGACTACTAATCTCCCTATGTCACCTCCTCGTTGCATACCCAGGAACATAATGACAAATCTATGTATTGGAACTTCGATAGTGCTAATCTCCCTTTGTCCCCATATCAGTTTGTTGTGATATGGGGCATGGTTAGCCTATATATAGTGAGTGGCCACTTTTTTGATGGATTGAATGGGATGGGAGTCTGGGACGGATGGGGAATGGTAATTATCATAGTATGGCAGAATCATGGTGGTCATATATATCATCTATAGCCAGTATAGATTTTTCTAGAGTAATCGTACACGTATCACTCCAATTTGACTACATATTTTGCTGGAGTAATCGTACATGTATCACTCCAATCTGACTACATATTTTTCTCAAGTAATCGTATCCATATCACTCCAATCGATTCCTTGAAAATCCAACGTCCAACATGCTTGCTTCCAGCGCATTAAATGGCCTACAGCAGGCTGAATAATATTCGTCGTAAATGATGGATTGTATCACTTGTGTGAATAATCTCATCATGATTTAGTCCACATTATGTTTATGTCTTGTCACCAACAAACTCTTGGATGGGGAATGGTAATTATCATAGTATGGAGGGATCATGGTGGTCATAGATATCATATGTAGCGACCACAAATTTTGTTGGAGTAATCATACACTTATCACTCCAATCGATTCCTTGAAAATCCAATGGCCAACATGCCTGCTGCCAACGCATTAAATGTCCTACAGCAAGCTGAATAACATTCGCCGTAAGTTTCAGCCTATGTGAATCAAGTATACCATATATTAAATTGTGCAATTACTTCCATGACTATTTTTAAGAAACAAAATTGTTTATGTGAATCAAGTATACCATATACTAACCTCGGATGCGGGCATTTTTTGTATGATCTCAGTTATACTGTTTTTTTGTCTTGGCCATGCCATTGGAGGCAGGTTTTTTGTATAACCCACAAGTTGTTCCGTAATACTCTTGCTAGTTCTAGTTTTATCTCTTAGTATAAGACATTCATGTATTGATTATGAAATCTAACTTGGAAACTTTGATTTGAGCTTTCCTCCCGGCTCGGTAGAAATGAGAAGTATAGCTTGCAGTTTGTGGAGAAATGAGAAGTAGTTAGAGATGAAGATCGTGTAAGGAATTTATGGTTGAGTTGCTGAGTAGAAGTTCCTTAACGAAGTTTAAAACTGATACACTCCAAATCAGATAAATAATAGTAACCTTGCTATACTCAATGTGCCAAATCAAATAAAAAATAATAACCTTGCTATACTCAATGTGCCAAATCAAATATTCCATGTGTCACAATATGATCGTTCCATGTGTCACAATATGATCGTTCCATGTGTCACCCTACAATACTAGATATCAACATTTTAACAACAAAATTTATAGATGTTTTTATTTAAAGACTTTGCTTGCAAGTGGAAATATTCTCAGAGAAAGAGCGACCGCTCTTTCTCCGAGGTGTTCTATTGTTACAATTCCCTCCTAAATGAAGGGTCAGACGAACCTTCTTATTCCCAATATTATTTTCATAATAGTTCGACACTACAAGAAGGGTCGGTCGATCCTTCTTGTATTATCCATTATGGATATAGTTGAATTGATAGATAAAGGTTTTAACAATTAACTATGAAAAGAAGGGGCGGCAGATCCTTCTTGTTGTAAAACGGAAGTCAGGACAAACCATTTTTATATGATATAGCTTTCAAGGTGTTCTATTTTTACGATTCCCTCATAATTGAAGGGTCGGCTGACCCTTATTATTCCCCATAATATTTCCATAATAGTTTGACACTGGAAGAAGGGTCAGTCGACCCTTCTTATTACAAATATTATTTTCATAATATTTCGACACTGCAAGAAGGGTCGGTCGATCCTTCTTATGTTCTCCATTATGGACATAATTGAATTGTTGGATAAAGGTTTTCACAGTTAACTACGAAATGAAGGGGTGGCCGATCCTTCTTGTCAGAAAACGGAAGTCGGGACAAACTATTTTTATATGGTATAACTTCCAAGGTGTCCTTTTATATATTTCCCTCAAAATTGAAGAGTCGACCGACCCTACTCATTCCCAGTATTATTTTCATAATAGTTGAACATTGCAAGAAGGGTCGATTGATCCTTCTTGTGTTCTCCATTAATATTGGACATTGGTTATAAATGAATCCAATATCAATTTTAGCAGAAAATTGGTGGATACTTAGATGCGGTAAAGCAGAGCATAAACATATCAATTCTTATTTAATATTACTTTCATCCAAGCATGAAGAATAACACAATGGAAAAGATTTACTGGAAATATCAATTAACAGAGAAAGATGTTAAGTTTAAACTAATATGACTAGCAAGATCACTGAAAGAAACATAATCACAAGATAGACAAAGATATTACCCTGGGAAACCCTCATGGGGTAGAAAACCTAGCAAATCTTTCCTCAATAAGATGATCAACCAAAATACAAGATGTGCTCCAAGACTTGACCTTCTTCTCTACCTCCTATGCAGAGCTCTCAAACACAAGTGCGCTACTTTCTGAGCTGAGCAAGTGTGAGATAAGTGAGGAGCAATCTCCTCTACTTATACTAGTTCCCGATTGACTAATTCCCTTATGGGGCCGACCGCTCCCAATGAAGTCTAATAACCCCTAATTAATTAACTCAGGGCCGACCCCCACATGGAGGATCTAATAACCCTGGTTACAACAATTCATTGGAGGAACAAACATATCCGGATACATAATAGGATCACCTTGGAGGGATAAAACATCTCCAGAATAATAAAGTACAAATATACTATTCTTAGAAGTTACAATATTCAACACTCCCCCTTAACGAGAAGGATATTATAACAACATATGTGGGAGCAAGGAGTCATCGACTACATCATACATGATACATCTATAAATCATCGGAAGCTTTCTTCAATACGTCATCATCAGTAACTCAACCAGTTACTGGAACATCAACAGCATCATCATCGTTATCGCATGATCATCAGCATCGTCATCATACGATCATCAGCATCGTCATCACACGATCATCAACATCATCATCGCACGATTATCAGCATCATCATCATACGATCATCAGCATCGTCATCACACGATCATTAGCATCGTCATCACACAATCATCAGCATCATCATCGCATGATCATAAGCATCATCATCATACGATCATCAGCATTGTCATCACACGATCATCAGCATCGTCATCGCACGATCATCAGCATCATCATCGCACGATCATCAGCATACTCTTCAATACACATGATCATATTACAGGATGATCAATCCCGCTCTCTTTAGGACATAGGTCCATGGATGATACAATCCAAATCACGTACCTTTTGAACCGAGGTCTAGGGACGATACAGTCCTATCACATACCATTTGAACCGAGGTCCAGGGAAGATGTAGTCCTATAATTCAATTCTCAGAGACATACGTCTACCGATCATTTAAGACACCTCATCATGCCTAGGGATGATACAATCCTCTCGTCAACTTAGATAGAGTCTAAGGACCACTTCTCGGAGACATACGTCTACGGATCATTTAAGACACCTCATCATTCCTAGGGATGATACAATCCTCTTGTCAACTTAGATAGAGTCTAAGGACCACTTCTCGGAGAAATATGTCTACGGATCATTTAAGACACCTCATCATGCCTAGGGATGATACAATCCTCTCGTCAACTTAGACAGAGTCTAAGGAACACTTCTCGGATACATACGTCTACGGATCATTTAAGACACCTCATCATGCCTAGGGATGATAAAATCCTCTCGTCAACTTTGACAAAGTCTAAGGACCACTTCTCAGAGACATATGTCTACGGATCAATTCAAGGGACCGAAGTCCGGGGACGATAAAATCCCCACCTGTCCACTAAGGACTTCATTCTCGAAGACACATGTCTACATATCAATTCAAGGGACCGAAGTCTGAGGACGATACAATCCCCACCTGTCCACTAAGGAATTCATTCTCGAAGACACATGTCTATGGATGAATTCAAGGGACCGAAGTCCGGGGACGATACAATCCCCACTTGTATCCTCAATACATGTATACATATCATCAAAACATGTATCCTCATCAATACATCAAAAACAAGTATCCTCATCAATACATGTATACATATCATCAATACATCAATATAAAAACAAATATCAATATATGTATACATATCGTCAAAACATGTATCCTCATCATTACATCGATATAAAAACATGTATCCTCATCAATACATAAAAACAAGTATCCTCATCAACAAGTAATATAAGTATTCTAAGTATAAGTATCCTAATTCTAAGTAATCTAAAGCATATATAAATATCTAGGTGTAATAAACAGGTATCCTCATCATCGACCTTGCTGTCGATGAGGGCAATCTCATCATCAGTGACTATATTACTCCCCATTTCGAGGAGGGTCCTTCTGAACTACACCAAGCTTGTCTCGGAAATATTCAAATTTCACTTGAGATAGAGGTTTGGTCAATATATCAGCAATTTGTTCCTCAGTGCTCACATACTCAAGTTTAATAGCTCCTCTTTGCACCATATCTTGTATGTAGAAATATCATATCTCTATGTGTTTTGACTTATCATGGAATACTGGATTTTCTGTCATCTTCATACAACTTTGATTGTCACACATGATCACAGTGGGATCCATTTCTAAGTCAAACACTCCAGATAATAGTTTCCGAAGCCACACTACTTCACAATTAGTAGAGCAGGAAGCTATATATTTTTCTTCAGTAGTACTAAGAGCCACACTAGATTGTTTTTTGTTGAACCATGAGATCATGGTAGATCCAAGACCATAGCATCCACCTGATGTACTCTTTATGTCTGAAACACTTCCTGCCCAATTAGAATCTGAGTAACCATGTAATCTGAGTTCATGACTTCCAAGATAATATACACCAAAATCTAATGTACCCTTTAGATACCTCATTACATGCTTTGTAGTTATTAAGTGAACCTTTCTAGGTTCTACAAGATACTGACTCAGGGTATTTACAGTAAAGCATATATTGGTCTAGTATTTGTTAAATACATCAATGACCCAATGATTTGTCTATATAAAGTTACATCCACTAATTCTGATGAGTCATTTACTAATAACTTCAATTTGGAGTCCATGGGAGTGGCCATGGATTTACACTCCAACATATCAAATCTTTTTAGAATCCCCACAGCATACTTACCTTGATTTAGAAAGATTCATTTTTGTTCTTGCCATACTTCTATACCTAAGAAGTAGTGCATTAATTCGAGATCTTTCATCTCGAATTCTGAAGAAAGCTTCTTCTTGCATTCGCTAATTTGATTCTCATTTCCTATTAGAAATATATCATCTACATACAACATTAATATAACAGGTTCATCATTCATAACTTTGAGGTAAATATTAGGATCAGCTTTACTTTTGGTAAAGCCCATGCTTGTTAAGAAACTGCCAATCCTTCCGTACCAAGCTCTGGGAGCTTGCTTTAATCCATACAAAGCCTTTTTCAGCTTGCATACATGTGTTATTCCATATTTAACCTCAAATCCTTGTTGTTGTTCTATGTACACTTCTTCTTCAATCACACCATTTAGGAAGGCTGTCTTGACATCGATCTGGTGTAATTTACACTTCATCATAGATACAAGTGCCATGATTGTTCTAATTGAAGTGTACCTAGCAATTGGTCCAAATGTTTCTTCATAGTCAATTCCCTCTTTTTGAGAGAATCCTCTGGCTACAAATCTTGGCTTATATTTTTCAATGCTACCATCTACAACATGTTTTATCTTGAATATTCATTTGGAAGAAACCACACTTTTATCTTTTGGTTTGGGAACTATATCCCAAACGTCATTTTTCATTATTGACTGGTATTCTTCTGTCATTGCTTCTACCCACTCTTTGTTCTGAGCTGCCTCTTCATAGCTAGTAGGTTGTTGATCCACAAGATCACACATCAAGGCTACATAGTTTGATACTAGCTTTGGTTTCTTTCTTTCTCTAATGGAGCCTTCAAGAGCTCCATATTTTTCAGCTCCTTGAATAATGTCTCTAGCCCATGCTGGCCTTCTTTTTCTAGATAAATTTATAATGGGGGGTTCTTGCAATTCTAACATGTCATGGTCCTCTATTGCATCATCTTCAGGGATGGGTACAACTTCTGTGATCCTAGGAGATGTATCTTCTTCATAGATTTATTCAAGTTGGCACTTCCTAGATTTCTTGAGGGCTGCTTCTTTATCAAATGTTACATCTCTACTTATTTCCATATGATGAAAACTAAGTATGTAAATTCTGAAAGCTTTGGATGATTCACAATATCCAACAAATATTCCCTTCTTACCAGAAGGATCCAACTTGGTTCTCTTTTCTTTTGGAATGTGAATGTACACAGGACATCCAAATATTTTGAGATGACTTACCTCAGGCTTCTTTCTTGTGAACACTTCTTCTGGAGTCTTGAATTCAAGAGCACTATGGGATAGTCTATTTTGTACATAGACTGTTGTCTTAGCTGCTTCAGGCCATAGATACATGGGTAGATCTTGGTCATGTATCATAGTCTTTACAGCTTCCATGATAGCTCTATTCTTTCTTTCAGCAACCCCATTTTGTTGGGGATTGTAGGGAGTGGTTAGTTTCCTCTTGATTTCAGCTTCCTTACAAAAGTATTCAAAGTCATTTGAAGTATATTCTTGACCATTATCTATTTTGAGAATCTTGATTTTCTTTTCTGAGAGATTTTATATTAAGGCCTTGAACTCTTTGAATTTTCCAAATACTTCATTCTTTCCTTTTAGAAAGTATATCCAAGTCTTCCTTGAATAGTCATTAATGAATGTGAGATAGTATTCAAACCCACTTAGGGATGTGGTGGGCATTCGTCCATATACATCTGAGTGTATTAACTCTAAAATGTTCTTAGTCTTTGTTTCACTATTTGGAAAAGGGTTCTTGACATTCTTCTCCTTTTCACATCCTTTGCATGAGCCGTTATGGTCAATCTTTAAGTCTGGTAATCCTATGACCACCTTGCTCACATAGGGTAGGGCCTTGTAGTTATGTGAGCAAGCCTTCTATGCCATAGCTCACTGGGGATAGTGGTTTCATGGACAAGGGCAGCTCCTGGGTGACCCTTGAGTTTATAAAGACCTCCTTCTTCTTCACCAATAACAATTGCATCCTCAATTGATTTTCCTCTGGGCCACATAAGTACTTGTCCATCAATAAATGCAATTCTAAAACCTTTCTTATCTAGTGCTGAGATAGAAAGTAGGTTCTTCTTCAAACCTGGTACATATAAAATTTCTTTCTTCTTTAAAGGTGTTCTAGAATCAAGCTTGTATCTTGCTTCACCAATTCCCTTGATGGGATATTGATAATCATCTCCTAGAGATACCTTTTGTGGAGAAGAATTTTCTTCAAGTATTGAGAGAGTTTTATTTTGACCTGTCATGTGCTTTGAATCACCACTATCAATAAGCCATGTATCTTCTCTAGAAGACACAGATCTAGATAGTGCAGAAAACAAAACATACTCTTCTGCATCTTCTTCTTCATTCCTTCTATATCTTTTCCTAGGGAGGGGCCTTTCTTCTTCTTCATCATCTCTTTTGAATCTTTTCCTATGAGACCTTACTTCCTCTTCTTCTTCTTCTTCACTATCATCTTCTGCAAGATGTGCTTGATGTCTTTTGTAGTGAATATTTTTCTTCTTCTTTGAAGGACAAAATCTAGCAATGTGTCCTTTATGACAATTGAAACATTGGAAAGAAGAGAATTTTCTTCTTCCTTTCTTCTAAAATCTTTGTGGAGATTGAGACTCCTTGTGATTATCCTTCTTGAAGTAAGATTGATTCCTCCTTCTCTTAGTGTGTATAGCCAAGGCTTGGTCATCCTCCTTGAGAAGGGCTTCTCTGTTGGATACCCTAGCTTCTTCTTGAACACAATCCTCCCATAATACATCAAACTTCATACTTTCTTTTCTGGAACACATGGTTTGTATAAATGACTCCCAAGGTCTAGTGAGACCATTTAGAGTAGTCATTACAAGTTCATCCTCATCAAGAGTATCACCAATGGAATCTAGTTTTTCCTTGATTTGGGAGACCCTTGAGAAGTAGTCTTGAATGGATTCTCCTTTGTGCATCTTGGTACTCTTCAACTGACTTCTTAGGTTCATCTTCCTATTGATGTTCTTTCCTTCATACATTCTTCCTAGGGCATCATACATTTCCTTTTGAGCCTTCTTGGATGCCACTTGGGGAATCAAGTGGTCTTTAATATAATCAGCAATGATTCTCTTTTCCCTAGTCAAATCCTTCCTATGCTTCTCTTTGGCTTCATCTTCTTCAGGTTCTGCAACTTCATCCTTGATATATTGAGCAAGAACATTATCTTCAAGAATGAGACCAATTTTGTATTTCCATGCCCGGAAATTCTCTATACCTTCAAGCTTGTCTTCAAGCTTAGTGCTTGGAGCCATCTTCTCTTGGGGGAGTCCAAGAGATAAGAGATAGAGTAGTACTTACCAGGAAACTTTACCTTTTCACTTTTCCGAATCTACAACAGAATTTATGGTTTATCACACTTTTGGTCAAACTAGGGTTTGACTTCCCCGAAGTTCTACCCAACCAAAAACCTCGATCCAGGGCTCAAAAGATAGATCTTTAGAAGGGCTATTTAGCCATGCAACTAGAATCCAAAAAATACTAAATTTTGCAGAAACCTTAATTTTGGGAGAGAGAGATAAATATAATTTCACCTTGTGAAAGATGTTCTATTCAGGCTAGCTCTGATACCATGTTAAGTTTAAACTAATTTGACTAGCAAGATCACTGAAAGAAACATAATCACAAGATAGACAAAGATATTACCCTAGGAAACCCTCATGGGGTAGAAAACCCAGCAAAGCTTTCCTTAATAAGATGATCAACCAAAATACAAGATGTGCTCCAAGACTTGACCTCCTTCTCTGCCTCCTATGCAGACCTCTCAAACACAAGTGCGCTACTTTCTGAGCTGAGCAAGTGTGAGATAAGTGAGGAGCAATCTCCTCTACTTATACTAGTCCCTGACTGACTAATTCCCTTATGGGGCCGACCTCTCCCAATGAATTCTAATAACCCCTAATGGAGGATCTAATAACCCTGGTTACCACAATTAATTGGAGGAATAAACATCTCCGGATACATAATAGGATCACCTCGGAGGGATGAAACATCTCTAGAATAATAAAGTACAAATATAATATTCTTAAAAGTTACAATATTCAACAAAAGAAAGGAAATTTACAGACACACATAATTTACTGCAAATAACAATTAACAGAGAAAGGAAGGAAATTTACAGACTGTCATTGCTAGAAATAACAATTAACAGAGAAAGGAAGAAAATTTATAGACTGTCATTAATGAATAGTTTTTTCATCAGTGGTACAATTATATTCAACAGATTCCATGTATAATTTCAAAAACAAGTGACTCATGCATGCCTTCCTAGACATACTATAATGCTAATTAAAATTTAACATTGATCAACACGACGTTTTGACATGTTCTCTGAAGTGGTCGAACGGAGGCTCGAGCCAGGCGACCAACCTAATCCTCCAACATCTCTCCCATGAACAATGTGTTTCTTCGTCCTGAAGAAATCAAAAAATAACTGAAGTTGAATGAACATAACGTTAATGACTATGAAGGCACACTCCTTTTGCCTTCTACTTGGCTCAGTAAGAAGCAGTTGGATAGCATGGTCTAGTACTAAAACAACATTCGATGACTACTGCAGCTATTGATGAGTGCATGTGACGATGGATCCATCCCATCCTTACATTCATCTATGGAAGATCTATATCTCCGGTCACGTTGTCAGGTCGAATTATTGCCCATCGTCACATGTATTTTTCGATAGTTGCATATTCTTGCTAGATGTCAGTGATTATAAGTTTTGTGGGTGAATTCATGTCCTCTGTCAAAAAAGGACGGATCCATTCCGTTCATATATCCAAGGGAACTAATTTCGAAATGATCATATATCATGAGGAGAACTAGGGAGTGATCATAAGACTCAAGCATTTCTCATAAAACAACAAGGGACGGAGAACAGAGGAAGTAAAGAAAAATTCCATCGATTCTCAGACGATTTCAGTTTGTTGTGATATGGGGCATGGTTAGCCTATATATAGTGAGTGGCCAGTGTGTTGATGGATTGAATGGGATGACAGTCTGGCATGGATGGGGAATGGTAACTATCATAGTATGGCGGGATCATGGTGGTCATAGATATCATATGTACCGACTACAGATTTTTCTAGAGTAATCATACATGTATCACTCCAACCGATTCCTTGAAAATCCAATGGCGAACATGCCTGCTGCCAGCGCATTAAATGGCCTACAACAGGATGAATAATATTCGCTGTCAGTTTCATCCTATCTGAATCAAGTATACCATATATTAAATTGTGCAATTACTTCCAATGATTATTTTTAAGAAACAAAATTGTTTATGTGAATCAAGTATACCATATATTAACCCCTGATGTGGGAATCACCATTATACAAGGGTCCACATGCCGGACACGAGGAGGGCACATGGGGGAGGAGCCTCAACCCAGGCGCCTGTAACATGGTATGTCTTCCCCATGCAATATACTACCTCCCTCGCTTCCACCTTCCTGCCCTCACATGTGCAGCTTTATGGCTCCTTCTTGATTCTTCACTCACCAGCTCCTTCTCGATTCTTCACTCGCCAATCCCTTCACTAGCTAGCTAGCCGCAACTCTGGTACCTCATCCCTCTATGCATTCAAAGCAGCCCTCACCTTGGTGTATCTCCATGTCTACTGGGGAGCTTCCCCATTCTCTCTACACCGTCTATTGGGGAGCTGCCCCATTCTCGAGGAATAATTCCAGGTCTACTGTGGAGCTACCCCATTCTCTCTCATTTTTTGTAATAGCCATCTAATGCGTTTTTTGTATGATCTCGTTTAGGCTGTTTTTTCGTCTTGGCCATGCCGTTGGAGGTAGGTTTTTTGTATAACCCACAAGTTGTTCCATAATACTCTTGCTAGTTCTAGTTTTTTCTCTTACAATAAGACATTCATTTATTGATTATGAAATATAACATCGAAACATTGATTTGAGATGTCCTCTCGGCTCGGGAGATATGAGCAGTATAGCTTGCAGTTTGTGGAGAAATGAGAAGTAGTTGGAGATGAATATGGTGTAAGGAATTTATGGTTGAGGTTCTGCGTAGAAGTTTATATATTTAGCGAAGTTTATATTTAACAAAGTTTATATTTACCTGATTTGGAGTGTATCAGTTTTAAACTTCATTAAGGAACTTCTACTCAGCAACTCAACCATAAATTCCTTACATCATCTTCATCTCCAACTACTTCTCATTTCTCCACAAACTGCAAGCCATACTTCTCATATCTACCGAGCCGGGAGGAGAGCTCAAATCAAAGTTTCCATGTTAGATTTCATAATCAATACATGAATGTCTTATAGAAAGAGAAAAAACTAGAACTACCAAGAGTATTACGAAACAACTTGTGGGTTATACAAAAAACCCACAAAGAACTTGTAATGTCCCTAAAATAGTAAAATAAAAAAAAATTATGTCATTGCAATAAAAGTTGTTTCACCTATGATAATTTGTAATTTAACTTTAGTACTAATAAAAATAAGGGATGTACAGGAACAAGTTCGACATTTTAAAAGTTAACGTATCTTAGTAACATAGTCTCGTCAGTTAATAATTTCTTGCCCGCGGAATCGATGTGTAAGGTAGAAGATGTAAAATATCGCATGTGCACAAATACTAGGATGATTGTAAAACATAATACTTCCAAACTACATGAATTGTAAAAGTCTAAAATGTTATCTCCAAGCAAGGTGGACCTTTGAAGAAGAAAGTTTTAAGGCTCATGATGGAGCATTGGTGTTTCAAGAGAGTAAGGTACCTCGAAAAAGCAGTCGAGAGGTAAGGAGTAGGAACTAGGACTTCTGACTTACTTAGCAAGTTTTGCTAATGCACTGTATCGTAATTCCATGTTTACAGGTGTGCCTACGAAGACAACCACCTGGGGTCCTACTTCGTCTTCCTAAATGTCACTTAAGCCTAGAGGTTATAAATGGTTAAGGGGATGGTACATTAAAATAATTGTGGGTACCTTGAAATATATGTTGATCCTTGCAGCACTCGTTGGTATTTGCAATATTTGTTGAGCATCAATGTTTTAAACAACGACCTCCCACTATAGGGAACAAGGTCGAAAATGGGAAATAATTCGAGGTTGGTGGAAACTTTAAATGCAGTCATACGAATCACATGGCCAAGCTTCCAGCTAGACAAGAGGGTTTTCCCTTGGATTTTACACCAGCAAAGCTCATTTCCTGTGGTTCACTTTGGTTATGGTAAGTGTTTGTTGTGTCTGAGAGCTCTGTGCTTTGAACCGAGATTCACTCATGGTCATGGCACTCGTTGGTGGCTTGAAAGAAGGTGCAGAGGAGGAGCGATTGCTACAGGTAATGTCATGTCTAATATTTGAGCTCCTTCATTATGATTTTTACCAACATCATCTCTTTTTTGTTTTAACTTCGTTGTGATGTGTTCGTGGCAAGTGGAATATGATTTTACTCTGTGGGGTTGCCACTAGGAGTTCAGCAACCTTGGCATTGATTGGTGTGGGAAATGGTAAGTCCATATTTTCCCATTCTTGCTCCTGCCTCTCGTGACTCTGGATGGTGCAATGTTTGCTTATTGGGATTTCGTGTGGCCTTTGTCTCATCGGTTGTGTTGAGAAATCTCGATGAGGTCGCCTTTGGCTTGATTGGTTTATGGATATGTTGCTTAGTTGATATAGAGGAGGGTAACCCTGAAGGGTTTTCGTTTCAAAGGGGTGCTTGGGCCACTAGTCCTCATGGGATTTCTACATTGTGTAACTAGGGTTTCTACCCACATCTATCGCACTTGAGTTTTTGGGAAGCTTTGTCGTAACCAACATTCTCTATTTGAGACCCTGAACATGTATTTAATGAAATGGAAATGAATGTATTTCTATTGCATTTTGTTTTGTTCTTAATGGAGTTGGTATGGTTTGGATTTTGACTGTCCTTTGTAATGGGCTTTCATTTCTTTTTGTTATGATGACCCCCAGACCAATATTTAAGTGATCACTATAGTTCTGCTATATTCATATGATTTAGTTGTTTAAGATAATAATGTATTAATGGGAGGAAATCGTAACCCCCATGCTAGTTTATCTTTGAGTCCGAGGAATTTGTATTCTGGTTGTTACTGCTGCGTTTGTGGTGTTTGCAAAAGATAGGAAGGCTTGTAATGAAGAGAAAGTATAGGGATTTGATCCCATGACCTGCATTTGTATTTGAAGCTCATATGTATGCTATTGACAAATGCTAATCAAAATGTTTGGTTGATAGTAGATTTGGTTCTGTAGAATGTATGTCCTGCCATGCGTATGGGTTGATAAGTAACTATGTATGAATCCTTGCGCTTTCTTTTTTTAAGATGGTGAGACCCTAGCTGCTAAGCATTTGATATTGAGAGAACAGGGTTTTGTGTGTTATTTCTATGTTGTGGGCGATTTGTATGAGAAACAAGGTCACTTGTGCAGTCGTTGTGGGGTTTGATTTCTTGACTTGTGGGTCTAAATGTTAAAAGATACTGCTAATTAAATGGTATGTTTTCTGTGGGATTCGATCCATGAAAAGAAATATATATTTTTTGTTTTTCGATGTAGTGCTTGATTGTTATGTTGAAATCGTAGAAACGTTGATAATGTGGAATGTTATCTTGGTTTGAAAGAACAAAAGAATAATACTTGTTACTGTTTAATCTACGATTTGATATGTAGTGTAGCTAATAGAAATTGATGTCTAGCTAGATGCTGTTGTCATTTCTAGTTGATGATTCTTGAGCATAAAGAGAATAATAATAAAAGATTTAAAAGGGCAGAAGTAATCCTTGTTTTACGAATTGATAAAATGATTTTAAACAGAACACATAATTATAAAAAAAAAGACATAGTAATCCTATCCTGAAAATTAATAGGGTAAAATAGTGGGAACGATACACAGTGTTAGTATTCCTCCAAAAATCCTTAGTAGGTTTCCTAAGTTTGCTGATGGGGTGGTGTCTAGCACAAGCTAGCTGGCTAGGCCTACTAGACCATCCACGGGTTTCCTGGCAAAACCTTTAAGTTTGATAATAATTGGGTTAAGAATTAAAATAATGCTGAGCCATTTGTCTTAGCCTAAAATAAACACCTAGCTATCCATCATAACTTTGAACTGTTTAGTTAATGAGTCATACCTAGTTATCTTGAACTTTGGATTTCTCCTGTAGAGTCTTGCACACTCAAACCATAATTAGTGTAGAAAATCTTCTGAGTTCAGCTGACCTGTTAGAGTGATTTCTTAGCTTGATAACTTTGGGGCTACCATGTTCCTCCAAACCATGACCCTTAAACCATTCCTGGTTCTAACTGGATTCCCCCTTGAGCTTGGCTCCAACATGCAATAAGAGATAGAGACCCTAGGTTCACTGCTGGTTCAGATCTGGAATTATTAGATGTGATTGCTTCAACTTCTTGGAGCAGAAAACGTCCCTCTGGTTATCATAAGAGAATGATAATGAAAAAGAACTGATCATCCCCAAGCTTGGGATCTGTACTCTTTTTGTAGGGGATTCTTGAATTAGGACTATTGAAATAATTGGTTTCTTTAAATTAAATAAATAATATTTAAAAGATATTATTTAAGAAATAACTAGTCTTTTGCACTAAGAATTTTTCAATGGTTTAGTCTATAAGTGATTTCTGATTTAATCTCTTCATAATAATTATGATAACAATAATTATAATAATAATTATTCTAACCTAGGTATTAATACATTATTAATACTATTTATAAATGTGGCTACCCACTATGCATAAACTATATGCAATAATGTCTTTTATAAATAATTAATCACATCATTAATTTTTAAAATTCCTAATAATAATAATAAGTCTTGTATCTTCACATGATACTTCGTTTTAACAATTTAAGGGTAAGGTCCACTTCTTTGGACGGTATTTCGGTAAGCTTGGATGGCCACCTCTAATCTCTCTCTTGCATGTCTGATTCCCTTGTTTAACACAGTAGTTCCCGCAGTATTTGATGATAGATAAAAGATGAATCATTTAATCAGTTAAATAAATGTGATGAAAGTAAAAGTGCTATTCAGAGTCTTTTCTGACTCAACATGTTGAGATCCAGTAACCCCGAGTGCTCTTCAAAGGCTTTTAACTCAACACTCTCACATGGGTGTTACGCTAGTGCAATTCCAAAGCCTCTACTCAACACTAGTGCTAGAATGTGGTTGTGATGCACATCTAGAATATTTAAATTGCCTTGGATCCGGTATTTGTTTATCAATCTTGGAGTGCTCTAGGGCTTAGGCCCAACACTCAATGTACCTCAAGGTTTACTCCCAGTACATAAACATTCTTCTAAGTACATCGGGGCTTATGCCCAATACGTAAGTTATATGTGTGTTTCTGAGTCCATGCTCAACACACTCATGAGTCACATTATGTAAAATCATAGCTCTGCACAGTAAGTAACAAAAGATCATCTCAGTATATTAGGCTTTGTACCCATATCAAAGCAAAAGAACATCATTAAAACATTGGGGCCTTTTTTCCCAGTATAGACTCACATAAAGAAGTCAGTCAGGGTCCATGCCTGATATGTCAATATATATAAAAGAATAAATCATAGGTGCTAGGGCTCATGCCTCATACTCAAAATAAAACATATGTTCTAGGTCGTGGCCCAATATAACAACAAAATAGTTAGTCCAAAATTCAGGATATTAGATCCCTCCCCACTTGGAAACAACACTATCCCAGTGTTTCTAGGGACTAGGAATGAGGTCATGAAACAAGGCGGGCTATGCCTCTTTCATGGTGGTCTCATTCTCCCAAGTAGCTTCATCTAGTCCAAAGTGCCTCCATTGCACTTTCAATTGAGTAATGGTCCTCTTCCTAAGTTGCACCTCTCTCTTATCCAAAATGTGGAGTGGTTCTAGCATGAAATCCCCTTCGGGCTCCACCTGTAATAAGGACCAATCAATAACATGTTTAGTATCGTATACATATTTCTTTAATAATGAAGCATGAAAAGCATTACAAACTTTTATATGAGCTAGTAAGGCAAACTCATAAGCCGCTGGGCCCTTCTTGGCCAGTATTTCAAAGGTCCACAAAATCTTGGGGCTAGTTTCCTGCAACGTCCTAAGCTCAACGAACTTCGTTTTGGCTTTATTTTTAGAAACACATGTTCACCGACTTGGTAGACCTTTTCTTTTATTTTCTTGTCCGTATAACTCTTTTGGTGGTCTTGTGATTCTTTCAAGTTCTGTTGTACCTTAGAGACTAGTTGTTCCAAGTCCTTTAGTAGGTCGGGTCCTAACATAAGCCTATCTACTGGGCTGTCCCAAGTCACGGGTGTCTGACATTTCCTACTGTAGAGTACCTCGAAAGGACTCATTTTGTCCGAGGTTTGATAACCATTGTTGTATGCAAACTCTGCGATGTGAAAATAGTCTTCCCACTTGGTGGGGTTGTTCATGACATACATCCTCAAAATGTCCTCGACGATTTGGTTTACTCATTCTATTTGTCCGTCGGTCTGGGGATGGTACGCGGTACTGAATTGTAACTAGGTTTCAAAACTGGAGAACAATGCTTACTAGAAGTTGCTAGCGAACTTCGTCTCTCGATCGAAAATGATTGCCTTGGGTATCCCGTGCAATTGAAGGATATCCTTTAAGAATATTTGCACGATGTGAACTGCCTTGTAGGTAAATTTTACTGGTATGAAGTGGGATACTTTAGATAGCTTGTCTACCACCACAAGGATGGATTCATTCTGTTTCTTCCTCTTGGGTAATCCCCTAATGAAGTCCATGCTTATCACCTCCCACTTCCATTCTAGAATGGGTAGAGGTTATAGTAAACCGGAGGGGTGTTGGTGTTCCGCTTTGACCAGTTGGCATTCCTCACATTTCACAATGAACATGGCGATGTCGGCCTTCAACTTAGTCCAAAGTAATGTTTCTTTACTGCTGATATCATCCTTTGATATCTAGGGTGCTCTGAGTAAATTTTCTTGTGAAATTTAGTGAGGATGTTTGATCTAATGTCTCCACCCTCAGGGATGTAAAGTCTCTCTTTCCACCACAGTAGTCCCGACTCTTCCATCTTGTATTCCTTATGTTGTTGGAATAATCTGTCTTCCTACATCTTTGCAAGGATTTTTGTTTAGTAATGGTCACTCTTACATGCATTTTGAATCTTGTGGTGTAAGTCGGAGTCGGTTTGACTCACCGTGACTTTGTAAAGCATATGTGCTCAACGGCTCAAGGCATCCGCAATATTGTTTTCCTTGCCTTTTATATGCTTTCGTTTGAAATGATACTCACTAAGGAAGGCTAACCATCTGGCTTGCCTAGCATTTAGGTCAGGTTGGTCAAAAAGATACTTCAAACTCATGTTATCAATCATTAATAGGAATTTCTTTCCCATAAGGTAATGTCTCCACATCTTATGAGCATGGATGATGGCGGCTTGTTCAAGGTCATGCGTAGGGTAGTTCTGCTCGTGTTCTTTTAATTTCCTTGACTCATAGCAGATGGAAAATTTATCCTTCATAAGGACTCCCCCAAGTCCTTCCTTGCTCGCATCCGTGTAGACTACGAAGTCCCCATTGGGGTCTGCAATTTGTAAGATAGGTGCACTAATCAGTAGTTGCTTCAACTTTTGAAAGCTTTCTTCACATCTAGCCATCCAGATACACTTGTTTCCTTTCTTCTACAAGGAGGTCATAGGGCATACGATATGCGAGAAGTTCTCAATGAACTTTTGATAGTATCCGGCTAGAACTAAGAATGATCTTATGTCAAAAACACATGTAGGTGTGGGCCATTCCTCGATAGCCTTGACCTTTTCAGGGTCGACTGTTATTCCCTTCTCAGAAATGATATGCCCTAAGTATTGAATCTGGGGTTTGTAGAAATCGCACTTACTAAACTTGGAGTAAAGTTAGTGTTCCCATAGTATACGTAAAACAATATGGAGGTGTTCCTCATGTTCTACTTTGTTCTTGGAGTAGATAAAAATGTTGTCAATAAAGACTCGAACGATCTTATCAAGATATTTACTAAAGATACTATTCATCATAGACATAAATTTGTCCGGTGCATTCGTCAACCCAAAGATAATCACTACGAACTCGTAGTGGCCACAATGGGTCTGAAATGTGGTCTTGTTGATATCCTCATCACGGATCCTCACATGGTGGTATCCATATCGCAAGTCAATCTTTGAGAATATTTTCACTCCTCTGACTTGGTCAAACAAGTGGTCGATTCTAGGGAGTGGATAGTGGTTCTTAATGGTCATCTTGTTGAGTTGGTGGTAATTGATGCACATCTGCATCATTCCGTCTTTCTTCTTGATGAAGAGTATTGGTGTGCCCCAAGGGGACACATTGGTTCTAATGTACCCTTTGTCTATTAACTCTTGTAACTGAAGCTTGAGCTCCACCAATTATGGTGTGCTCATGCAGTATAGGGCTTTGGAAGCTGGTACTGACCTGAGTGTTAGTTCGACGGAAAAGTCTAAGTCTCGTTTGGGTGGTAATCCCGATATTTCTTTGGGAAATACATCTTCGAACTCTACAAGGACTGGGAAGTCTTCGATCTTTTGTTCCCTATCAGTTTCTATGTTTCGGATGTTATCAGCAAAGAACTTACAACCCTTCCTAATGCATTTCTTTGCTTGTAAGGAAAATATCTATCTTAGGACACTTTCCTGGGGATACCTTGAATCATTTTCTGATTCATGCGGTCATCGCTGCAGAGTAGGGACTTGTTTGAGCAGTCTAGTAGGACATGATGTTCTTCTAGCCAATCCATGCCAATAAGTACATCGTAAGACCCTAGTGGTAGAATTTTTAATTCTAACCTAGTTGGAAAACCGTTTAAGTCTATCTCACAAGTTTTAACTAACTCAGAGACCTTTCATTTGGTACCGGTGGCTAGTTGTACTAGCCATGGTTTCTTGTAATGCTCTCGGTTCAACTTACAGGTGTCCACTATCTTAGGGGAGATATAACTTCAGCATGCGCCGGGATCTATTAAAACTAACACGATTGTGTTAGAGATCTTACCCTCAATTTCAACCATGGTGGCTTGGTGATTTGCATGTCGGCCATCAAGAGTGGCATAAATCCTAGGTGTCTTTGCTCTGTCACCTACGATAGGTTCTGCTTGGACGTTGTGTAAAAAACCATCTGTTTTGCTGGGGTAGTATCTGTAGTAGTGGGGCCATTGGCATTTCCAACAAGAAACAGTTGGTGGGATAACTTTGGCCCCGTTGTTGAAAGATGGGTTGTTTATAGGCAGTGGCGGTGCACGTGGATGTTCTTGAAGTCAGTTGAAGCCTCTATTAAGTAGAAAAGTATTGTTATGTTTTCAAAAAGGTGGAGGTCTAACACCTGGTTTGCGGTTGTCCGAGAAGGTTCTGAACCTATCTCTGTTTCTGTTGATGTTATCATTCCTTGGTTGTCCATGCACATAGCACAGTCTTGCTTTATGTAAGGTTACATCTAGTGTCTTGGGCATGTCAAACTCTATCTTTTCTCTAAAGTTTGGTGGCATCCCTCCCAAGAACTGTTGTATTTTGACCTTTTCATCTTTGATGTATGGAACATAGTGCAGTAGATCTAAAAATCTATTGATGAAAGCTTCCATTGTCAGAGAACCCATTTTCAACTCATGAAATTCTTTAATTTTCTTATCAAATAATCTTTCAGACATATATTTGTCTTGGAATATTCTGCTGAAAGTATCCCAAGTTATGTCTCTCAGTTCTTGTCCTTTGGTGTGTTTCAAGTCCTGCCACCATCTGGATGCTTTGCCATTCAGGTTGTATATGGCTAGTCGGGCTTGCATTTCACTGGAGTAGTTATGAGCCTTCAAATATTTATTCATTCCTAGTAGCCACTCTTCAGCCTTTTCGCCATAGTTGATCTCTCCATCATAAGTTGGGGCTCTTATCTTTTTGAATTCTTCTTGCAAACTGTCGTCCCTCTTCCTCCTTTTCTTGCAAGGAGGTGGTGAACCATCATCGTTGGAAGAGCTCTTACAGTTCTCTTCTATTGATTCTGGCTTGTGTTCTTCCTGTTCTTCTCCCTTAGGACTGGCAGATTTCTTGGTGTGCCAGTTTCCCATTTTAAAAGTGTTGACTAAGAGGGTAGGTTGTCCGTGGGGCTTTGCCCCTACTAAGCTTTGAAGTAAGGCTTCATTTATAGCTTGTTGTTCTCTTCTTTCATGCATGTTCTCATTTCTGAAACTTTGAAACTCTGCCTGTATATTTTGCATAGATTTCATTAAATCCGAGTTGAGTTCCACCACGATTTCTTGCTCTTGTGGTGGAGAGTTCAGATTTCCATGTATGTTGTTGCCCTATTCTGCATTCATTTTCAGATAATGACTGTACCTACAATGTTATATAAGTGTCCATAACATAAAAATCTGTTAGTTCTTTTTCACATAAAAAGAATAAAATTCCTGAATGTATGTTTCTGATTATGGTGTATCTGCAGTAGATGTTATGTTTGTAATGAGCCCAATAAGTCACTTAGTTTTGTAGATGGGCTCTGATACCACTTGTAATGTCCCTAAAATAGTAAAATAAAAAAACAATTATGTCACTGCAATAAAACTTGTCTCACCTATGATGATTTGTAATTTAACTTCAACACTGATAAAAATAAGGGATGTACATGCACAAGTTCGACATTTTAAAAGTTCAGGTATCTTAGTAACATAGTCTCGTCAGTGAATAATTTCTTGGTTCTGCGGAAACAATGTGTAAGGTAGAAGATGTAAAATATTGCACGTGCACAAATACATTGATGATTGTAAAACGTAATACTTCCATACTGTATGAATTCGAAAAGTCTAAAATGTTATCTCCAGGCAAGGTGGACCCTTGAAGAATAAATTTTTAAGGCTCATGATGGAGCATTGGTGTTTCAAGAGAGTAAGGTACCCTAACAAAGCTGTCGAGAGGTAAGGAGTAGGAACTGAGACTTCTGACTTACTTAACAAGTTTTTCTAATGCACTATATCGTAATTCCATGTTTACAGGTGTTCCTATGAAGACAACCACCTGGGGTCCTACTTCGTCTTCCTAAATGTCACTTAATATTAGAGGTTATAAATGGTTAAGGGGATGGTACATTAAAATACTTGTGGGTACCTTGAAATATATGTTGATCCTTGCAATACTCGTTGGTATTTGCAATATTTCTTGAGCATCAATGTTTTAAACAAAGACCTCCCACTATAGGGAACAAGGTTGAAAATGGGAAATAATTCGAGGTTGGTGGAAACTTTAAATGCAGTCTTACGAATCACATGGCCAAGATGCCATCTAGATAGGAGGGTTTTCCCTTGGTTTTTATGCCAACGAAGCTCATTTCCTGTGGTTCACTTTGGTTATGGTAAGTGTTTGTTGTGTCTGATAGATCTGTGCTCTGACCCGAGCTTCACTCGTTGTCATAGCACTCATTGGTGGCTTGAAAGAAGGCGCAGAGGAGGAGCGATTGCTACAGGTAATGTCATGTCTCAGATTCAAGCTCCTTCATTATTATTTTTACCAACATCATCTCTGTTTTGTTTTAACTTCTTTGTGATGTGTTCGTGGCAGGTGGAGTACGATTCTACTTTGCAGGGTTGCCACTAAGAGTTCAGCAACCTTGGCGTTGATTGGCGTGGGAAATGGTAAGTCCATATTTCCCCATTCTTGCTCCTGCCTCTCATGATTTTGGATGGTGTAATGTTTGCTTATTGGGATTTTGTGTGGCCTTTGGCTCACCGGTTGTGTTAAGAAATCTCGATAAGGTTGCCTCTAGCTTGACTGGTTTATGGATATGTTGCTTGGTTGATACAGAGGAGGGTAACCCTGAAGGGTTTTCATCTCAAGGGGGTTCCTGGGCCACTGGTCCTCATGGTATTACTACATTGTGTAATTGGGGTTTCTACCCACATGTATCTCACTCGAGTTTTTAGGAAGTAATGCCATAACCAGCGTTTTCTATTTGAGACCCTGAACATGTATTTAATGAAATGGAAACAAATGTAGTTCTGTTGCATTTTGTTTTGTTCTTAACGGAGTTGGTATGCTTTGGAGTTTGACTGTTCTTTTTTATGGAATTTCGTTGCTTTTTGATATGATGCCCCCGGACCAATATTTAAGTGATCATTGTAGTTCTGCTATCTTCATATGATTTAGGTATTTAAGATAAGAATGTATTAATTGGAGGAAATCGCAACCCCGATGCTATTTTGTCTTTGAGTTTGATAAATTTGTATTCTGGTTCTTACTGCTGCGTTTCTGGTATTTTGCAAAAGATAGGAAGGGTTCTAATGAAGAGAAACTATAGGGATCCGATCCCAAGACCTGCGCTTGTATTTGAAGCTTGTCTGTATGCTATTGACAAATGCTAATCGAAATGTTTGGTTGATAGTAGATTTGGTTCTGTAGAATGTATGTCCTGCCATGCGTCTTGGTTGATAAGTTACAACCACGTATGAATCCTTGCACTTTCTCTTTTTTTTTAAGATGGTGAGACCCTAGCTGCTAAGCGTTTGATCTTGAGAGAACAGGGTTCTTTGTGTTATTTCTATGCTGTGGACGATTTGTATGAGAAACAAGGTCACTCATGGAGTCGTTGTGGGGTTTGATTTCTTGACTTATGTGTCTAAATGTTAAAAACACTGCTAATTAAATGCTATATTTTCTGTGGGATTCGATCCATGAAAAGAAATATCTATTGTTTGTTTTTCGATGTAGTGGTTGATTGTTATGTTGAAGTCGTAGAAACATTGATAATGTGGAATGTTATCTTGGTTTGAAAGAACAAAAGAATAATACTTGCTGTTACTGTTTAATCTACGATTCGATATGTCGTGTAGCTAAGAGAAATCGATGTCTAGCTAGATGTTGTTGTCATTTCTAGTTGATGATTCTTGAGCATAAAGAGAATAATAATAAAATATTTAAAAGGGCAGAAATAATCCCTGTTTTACGAATTGATAAAATGATTTTAAACAAAACACATAATTATAAAAAGAAAGAAAGACATAGTAATCCTAACCTATAAATTAATAGGGTAAAATAATGGGAACGATACACAGTGTTAGTAGTCCTCCGAAAATCCATAGTAGGTTTCCTAAGTTTGTTGATGGGGTGGTGTCTAGCATAGGTTAGCTGGCTAGACCTGCTAGACCCTCCACGGGTTTCTGGGAAAAACCTCTAAGTTTGATAATAATTGGGTTAAGAATTAAAATAGTGTTGAGCCATTAGTCTTAACCTAAAATAAATACCTAGTTGTCCATCATAACTTTGAACTGGTGAGTTAATGAGTCATACCTGGTTATCTTGAATTTTGGCTTGCTCCTGTAGAGTCCTGCAAACTCAAACCATAATTAGTGTAGAAAATATTATGAGCTCAGCTGACCTTTTAGAGTGATTTCTTAGCTTGATAACTTTGGGGCTACCATGTTCCTCCCAACCATGACCCTTAAACCATTCCTGGTTCTAACTGGATCCCCCCCGAGCTTGGCTCCAACATGCAATAAGAGATAGAGACCCTAGGTTCACTGCTAGTTCAGATCTGGAATTAATAGGTGAGACTGCTTCAACTTCTTAGAGCAGAAAACTTCCCTCTAATTATCATAAGAGAATGATAATGAAAAAGAACTGATCATCCCAAAACTTGGGATCTGCCCTCTTTTTGTAGGGGAGTCTTGAATTAGGACTGTTGAAATAATTAGTTTCTGTAAATTAAATAAATAATATTTAAAAGATATTATTTAAGAAATAACTAGTCTTTTGCACTAAGACTTTTTCAATGGTTTAGTCTATAAGTGATTTCTTATTTAAGCTCTTCATAATAATTCTGATAACAATAATTATAATAATAATTATTCTAACGTAGGTATTAATACATTATTAATACTATTTATAAATGTGGCTTCCCACTATGCATAAACTATATGCAATAATGCCTTTTATAAATAATTAATCACATCATTAATTTTTAAAATTCTTAATAATAATAATAATTTTTGTATTTTCACATGATACTTCATTTTAACAATTTAAGGGTAAGGTCCACTTCTTTGGATGTTCTTTCGGTAAGCTTGGATAGGCACCTCTAGTCTCTCCCTTACATGTCAGATTCCCTCATTTAACATGGTAGTTCCCGCAGTATTTGATGATAGATAAAAGATGAATCATTTAATCAATTAAATAAATGTGATGAAAGTAAAAGTGTTATTCAGAGTCTTTTCCGACTCAACACTTTGAGATCGAGTAACCAGAGTGCTCTTCAAAGCTTTTTAACTCAACACTCTCACATGGGCGTTATGCTAGCACAATTACAGAGCCTTTGCTCAACACTAGTGCTAGAATGTGGTTGTGAGGCACACCTAGAATATTTAAATTGCCTCGGATCCGATATTCATTTATCAAGCTTAGAGTGCTCTAGGGCTTAGGCCCAACACTCAATGTACCTCAGGGCTTACTCCTAGTACATAAACATTCTTCTAGGTAGATTAGGGCTTATGCCCAGTACATAAGTTATATGTGTGGTTCTGAGTCCATGCTCAACACACTCATGAGTCACATTATGTAAAATCATAGCTCTGCATAGTAAGTAACAAAATATCATCTCAGTATATTAGGGTTTGTACTCATATCAAAGCTGAAGAACATCATTAAAACATTGTGGCCTTCTTTCCCAGTATAGACTCACATAAAGAAGTCAGTCAGGGTCCATGCTCGATATGTCAATATATATAAAAGAATAAATCATAGGTGTTAGGGCTCATGCCCCATACTCAAAATAAAACATATGTTCTCGGCCATGGCCCAATATAACTACAAAATAATTAGTCCAAAATTCAGGATATTCAAATACTTCTCATATCTATCGATCCCGGAGGAGAGCTCAAATAAAAGTTTGCATGTTAGGTTTCATAATCAATACATGAATGTCTTATAGTAAGAGAAAAAACTAGAACTAGCAAGAGTATTACGGAACAACTTGTGGGTTATACAAAAAACGCACAAAGAACTTCTATTCAGCAACTCAACCATAAATTCCTTACACCATCTTCATCTCCAACTACTTCTCATTTCTCCACAAACTGCGAGCTATACTTCTCATTTGGACCCCACTGATATAACATCCACGTTCCTGGTTCAGAAAACACAGGAACTTAAAACAATTCCCAAACGTTAAATGGTACCATTAATACCCTTAATATTCATTTTAACAATCTCTAAACTGATTTTAAAAATCAAATATGCCACGTGTCAAAATATAAGCATTCCACGTGTCGCAAAATTTATAGAAGTTTTGCTTCAAAGACTTTGCTGGCAAGTAGAAATATTCTCAGATAAAGAGTGGTCGCCCTTTCTCTAAGGTGTTCTATTTTTACAATTCCCTCGTAGATGAAAGGTCGATCGACCCTTCTTATTCCCAATATTATTTTCATAATAGTTCGACACTGCAAGAAGGCTCGGTCGATCCTTCTTGTGTTCTCCATCATGGATATAGCTTAATTTTGTAGATAAAGGGTTTCACAATTAACTATGAAAAGAAGGGGCGGCGGATCCTTCTTGTCGAAAAACAAGGATTGAGGACAAAAGATAGCATAAACCATTTTTATATGTTATAACTTACAAGGTGTTTTTTTTTACAATTCCCTTGCAATTGAAGGGTCGACAGACCCATCTTATTCCCAATATTATTTTCATAATAGTTCGACACTTCCAAAAGGGTCGACCGACCCTTCTTATTCCCAATATTATTTTCATAATAGTTTGACACTGCGAGAAGGGTTGGTCGATCCTTCTTGTGTTATCCATTATGGATATAGCTGAATTGATGGATAAATGTTTTCACAATTAACTACAAAAGGAAGGCATGGTCGATCCTTCTTATCGAAAAATCGAAGTCTGGACAAACCATTTTTATAACTTTTCACCTTAACATTTTGAACATTTACAAATTGAAATTGCAATTTTCAAATAAAAAATTGCATTTTTTCATTTGAAATTCACACATTTGAAATCAGAAATTGCATTTTTTGATTTTAAATTCACACTTCTCAAATGAAAAGTTTCATTTTTTTATTTGAAATTCACACTTTTCAAATCAAAATATGCATATTTTTTGAAATTCAGACTTTTAAAATCAAAATTTGCATTTTTTGATTTGAAATTCACAGTTTTTGAATTGAAATTGATAGTTTTATAACAAAAAATTGCAATTTTAAGCTTCATAAGTAGTAAAAAAACACACTTTTTGAATTGAAAAACACACTTTTCAAAGCCAATATTGCCTCTTTCAGAACCTATTTTTGCACTTTAGAAAGTTTGATATTGACACTTTCAAAGCCTAAATTCACACTTTCTTAGTCCAAAAATTGCATAGTATGTCCAAATTTAATGAAATTGGCATTATATGTCGCATGAAGGTCGCAGGTGCATTGGTTAAGCCGAAAGGCATGACTAACCATTCAAAAAATCCTTCCTTGGTTTTGAAAGCAGTTTTCCACACATTTGAGGGCTCAATTGGAATCTGATGATATCCCAACTTGAGGTCGAGCTTAGTAAAGAATTTAGCACCTTTCAGAAAGTCTATGAGCTCGTCTATCCACGACAGAGGGTACCGATTCTTTACCAATATTTTGCTAAGAGATCTGTAGTCGATGCATGTGCACCAAGTCCCATCTTTCTTCAGAACTAGGATGACTGGACTTCCACAAAGAGAGGAGCGAGGTCGGATATGACCTTTGTCGACTAATTCTTGGATCTATCTACGAATCTCTTCATTTTCGAGAATGTATCTTCTGTGAAGAGATGTGTTAGGAAAATAAGAACCATGATCTAGTTCAATGGAGTGTTTTACCTGACAATGTTGAGGTACTCCATCTGGAGCTTGAAAGAGTTTCTTGTACTCATCGAGAATATGATCGACTTGCTTCTTCTATCGAGAACTGCATTGGTTAGTGACTTGACTTGCTACTGCAATCTTCTTAGAACGTTGCGGCTTGATCATGATTAATGTGAACTTCTGAGCATGATTGATGAGCTTCTCTGTCTGTTTGGCAGATATCAGTGCAACTGTCAGTGTAGGTTGACGCTTTGGTATGTTGAACCATCGATTTCGGATTCTAACAATCACCTTCTAAGGCCATGAATGATAACTTCCATTTCTATCCCATAGATAAGGTTTCCCAAATAGGGCATCAGCTATGGAGAGTGGTGCCACGTCACAAAGTAATTCATCTTCAAAAGGATTTATGAAGTAGGCAAGTTTACATTGTCGAGTGATCCATAGTTCTTATCCATCCTTCATCCAACCAATGTTGTAAGGCTAAGGATGCGAAGTAGTAACAAGACATAGTTTCTTCATGATATCTTCAGAAACGAAGTTCTTTTGGCTCCCGTTGTCCACAATCAGATGCAATGGGTTGATCTGGACTAATATCCGTGTATGGAACAGGCATTCGTGTTCCTCCTCATCAAGGTTGCTGGAGGGGTCCAGGTTAAAAGGGTCATCGCGTTTGGATCAGATTCTTCCACCGTCTTGTCGAACACGTCGGAGGTCGACACTTTTTCCAAAAATGTCTTATGAGCTTTGCATTCAGATGTATCATGCCAACATGAGTGGTGGTAATCGCATCATTTTTTGTTCAGCGGTTGTTTGCTATGTTCCCTCTTGTGAAAAGGCTTCTTACCGTGGTCTGGCTTTGTCAGTGTTGGCTGAGAATATTTAGACTTGTTGAAGTTGGATGATGTCTTCTTGTTGGGTGGTCATCCGAATGTCAGCTTTGTCGCAAAACGTGATTTTCCTTTCTGCTTGGTTTCTAGTTTGCTGGCGTAGTGGAAAGCATCTATAAGCGCATTGACAGTCAGAAATTCCATCTCCTGCTGAATGTACTCGGGAAATCCATTAAAGTACTTCAAAACAAGCAATTTCTCTTCTTCTTGGACTCCAAGTCTTGCCATAAGTCGGTAGAGCTCGTCGGTTTAACTTTGTACTGATTGGTCTTTCCATTGCCTTAGCTGCTACCACTTCTTATGCTGCTGCTCAAGGTATTTAGGTGGGTAAAATTCCTTTTAGATGTGTTCGACGAATTTTTCCGATGTGTCGATGGGGTCTCCACTTTTCTCCATCTTTGTCGAGAGGTTATCCCACTAGAAGTGCACGGTGTTTGACATCTTTAAGGATGCAATGATGATCTTTTCAGCTTCTGAGAATTGATTTACAGTGTAATAGGATTCCAATTGTAGTACCCAATTGTCGATGGATTCCACATCAATCTTACCTTCAAGATTCGGTATGTTCAAATTCATTTGCACTTTGAAGGGGATGATTTTATTGGAGTGAATTCTCATCGAAGATCCTCCAGACATCGAAGCGAATCACATGAGAATCTCGTTGAACTGGTTGAATATTTCAGTCCATTTTTAAGCCAAAGCTTGCTCAATAAGCCGTGTTGTCTCATCGGCTACATGTCTATCATCTATTTCTTCTGCCATCTTTCGAGGTAGTGTCTGCTTGGATTGCTGAGATTGCGAGCGAGTTTGAAACAGCATAAGTCAGGTAACTTTGAGAGAAGTGCATATGCAAAACTTAAGCATGAAAACTGAATGCTCTGATTTGAGTCTGCTCTGATACCAATGATCCGGGTCGTGTCCAGGAAGCATGAGGGGGACACCAGTTCCACTGAATGAGTCGGCTCTGTTATGATGGAAGCAATTAAGAATAACCAGAATGAGCAAAGTAGGATTACACTACACAGATAGACACAAATACACACGGACAATATGCAGGAATGCGAACTGAACTTCTATTAGATGTAAGCAGATAAAATTATTTATTGATGTATGTTACAATATTATACATGCTTATATAGATTTATGAGATGCTTGGGTGCCTGCCCATTACGTTCAGTTGCAAAGAAGAAGATAGAACGGTTCAACAGTTCAACTGTTATAGTCGACTGGAAGACAGAGAAATAGTCTATCGACGTTCGACAGTCGATGGTCGCATATCGATGCTACTTGTTGATGTTGCGAACTGTGAGGTTGTTGAACATTTCGAAGGTGCGAATGTGTCAAGGTGTGTCGAATTCAAGACTTTTCAGAGTTGTGTTGAGTTTGGAACCTGTCGGAGATAACCTATCGAGTTGAAGCCATGTCGAAGTTGAAACTTATCGAAGTTGCATCAACGTCGATGACTTGCCAACTACGATGCGGATCAAGTTGATCTCTATTGAGATTAGAAATTTAAAAATAAAACAAACAGACTACATTTCAACCACAGTTTCCTCCTCTCAATTAGATCGCCAATTGAGATAAATTTTTTTTAAAATAAAGTGAATAGAATAACTACAACTGTGGGTTGACTCTCTCAAGGAGATCGCCCAACTTCTTTTGAGAGAAAAATGAAACACATAGACTATTCGACACTCGCTTGATTTAAACCCATAATAAAACTTATTACATGTATTTGAATGAACTAGAAACAATCAGAAAGTAAAACACATCAAAAAGAAAATACTCTATTTGCAGCGATAACAGAAAGCAAACGACGAGTTTTTAGATCTTAGCATTTGAACCATGCTCTGATGCCACATTGTGGCGTACCTAAATCTGGCATAAAAAAACTATGCTACTGTAATCTACTTTATAGATCTTAGCTATCACTCATTTCTTTATTCCTATATAAACAAAAACCATGAAAATAAAACCTACCACTCACGACGAATCCATAGTAAACATCTAAGAAAAATACTTTCTGTCAGTGATAAAATTATTAAGTACACACAAAATAAAATTTACTTACTTGAAAACAAATGGAAAAAATACTTGGAGTCTTTCAGTTCCTCCCAACCATCGAAGAGAACAACCACTTTGTTTGTCCAACTTCACCCCCGAGCTGGATCACCACCATGGACCAATGAACTAGCTAAGCATAATATGAACGCATCACTCTCTCCAAGAGTTTGTAATAGATCTAGTTATGGAATTTCAAAAGAAAATGGAGAAATACTCAACAACTTTCCCTCATATCAACAATCTCTCCATACACTAGACAACATTCTATGCTATCTTAGTGCACCAATTTATAGTTTTTACCTAGGTCTTGTGCCAACTCAATCGAATCTCAAGCAATATCTTGATCCCTATAATTGTGAATCTTGTCTGGTTGCTGAGATTTTAAGTTGGATTTGATTGATACAGAATCTTTTGCTTGATATACACTTGTTCATTATCTCATGGTGGTGTCCCCTCTTTCAACTAATTCCTCAAGTGTCTTTCTTTTTATTAATAATTGAAATAATAATTGTTGTACAAATATTCATGGTTGTGTCTCCTCTTTCAACTAATTCCTCAAATGTCTTTATTTATTATTAATATTCACTCACATCACAGGTGAGTATTTGAGTTTTATCTCTTTTTACAAATAATAATTGTTTTGAAAGTATTTTAAAAATACTTAATCAAAAGTAAATCAAAATGTCTTGGGAATATCACACTCGAAATCCCCACTTGAGCACCGGGAATACACAACTACCAAAACGCCCCAAATCCCTAAGAATTTGGTAGAGGAATAATTGCTCAAAGTGTATTTAGATTGCTAAAATTGTGATTTCAACCATTTAAGTAGTTTCAAAACCCAACATTTAATCTAGAAAAAAAAAATTGTAATTATTCAAATTGTAAAATTGCATAAACTGCAAACACGATTTCGACGAGAATGAGAAAGAAAAAAAAATGACCTTTTGGTTTGTTGCTACTTATGGGCACGCCCTTATCTCCCCCAACTCTCTCACAACCAACCAAAGATTTGTACTCGGATCACGCTATGAACACGAAACCACCAAAAAAGTTTGCCGGGTTTCCCTTAAACATGAAGAACCAAAATGGCGCCACTGACCCACGTGAATGCGGGGCCTCTTCTATTCAAATATACCCACAAAAATCGGGTAAGTCACTAAGCGACTGAGAATGATCACATGCATATGTCCTCAAATACAACAATGCTGACCGTCTAAATCAGCGAGTGATTGTGGGGCCTCTTCTATCAAAAATAGCACTGCAGAATCGCAGACCAGACCATCTAAATCAGTGAGTGAGTGAGACTGATCACATGCATTTGTCCCTCAACCTTGTGACGAACGGTTCGCAAATTAGTGCTGCATGTCGTAGAGTTACATTAAATGCATTGTCCACCAATTTGTTATTTCAAATTTCAATACGAACGGTTCGCAAATTAGTGCTGCATGTCGTAGAGTTACATTAAATGCATTGTCCACCAATTTGTTATTTCAAATTTCAATACCAAGTTGTGAATAATGATATCATTTACTCGCTGTATGGTTGTCATCATGAAGTGCTATATATAGAGGAGCAATGTATGGTCTTAATACCACAAAGTCTTGTGAAGCTTTCTATCCCTTCATTTTAGAAATAATTGCTTTGCTTCTAAATTCAATAGCAAGAAGGATGAGGAATTCTCAAGTTCTTCTTTTGAAGCAGAGCCTTTTCCAAGGTTTCCCATGCCAATAAGGGAATTGGGTATGGCCTTTCTCAAACGAAGGCATAAGATGGGTTCATGAGCCGATCATGTAGTGCTCTGCCCACAGATGTTCCCAAGGGACACTGTGAAGTGTATGTTGGAAGTGAACGCAGTAGATTTATCATCCCCGCAACTTATTTGAATCATTCTTTGTTCAGGGTATTGCTGGAGAAGGCTGAGGAAGAGTATGGGTTTGATCACCAGATGGGACTCACCATTTCCTGTGAAGAAGTTGCTTTCCATTATCTGACATTTCTGTTGGGAAAAAAGGAAGTAGCACCGGAAAATTTGAAGTTGGAAGAGATCCTCCATATGCATTAACATAGAGATGGAGTGCATTGTGTTAAAATGAGCCAAGATATTATCCCAAGCACGGAAATGGTGACATGGCCTATTTGTGGTGGGCAACATGGCCTATTAAAACTTCATAGATGTCCTTTCTTATTAAAAGTGAAAGACAAAGCAAATATGTGCTTTGGATTTCTCTTCTTATTTTGGATCTTAGGTTCCTCAAGAATTTTCAATCGTCAATTCCAGCTGTTTTGGATTTTGATTATGGGAGTTTAAGAAAAGATCTAAGAAAGCATCTCAAGGGAAGTGCACTGTGTTTGATTTTGTAAAGCTTGAGAAATTTCATGAATACTTCTAGATTTTGCTTACAGCAGTCTAATGGGCTAGGGCACTTTGCAAAACACCTTCCAAATACGATCCAAGAGAGAGAAACCAGAGGAGTCCAAGAGTTGTTCAACACAAAAATCAGCTACAGATCAAAGAAGAGATTGGGTAGCTTGTGTGATGCCATTTTCTGGCCTATGGCTAATTGAGAGTGTAACGCCCTATTTTGACATTACTCCTGAACTACTATTATATGTTGTATTTGTTTGATTGTGAGACTTAGTTGGTTTGACGACACTGTGGATATATTGTTCTATTATTTTGCTGATATATATATGTGTGTGTGTGACGTTAGTATTATGATTGGTAGTCATGTTTAGATATGTATCATGTGTTAATTATGTCTCATATAGGGAAATTATTGAATGATGGGTACATGGATACCGTTACAGTTATATGTTGAAATAATGAATGTTATGCTAGGTGCATGGTGAATAAATGAGTTTATTGTTGTTATGTGATGATGAAGTATATGTGTATATGTCGAGGATTTATGCACGACATTCTATATTGTATGTCGAGGACTGACTTACAGGTTGAAACGGCTAAGTGATACCTGGATCCTACGAGGTCGGAGGGCCTTGGGGACATGGACTTCAAAAGATAAAATGGTATGCGAGTGATGCATTATTTACTTTCGTGTGGTTATTATGCTGTTTATTATGATGTATATTATGACATGGGTGGGGTAGGGTTTCAGGAAACTCAACCGCCCAGATTGGTTATACAATGACAGATCGAGTACAAGTGCAACGCTGTTGTTATGTCGAGTAGACATAGTCCCTTGTTCCATTACGGGGGTGGAGGATTTACCCACCGTTTATTCCCGAAACCCAGAGTCATGGGAGGGTTGTGCTATGGTGCGCTCCCCAAGGTGTGTGATGATGACTGGTGGTTGCCTGTTGGGGAAACTTGGTCGATGTAGTCGACACTTCCGCTTACGGGTTCTAGCTGGAACCGGTCATGACTTGACATTTCAGGGCAGTCCAGCAGAGGACAGGATAGGATGTGGAAGTTAGTGATGATGTAGGTAGATAGGTGTAGCGTGAAGTAGGGGTGAAAACAAGATCTAACTGTAGGTGTGTAAAACCCTTGATTGAGTATGTGTTGTAACTCAGAAAGGTATGAATTGTCAGAACTAATAAGATTTCAGTTAGTTAAAGGATTGTACCTTGCAAACTATGTTAAAACATGTATTAGTAAACAATAAGTTTGATGATTATGATTGGTGTGTGTGAATTATTATTGTTAATGTACTTACGCGAGGTATGTAAGCAGTAGCTATGCTTGCATAACTCGCCTATGTATTTATCAATTGTGTAAAATATTGTTGAATAATGATGTTAATTATTGTCGTTTAGTAATTAACTATTGTTGATCAATGTTAATAATTTTAGAAGAAGAGAGGATCTGCGTTAGTGAAATGAAAGTTCTCAGATCCTAACGCAGATCCTCTCTTCTTCTAAAATTCTTCTCTGTGTATGGCACTCTATAAAAATGTTAATAATGTCGATTAAAGTTAATAATGATGATTAAGGCTAACAATGTAGATTAATGTTAATTACTGTCAATTAAGGTTATTAATGTTGATTAATGTTAATTATTGTACATTAATGATTAATTATTGTTGATTAATAAACAAGTTACGGTTAAATTAGGTAGTAAATAATGCAATCTGGTTAGTAATGATTAATCGAATGCTAATGAGTTCTTTAGTAAAAACTAAGGGTTAAAATGGTTAAATAATTATTGTAATGTAAAATTAAGTAGTATTAATTTGATAAGTAAATATTAATTGCAATGTTAGATAATTAATTAAGAAGTATGGATAAGAATTAGTTATAAACCATTAGTTTTATAAGGATCATGCTTAAGATTAATTAGAACACAGGATTATTATTGGTAATTAATAAATTAAATTAGTTTAATGTAAAATTAGAGGGTAATTAACATAATGGAAGTACGTTAAATCATTAATTAGATGATTAGGTTATTATTAATTAATCAACTGACAATTAGTATTAAGTAACTAATTAAGTGATTAATATGAGTAATTGGATGTTGACTAGGAATAATGATTTATTAGTTTTTAATTGAGAAATCTGAGTTGCAAAGTCCATGAATATATTATTAATGATTAATAAGAGTCCAAGTTGAGGGCTTGAGGACTGACATGGGGGTTGATGCATTCATGTTTAGGATAAGGAATTAATGGAGGGGAAGAAGAGTCAGCAAACATAGGATAAGGGGAGAAATCAAGGGGAGAAGGGGGATGATCTCTTTTACCTTAATTATTTTGGGAGAAGTTGGGAGAGCAGACAGGATTGGAGAGCAGAGTTGAAAGGGGGTTTTTATTGGATATAATTCAGAAGGGAGAGTAGGTTGGCTTGTACTCAGTTTGGGCTCGGGGGTCCAAAGGGGTACCTTGGAGCTGGGTGGTCGGCGAGACCTCGCCAGTTGGCAGGGTGACAAAACTGTTTTGGGTTGGTTGAGTTTCAGAGCTTTGGGGGAAGGTTTTGGTTGCAGGAAAAACAAAAAGGGAAACAACAAACGGGGACAGCAATAATGGTGGATCTACTAGCTATCTACAGGTAATTTTCAGTCAGGTATATAATCAATTTTTAACTCTGTTTAAATTTTTACTTCCAGTTAAGAAATATGATATGCTGTTACACCTCCACAAACAAAAATGGTTAAAAGTAGAAAAATATAAAACAATAATTATATTGTTCTAAACTGTAAATGTAAATGCTATATTTTTACAGCCAGAAAATAGAATGAAACACACAGAAAATAGAAACTTGAAATAGTGTAAAACCTAGTAAACATGGTTTTGATATTATAAACTCAGGAATTCAAGGAATTCAAGACCAGGGTCTTGCATAGAGTGCCTCTCATTCGCATCAGCCATGCTACTAAACTGTAAATAATCTTCCAGTCATTCAATTGATAAATATAATGTTTGTTTTAATGACGTTCTATTTTCTTTTTATTCTAATTTTTTTTGGTCCATTATATGTAATAATTCCAAAGCTGGGTAACAAGTTCGTAATTATGCTTTAACAAATACACAATTCCACATAAGCCACATGAAAAGAAATACATAATGAAATTCAAGGAAAACAGACTATTTAAAATTATTATAAATAATAAAATACAATGTACAGTATATTAATAAATATTTTAAAATAAAATATAATTATTAACCATAATCAATTAACTATGATGTATTAATGGTGACATGTTATTGAAGTTTTAATATAATATATAATTTAAACTAAGATGGTAAAACTTAGATTTGATTTAAAATTTAATCTATAATTATTATATCTATCAAGACAGAGTATATAGCAATCTATTTGTATTTAAACATATTTTGACTTTTAATTAATTTTTAAATTTTTTATAGTGTTTTGCTAAGCTTTTTAAAAATTATATGTTAAACTAAATATTTTAGAAAATAAAAATATTTTTTAAAATTTTAAAAAATTAAATTATTATTTTAGGATTGGATAATATGTATGATATAACTAATTTCATCTGCTTTTGAAAAGAATTGTCAGAAAAAAATAAAATTAAATAAAATAATTAAATAAAATTAAAAATTAAAATAAAATAAAAACTAAAAAAATACTATTACCATGTGTCTTGTGTCTTAATATTTAATGATTTGTATTCCACCACCGTTGTCACACCGTGTGAATGATGTGCCTCCCAGTAATGAATCGAAGAGATCGTATTCATATAAATCTTTTCTATGTGATAGGATCTTTAATTTGACCGTGATGGTTGAACTTGTTTCAAGATATGCCATCTCATCCATGTTTTCCATTATTTTTAATGTTGAAAAATTATATAAGAAATATTTAAAAATAATAAAATTAATTATAACTAAACTCATAGTGACCTCATGATTAACCATAAATATAAATAAAATATTATATAATTTAAAAATAAATAATGTATAAGCATGGTAGATGTTAATTTTTATGGTTAAGAACTAGAATTTATTATTTGGTATGTGAAATTAAGTATAAAAGTATTAAAGAATAGTATATATCTAAAAGTCATTATTATTATAGTTTGAAGATAAAAATAACATATTTTATCATAAAAAAGGTAAAATCTACATAAAAATATACCATTTCAAAAAAATGTAATTGAAAAAATAGGAATATTAAAAAACTAAAGTGATTTTAACTCAATTATATATATATATGATCATTTATTTGGCATAAGTGAAGAAATTTTATCCATAAGGTTTTGTGATGAAAATGCTAATGAACATAATAAGTATCCTCAACCTTTAATTTATTAAACTTCTAATTCATTAACTTTGATCAATTAACTCATCCATAAATTTTTTTTAGTATTTTAACTCTTCAATCCCTAATCCACTAACCCAATAAGGCCCAACACCTAATCTCTATCTACTAATCCATTATCTTAGTGGCCTCTAAACGTTTAACTCACTAACCCTCTAATTCATTCATTATATTTAACCACTAAGCCATTAAATCCCTAACACATTAACCCTCTAAATTTAAGTTAAACATGAACCACTAACCCAACTAATTACCATGAAGGTGCTAATACCTAACCCATTATCCCTTTTTAAATCATTAATCCAACCTAACCCCAACCATCCATACTATAATCATTGCTACAATACAAACCTTCCTAACCTCCTAACCTGCCAAAACTATAGTGAGCTAGGAAAGCTTCTCTTCAATCTTTTTTGAGAATAGGGAGAAAATTTAAAGCAAACCAAATAATTCCCTTCTTTTCTCTTAAGTTTCAATAAACCATAGTAGGTTTCAAGTAATGTTAACCATGATCATCATCAACAACAACAAAGTCGTTCACCATTAACCCCACTAACTAACATATCCCCTAATGATTAATCCACGAACTCACAAACCCTTTAACCATTGACCAACCAATACACTAATGTGCCTTAACCACTAGTCCATTAACTACTATGGTTGATTATAGTTTAAAATGGTAGACTATGGTTAATATCGTTATCCATCATTGACGCTACTAACCCGCTAAAATAAATCCTTTAAGTATGATTCAACTAACTTCTTATTGTACAAAATAATTTATCTTAAAAAACATACTTAGTGTTGTATTAAATATATCAAGCATGTTAGAGAAAACAATATAACTATATATATTTCAACTCAAACTTTTTTTAAGAGGCAGGTACTATGGAACTTTGTTGCGATTATTATACAAACATAAGTAACTTCTATTTCAATTTTGTTTTACATTATAATTAATAGAATAATTTGTAATTACTATAATTATAATACTTTATAATTGTAATAATTATAATATCAATCTATTTTTACTAAAAATTTATTAAAATGAAAATGAAAAATAAATATTGTTTATAAAGGCTTGTTTTGAAAGTAATTGTCTCTATTGCACATACTGCACATTAAATATTGCAACTTATCTACATGTCATTTACTATGTCATTATGGTTTCACTTTTCAAATTATATTTTTTCAATGCTACTGGTCTTACATTTCATAATGCCATCATCACTACTTTATCAATAGTTGCTAACACTTAACTATCTGAAAATATATTTCAACTTTAAAATCATAGAGTAAGACATGTCACTTTTAGTTTGCTTTCAAACTATCCAACATTAATACATTGTTAAAATGTTACATAATTATTTTAACTTTTAATTTTTAATTATATACTACTATTACATTAAAATATTTTTAAGAGGCAGGTATAAGCAACTTTGCTGCTAATTTCACTTGTTTATAAAATAAATTCATATTCTTTTATCGAGACAAGAATAATATGAGTCAACTTATATGTATTTTTACAAAAAACAAAATTAAATGAATGGAATAACAAAAACTAACCTATCAATAATTATAAAATAAATTCACATTCTTTTATCAAGACAATAATGATAGGAGTCAACTTATATCTATTTTTACAAAAAGAAAAATTAAATGAATGGAATAACAAAAACTAACCTATCAATTTGATGTAGCTTTTATAAAGTAGATGTAATTTTTAAATGAAACTTTAATTGGTAGGTAGAGTATGTGGGAAGCTTTCAATTGATCTATATATAAAATATAATATATGAAAAATAATTTTGTTGGAGAGGCGCATTTTACATCTTAGTAGGGGAGATGTTTAACTCCTCCTATATTCATCATGGAGTTGATACGTATCATTTTATAAAAAATAATATGTCAGTTATTTAAAATATATATATATATATATATATAAACTATACAAATTAGATACATTTGCATTCTAAAAAGACATTTGTACTTCAAGAGACTTGATCTTTCTGGTGCTTGGTAGGTTCCCTTTGCGATGGATCCATGTTGATATATAATTGCATTGAGAGTAGTGACTCAAAACCAATATAGATCCATATTAAACCCAAATCTATTAAGCATTGATATGATAGAGATCATGTTTCTTGAGGTGTAAAATTCTTTTATGTGTAAAAAATTTAAAAAAAAATACACTTCAAAAAAATGGATCCCTCTTAAAAAAATCTTGATGTAAAATGGATCTATACTTATATATTAACAAACAATAGTAACATGTCATTAAATTTTCAATTTAATATATAATTTAAATTTAGATAATAAAACTTAAAATTTCCATTATAATCTTAATGCCAAATAATAAAAGCATATGTCTTATTTATATGTTTCTACTCTAGCAAAAATTAACTTAATCTACCAACGTGATCTCATTGAATTTTCAATTTTAGATATAATTCAAATTAAGATGGTAAAATTTAAAATTTCATTTGTAATCTGAATGCTACATAGTGAAATATTATACCAAGAATAAAATGAGATAAATGTTCTAACAAAAATTAACTTAATCTACCAACCTTTGTCAACACCATCCATACGTGGGGGCTTTTAATTAACAAAAAAAACTATGAAAACGAGATGTCCATGTTACTTAATTGTCTCTACCACCTTTGGAAACCCCATCCATATGTGGGGGCTTTTAATAAACAAAAAATATGAAAATGAAATGTCCATGTTACTTAATTGTCTTTACCATTCAAAGGATGAATAAGTTTGATAAGAAAACTATGTCGCTTTGGCAACACCATCCATATGAGGCCATACATGGGGTTTCCAATAAACAATAAAAGTACGAAAAGGACATCTCCATGTTACTTAATTGTCCTTTCCAATATAAAAAATGTCTTTTCTAATATAATTGTCCTTTGTAATATAAAAAAAATAATAACTTAGATAAGGAAACTATAAAAAGGACATATATATTACTCAATTGTTTTTTTCACTTAAATACACTAATTCATAATATAAACATTGAATGAGTTAATTATGTTAGATGTTTTGTCTTTATCATAAAGTTTTTAAATTTTAAGTCAAATGTATTAATTAGTAATATAAATAATGAAGAAGAAAAAATAGGAAATGGACATGTCGCCATCTTACTTAATTCTCCATGTTACTTAATTTTCCTTTTCACTCAAATGCACTAATTACTAATATGAAAAATAAATGGGTTCGATATGTTTGATGCGTTGTCTTTATCATATCTTTGTAACTTTTAAGTCAAATGTACTAATTGGTAACATAAATAATGAGTGAGTTAGATATGTAAAATGCATTATCTTCATTATATTTTTTAAAACAATAAAAGCTTAAGGTGTCATAGTGTTGTAATTTGGTTAGAGTTCATAGTTAATCCTTATTTGATCTATTGGCCTAATAGGATTAAGTCACTACCCATTATAAGCATATTTTTTAATGGTAAACAAAATCAAACATCGTTTTGTGATTTAGGTAGCATTCTTTGTTAATCATTATATGTGGATTTTATAAGGTTCCATTATAAGGTTCTTTTATGAGGTGAACTAGCGGACCTTGGTTGTTTGCTTTAAAGTTTGGTCAAGCAATTTCAAAACAGGCATATGCATTATACATAACATTTGGAACTCCTATGACAAAGAGTGGAAGTATTAATTTGGAACAAAATATTATCATAGGGATCTGTCACTATAAGTTAAAGTTATCAAAATCAGTTTATTTGGACCAAAATTAGATGATATGAATTGGTCAAGGCCTAATATCCCATAAACCAATGGTTTAGCCTTATCGAGAGGCCAGTTCGGATGCCAAACCAATCATTTTTTACAAGTGCCACTGTGAATTGACCAAAAGGACCAGTGCGACTTTGGCCAGACATGGCGGGACAAATAACATACATTTAATAGGATAAAAATGAAAAAAAAAAATAGGGGAGAAGCCTCCTCCATACCTTCAAAATCCTAAACAAATGTTATATAAGGAGACCCCCACCCCCTCATGCCTCTCTCATTGAGCACTTGTGAGATTGTAGAGCTACGATGAAGAGATTTGTTTCATATTGAACTCATAAATTTTATTGAGCATTGTTTATGGGTTGTTTTTCATGGATTTAGCATATACATAAATGGTCTAGTTATTAAAATAAAAAATTGGAGGGGATCTTATACATTTCTTCCCATTCAAAGGTATGTCTTCAAATCCCCATTGTTTTCCTCATAAAATTGCATATTTTTGTTTTAACAAGTAAGAAAATTTAGGCTTTGCATTTGCAGTCGTTAATCAACTATTAAGAAAAAAAAGCTGCATGGAGTCGGATAGTTCTCTTTGCTCAAACCATAACATAGCATGTAACATGTAAGGAGCGCTTAAACTTATTCTATCCCAAGTACGTTTGGCATTCATAGTGTTGAATGAAAGATTAAAACATATATTGTTGTCATTAGCATTAATTCTGTTGTAGGGTACGCAATTAGATTGACAAAGAAACTTGCTATTAGTTTTCAATCCAATCCAACTTCTTTGTTGAATTGGTCTCTCTAATAGACTTGCGTGAAGGAGGATTATAAATGGAATAGGCAAAGCAGTTGTTTGATAGAGGTGCATGAAAGTGAATTATTGTCCTCAATTCAATAAAGTAAAAAAAAGTTACCATTTAGATTCTTTCCCTTCACCTTTTTTACTGCCTTTCTGCATACATCTCTATTGTTCACTAATTTAGCAACAAATACAGACCAGAATCAACGTCCAATTTTTTTGGATTTTGAAACAATTTGTTCTTTTTTTTGCTTACATTTTCATTTTTTCCATTGTTAAGTAGGCTAGAATTTATATTAGTTTGAAGAATGCTATTGATTTACAAAGATTGAACTTTTCCAAGAATAAGCATCACGTTTCTTTTAGAAGAGTCGAAGAACCCAATTCTTCATCGAGCTTGTACTGTTCGAAGCAGCCTAGGAACCCATTTTCAGAGGTATTAAATATTATTATACTGGTTAAAATTTTAAGAGGCGAGATCAATTTGGGAAACTGTTAAGATGGAAAAGGTGGCATAGTTGCCTAGAGACCGAGACGCTAGATCGGGGTGAAATATGGTTTTGTTATATGACATATATAAATTTCAGTGCTGCCATATCCACTGCAAAATAAATCCTCTCGACTTTACTACATAAATAAATAATGAAATTTTGATGTTCTAGTAAAGAGGAAAGAGGAGATTAGTCGAAAAGTTATTCAACACAAAAATCAACTACAGATCAAAGAAGAGATTGGGTAGCCTGTGTGATGCCATTTTCTGGCATATGGTTAATTGGGAATGCCTCTCATTCAGATCGGCCATTCTACTAAACTGTAAATAAACCCAGCTGGGTAACAAGTTTGTAATTCTAGTTTAACAAATCCACAACTCCACCTAAGCCAATAGAAATGAAAAGGATGAAATGATAAAATACTAAATGAAATTCAAGGAAAACCGAGTATTTAAAATTATTATAAATAATAAAATACACTGTACAATATATTAATAAAAATATATTAAAATATAATATAATTATTAGCCATAATCAATTAACTATGATGTATTAATGGTGGTGACATGTTCTTGAAGTTTTATTATAAAGATATAATTTACATTAAGATTGTAAAACTTAGAAACAAATGAGAATGAGGAGGTCCACGAAAACCCTACTGCTTGGCCAAGCCACCACTTGGCATCATGGCCGCCTGTCTGCAACAGGCAAGTTACCGTCTCCTCCTGAGAAGCCCTTCCCGGTCCCATCTCCCCGCCGAGTTTTGTTGAACAATGGAGACTGCAACAGTTTTTTGGAGAAAGAGCGACAAGTCCCCCAGCCTGATGCATCCTCGCCCCTTCCTATTCTTGACAGACTTTGGAGATATATGATATCCAAAGGTGGAGGAACCCCATAGTAGCTTTTCAGAGAAAAGATGTCGCTGCTCCTCCCGCAAGCGCAACATCTGTGGCTAGAGATCCTGAACGAGGATGCATCTGGTTTCACCCCTCAATGAGCTCTCCCAGAAGCTGCGACCCAAACAAATAGAGACCTTCCCAGACAATCATGATGAAAAAGGACAGCAGTGCTAGGGGCCAATGCTTCCTGATTTTTGTCAAGCATCTGTTCGGATCTTCGAGGTGCCTTCTCCTGATCCCAACAAACCCAGTGGCCCTCATTATAGATAAGCTAAGCGAATGGGAGGGTATTAACAGGAAAACCCACTATCTTTGCTTCAAGGGACGCATCTTGTCGCTAAATGCTTGGCTAGAGGAATGCAAAATCAACAGGGATGCGTCGATCTACATTGGGTCAAACATTCGGGGAGGATATGGGAGATCACTAGGTGCAATCGAACCCTCCTCATCTAAGAGAAGTACATTTACAGAAGCAGTGAAAGCCAAGGATTCTGGAACCTCCAAACCAAATCCAAGGGTTTTCTCTGGCCCGACTTTCATTGTGGAGCATCATGAGGAGACTCCTTTAGCCACGATGGGCTTAACCTCGGTATTAAAGTGTGTTGAGTAGGCTAATATGACCATCATCTGCAGGTTCAATGGACTATGGCCCTCATCCATAAATATGAGAGATTGGCTCAAGCATATGTGGGGGATGAATCTGGAGCTCTTCTTGTGCTCCAAAGGATACTTCATTGTCCATTTTGAAACAGAGATTCACCAGAACCAAATCATGACTGGAGGACCTTGGTTCCTGGGGAACTCGGGGTTGTATATGAGGAATTGGTACCCAAATTTTAACCCCTTAAAAGCTACAGCAATGACTACTTCGGTCTGGGTAAGAATCTCGAATGTCCCCTTACAGTTTTGGTATCCAACATCCTTTGAAACCATTGGTGACTCCTTAGGGAATTTCATCAAAGAGGACACAAACAGAACATCAAAGGGGTTAGCCACCTTTGGACGCATCTGTGTGGAGCTGGATCTGAGCAAGGGACTTCCCAACAAGATTAACATCATTTTGTGTGAAGATTATGTCTGCGTTCAACCCCTTGATTATGAAAACAAAGCCTTCAGATGCAGATCTTGTCAACAACCAGGGCACTTGCAAGAATGCTTCCCTACTTCTCCAGATCACTCCATGAAAAGGTGGCAGCATGAATGACATGAAGGAAAGAATCAAATGAAGCATCCTTCCTCGAACACTCAAGACGGCTTGCCAAGAGCTCCACCCTCCTCGGCTCCTGTGTCGAACCCACCACATGCAGCACATCAGCAAGCTGGTGATTTGGAAATTCCTCAAGGCGACCATGGAGATCCTCCTACTCTTGAGGAGACTATGGAGATGGCCCTAGTCGGAGTATCCTCCACTGGTGGTCAGAAGCGCCCACATGAATCTGACAAGTCAGATAGTGACAAAGAAGCGGAATTAGCTCACTCTCAAGGTAACCCTGAATGCTCCCAACATCAGCTAACCATAACTCCCATCTTGTCAGCTCTTGATTAGTCGTCAGGATGGATTGATGTCAGGAAAAAGAAAAAAATTCCCAAATTGTCATTGCATGGATAGCACCCTCTTGGAAGGGAATGTCACAATGTTTTAAGTTAGTTTAATTAAAAAGCTCTCAAGGAGAGTCATCTTCTGGTTGGCCCAATATGGGATTACCAACTGGTATTGTACAACTACGTTCCTTATATTTTATTATTAGGAGGTTTCACATCTTACTTACAAAAAAAAAATTGTAAAACTTAGATTTAATTTAAATTTTAATCTATAATTATTTACAAAATAAATTTAGATTTTTTATTAAGACAATAATGATATGAGACAATTTATATGTATTGTTATAAAAAATAAAAATAAATGAATGCATTAACAAAAACTAACGTACCAACATTTGTCACATTTATTACATTTGTCACCTTAAGTTATCTAACATTCTCGTGTTGTCACATAACTTATCAAAAATAAAATGTAATTAAAATTTTTATCTCGGCTCATAAAACAAAACAAAAAATCCCGGATTTGTCAATATGATAGTGATCATGTTTCTTGAGATGTAAAAAACATCGATAGGAAGGACATCCCATGTTACTTAATTGTCCTTTTCATTTAAATGCATTAATTGGTAATATAAAAAATAATAAATTAAATTAAAAAATGATGAAAAAGACATTTATGTAACTTAATTGTTATTCCTACTTAAATACACTAATTCATAATATAAAAATTGAATAAGTTAATTATATTAAATACTTTGTCTTTATCATATCTTTTTGACCTACAGGAAATGGAGATCTCCATGTTAATTTTCCTTTGCACTCAAATGCAGATCTCCATGTTAATTTTCCTTTACACTGAAATGCACTAATTAGTAATATGAAAAATGAATCAGTTAGATACGGTGGATGAATGGTCTTTATCATATATTTGTACATTTCAAGTCAAATGCACTAATGGGTAACATAAATAATAATGAGTAAGTTAGGTATGTAAAATGGATTATCTTTATTATATTTTTTAAAACTATAAAATGTTAGGTTGTCATAGTGTTGAAATTTGGTTAAAGTTATTAGTTAGTCCTTATTTGATTTGTTGGCCTAATAGGATTAAACATGTTTTTTAATGGAAAATAAAATCAAACATAAAGTTAAAATGGTTTTGTGATTTAGTTAGTGTTCTTTGTCAATCATTATATGTAGATCTTATAAGATATGAATCTCTGCCCATTACAAGGTTATTTTAAGTGGTGAATTAATGGACCTTGGTTGTTTGCTTGAACTTTTGGCTAAGCAATTTCGGAACAGGCAAGTGCATTATGCATAAAATTTGGAACTCCCTTACCAAAGAGTGGAAGTCTTAATTTGGAACAAAATATCACCATAGAGATCTACCACTATAAGTTAGAGTTATGAAAATCAGATTTTTTGGACTAGAATTAGATGGTATGAATTGGTCCAGACATAACATCCCATAAACCAATGGTTGAACCTTATTGATAGGCCAATTCAAATGCCAAACCAATCGGTTTTGATAAGTTCCATTGTGAATTAGCCAAAGGGACCACCGCAACTTTGCATGGACATGGGGGGACAAATAACATACATTTAATAGAATAAAATGTGGGAAACAAATAGGGGGAAAGCCTCCTCCATACCTGCAAAATACTAAACAAAATTTATATAAGGAGACCCCCACCCCGTCGCACCTCTCTCATTGAACATTTGTGAGATTGTAGAGCTATGATGAATAAATTTGATTCATATTGAACTCATATTTTATTTGGCATTGTTTATGGGTTGTTTTTCATGGATTTGGAATATACATAAATGGTTTTTTAATAAAGACCAAAATTGGAGGGGACTTGATACCTTTCTTCCCATTCAAAAGTATGTCTTCCAATCCCCATTGTTTTTCTTATAAAATTGCATATTTTTGTTTTAACAAGTAAGAAAAGTTAGGCTTTGCATTTGGAGATTTGTGTTTTGTCTAAGAAAAAGCCATGCCCTTCCAAGAATGTGAAAGTCAAGGAATGGGACCAAGATGAAGTGGTATATGGAAAACATATTGCAAATATTGCAAGAAGAATATAAAAGGGTGGTCGAAGGAGGGTTTATAGATGAGAAGAACATGTTTCTAGTGTAAGAGGGAATCTAAAAGCATGTAGTTCAATGGACATATATATTAGACAAAAACTTTTAGAGTCTATTGAGGATTATCAACCAGAAAGCGCCAAGTAAAAAGTGACAGGTGATGAATTAAGGATAAGGAGAGAGCTCGCATCCCAAGGACAACCTAGTTTTATAGGATCCTTCACAAACCATAACCCTTTTCTGTTAGGAATCCCTTTAGATATGTTGGTCCAATTCATGAAAATCCTACACAAAGAGCATTAATATTGATGGTTTCCCCACGCACATCCACCCCTAACACTAGCACTTATTCCACCATAAATAACCATTGGAAGACGCAATACAAGGATTCACATTTCAATGAATACATGGCTAGATGTTGGTATGATGCAAATATATATTTCAATGCTTGATTATCACCATATTAGTAACCAATGTTGTGTCATGGTTATTTATGGTAATATCTTTAAAGGCCATGGTTTTCATGGTATTAGGGAGAAAATTTTACATAATTAATTTGGATCCTTAAATGAGTCCTTGAGCGGTTTTAATATCATGGACTAGAACAAGATGTACCATTAATATGTAATATTAATAGACTCATGAAAGGTACTTTACCATACTTAAATCCATTTTTGTATTTCCCATAAGGAACCACATTTTTAAAAGAATTAAATGCATCTAGCCTAGTGAAGGAAGAAAACAAATATTTCAATTTTTTTATGAGGTGATTGTAGAGATAGGGATGGACAATGTTGTAAAGTTAACAACCAATAATGCCTCCAACTATGTTTCTACTAATAAGAAGAGGGAGGAAAACCCCCAACCATATTATGGATCCCGTGTCCTGCACACGACATAAACCACGTGCTTGAGGGTATAGGAAAATATGAGTAGATTAAAAATTTTGTATACCCTATCAAGGACGATACAAAATACATATACAATCAAACTTTACTATTGAATCTAATGAGAAAAAACATACATGGAAAAGATCTTGTTAGGATTTCAATCGCTAAATTTGCAATGTACTTCCTCATGCTACAATATTCCATTTTCAAGGCACAAAACTTGAGGAATTTGTTGGGCATTTTGATCATCAAAGTAGATCTCAATGAGCCACCAAAAGATGATGGGAAAGACATTTGTAGTAAATACTTTGACAACAATTTTAATATAATGTAAATGTTAGGGTCCTACCATAACCCACCTTACTTTAGGAGTTAGTGGTACATTGTATATGGCCATGTCTTTGGAATAAGGCTAAGTAGTTAGTAATCAACAATCAAGGTAAAAAGGGTCACTTTATTAATTAAGAACCACTAGAAAGTTGGTACTTATTAACTATTTGACCATGTCAAGTAGTTAGGGTTTTGGATCTAGGAATCCTATTTAAAGAGCTATAAGGCTATAAAGGTTTTCGTCACAAATTATTATATTAGATATTTACTTAAGTCAAAGGTCGCCCAACCTTAAGAGGTGTGTGAACATTGCTTCCCATATTTATTATCATATTATGAAGCTTATTTTTTGCAATATTTATCTTTCTACTATCTATTGTTTCTTGTTCTGTATTATAAATTTTGGTTCATTGCATGTTAATCTTTGTATATCCTATGTTGTTATAAGTTTTAGGGATAAAGAAGAACACAAGTTGTATCAGAGCCACTTTCTTGATCCGTGAAGCCTCCAAAATTTCATAGAATTTGTTTTAGGCTATAAATGTGCTTCGATGTCTTTAAATAACCACACAGAGAATACTTATTGAACTTAGTAATGTACCCTACATACAAAGAATGCATTGTACCCTTAATTGGCACAATTATTGGACATAACTGTAACTCCTGTTGGTATCCCTTCAAGTCTGAGGGGTCTGAAGAACCCTTATTTTTTACCTATCTCAAAAAAATCCTTGCATCTTGTTGATTATATATATATATATATATAAATTTTTTGGGTGGTATCTAAAACCCTTATTTGTGACCCATCTCAACAGAATCGTTTCTTCATGTTGATTACTTTGGTATGCATATCTGTAAATATTTGATACAGAGATCACTACTCCCTCTTTATCAGTCTGAGACCTCAAGTGATATGAATCTCTATGCCAGTACATACTCATAAACATAGATCCAAATAACTAGGCCTGCATCTACCAGCTAACACATAAAGCAATCATATAGACAACAGATGTAACCTGGAACCCTTTCGGGAGAAACCAACTAATTATGGGGCTATCTTCTCAATCTCGAGCCTAGAGCATATAGAAGAATAAAGAAGTAGTACAATACAGAGTTACCTCAACCGATAGCTCAATCCCTCTGACTAGGGAAAACCCTAATTGCATGCATCCAGCTGATGCATGCACTGCTGAAATATGCCCTAATTTCCAATCTGGATCTGAGTGCTCTGATGAAGCTTCTGATGGATCTGCTCTCTACTGATCACCCTGCTCTGATCTGCTCCTCCGGAAGACTACCCACTGATCAAATCGACCCTCTCTGCATGCACACTTGTGACCTCCTCCTCTAGGTGTAATATGCTCGTACAGCTCCAGATCTCAATCAATCTAATCTCTGATTGTTCCTAACCTTTCTGGAAAAATTAGGCAAGGCTATCCTGGAAGTCTCGGACTCCAAATCTGATAATCCGGCACACCATGAGCTTCTCCCCCTCTGGAAAAACGTCCTCCTCTACTGCAAACTCAGCCTCCTCCAAACTCCACAGTAATCTCACTCATGAGCTCTCTCAGCTCACAAGAACAAGTATCTATACTCTTTGGAACTGAAGCTCACTAATCTAGCTCAGATCTGACCTTCCTAGCTCCTACAACAACTCCTCTCTATATCAGAAAGTTGCCCCACATTGATAGATTCACCCTCCTCACTCTAGCAATGTCTCTCTTTGATAATGCAACTGAGTAACCCCATCTGGGGACCCCCTTCCTCTATAAATAATCCCACCGATGAATTAGGTTTTCCAAAACCCTAATTCTTGGTGCATGCAAAACTCACTTTTGCATGCATTCACTGAATGCTGGCAGGTCATGCAAAACTCATGCATGCATAGGTCAATCTCCCCTAAAGCTCTGCATGCAACCCCTGCTGGGCTCATGCCACTGAGTAGAGTGCATCTCACTCTCTACTCCATCCTGATGCCTATGGTACTATTGTCCCTCCATGCAAGGCATCTGATTCATGGAGGACATCCTAAAGTTACCATAATCTAGCACTCCCTCTTAATGAGGGAAGTCTTACCATGGATACCTGGATCCAACAAGTCCTCTGTAGAAGAAATTGATCTCACTGATATGCCTGCCCCTGCTGTTGACACTAATCTCACTGATTTTCCTGCCCCTGCTACTGACACTGATCTCACTGATCTTCCAGCCACTGCTCTTTGATCTGAACCAACCTGATCAATCTCCATGAGTGTGGCTTCTAATGAATCCCCTTTATCAACCACTGCTGACTCTGTCACTACACTCTGACTCAGACTCCCTCTGAGTCTCTGCTACTGTAACCAACCCTGAAGACCTCTGTCAAGTGGATCTACTGCTCTGTAGACCATCTGCCTGTGACCCTGAGTTGACTCAGATCTGTAAGTCAACTCCCTCTGTCTCTGCACTGACTGAACTAACTGAATTGACTGATCTCTCTCCTGAGCCAATTCCATCTCAACCATGTCACACCAACTCACTCTCTGAATGGTGCCTGCATGAGCAATATGCTCATCCCTCTCATATGATCCCAAAGGCTCAATCTCTTGTGACTCATCATTGTCATGAGCATCTCTCTCATCCATCAGAACTCCGCAAACACTACCTTGATCCTCATTATGGTGAGCCTCTTGCTCACCCATCTGCTGAATAGGCCCACTCCTCATGGCCTCATCTCTGTTGTGGGAATCTCTCCCATCATCCCCCTCTCAATCTGAAGGCTGCTAATGTTTCCACTGATAGAACACTCCCTCTCAGTCTTGGAACAAAGAAAACTCCTAATACCTTTAGAAGCTCCCCACGGTCAATTAGAAATATCACTCCGCCCACACCAGCAACTAAATTCTCAACCCCCTGACCATCCCAAGTCAATTGTACTGTCGTCTGCTCTAAGATCAGGAATGCATCTCGCACTCCTGTCATATGACTGCTGAGAGTAATGTACACTCTCCATCTTTTCTCAAGATGAATCTCTGGTGGGAAACTATCATGTCCTGACTCGACTGTGGCTAGTGAGAACTCCTTCTAAAATTGAGAAGAGAACTCATCAACCTCCTTGTTGCTGCCCCCTGCTCATCCTTCGCCTCCTTTCTCTTCTACTTATGCGGACACTATCCCACATAATCTCCATACTTATTGCAGGAAAAACACTTGATCTTACTCAGATCCTTCTTCTGTATGCCCCTCTGCTTCCCACCTGCTGTGAGAGCCACATCCTCCTCCTCAGGAATGGCAGAAGCTGAACTCTGAATGTACCCTCTTCGGGTCTCCTCTTGAGTGAAGTCATCCCACCATCTATCCCACTTGGGAAGGTTCTCTCGACCTATGATGGACTGAACAAACAATGCCCATGCTATAGATACGCCATTCAAGGCCTGTCGAACTAGCTCACTATCCTCTACCTTCTCACCTACTACTCCCAACTCATCTCTCACTTGAGAGATCTTGGTGAGATAGGTAACCATGCTCTCATCTTTCCCCATCTTGATGCTTCTCAGCTTCTCTCTGAGAACCATCTTCCTGTTTTCATTTGAGCTCTGGTACAAACTAGTCAATGCATCCCACATCTCATACACATTGTCTTTCGTAGAGACATGTGGAATAAGGTGATCCTTGATCACATCGAGCAGGATCCTTTTGTACTTTATGTTCTTCTTTTCACACACTGCGTTGGCAGTGGCATCTGACGAAACAGTAATGGGTTTTGCTGTCGTGCTGTACACAAAATCCCATAACTCACTCTCTTTCATCAAGAGAGTAATGCGTGCCCTCCATGCATTGTAGTTGGAGGCACCATCCAATCGGTCCTCCACTCTCAAACCAGTAGCCACACTCACCCAACTAGGAAAACTGCAACCCACAGTAAACAAAAATCTCTCCTGATCACAAACTTGGCAGATCTGTCTCAAATATGACTACTCATCAACTAAACTGATAGATCTGACCTCTGCAACCACAGATATGGCCTCTATCTCCACTATACTACTAGATCTATCTCAGATCTAGTCCCCAATACCATAATTCTGATAGACCTGACCTCTACAACCTTTGATCTGAACAGGAATGTTCAGATTTGTTAGATCTGGTCTCTATCTCCACAGATCTACTAGATCTATCTTAGATCTAGCCACCACCACTGTAGATCTATAATGATTTCCACCCTGACCTTTACCAGGGCTCTCACACCATGTAAATATTTGATACAGAGATCACTACTCCCTCTGTATCAATCTGAGACCTCAAGTGATATGAATCTCTATGTCAGTACATACTCATAAACATAGATCCAAATAACTATGCCTGCATCTACCAACTAACACATAAAGCAATCATATAGACAACAGATGTACCCTGGAACCCTTTCAGGAGAAACCAACTAACTATGGGGCTATCTTCTCAATCTCGATCACAGAGCATATAGAAGAATAAAGAAGCAGTACAATACAGAGTTAACTCAACCAGTAGCTCAATCCCTTTGACTAGGGAAAACCCTAATTGCATGCATCCAGCTGATGCATGCACTGTTGAAATATGCCCTAACTGCCAATCTGGATCTGAGTGCTCTAATGAAGCCTCTGATGTATCTTCCCTCTACTGATCACCCTGCTCTGATCTGCTCCTTCGGAAGACTTCCCACTAATGAAATCGACCCTCTCTGCATGCACACGTGCGACCTCCTCCTCTGGGTGTAATCTGCTTGTACAACTCTGGATCTCAATCAATCTGAGCTTTGATCGTCCCTATCCTTCCTGGAAAAATTAGGTAAGGCTATCCTATAAGTCTCGAACTCCAAATCCAACAATCCTACACATAATGACCTTCTTTCCCTCTGGAAAAACGTCCTCCTCTACTGCAAACTTGGCCTCCTCCAAACTCCACAGTAATCTCACTGTTCAGCTCTCTCAGATCACAAGAACAAGTATCTATCCTCTCTAGAACTGAAGGTCACTAATCTAGCTCAGATCTGACCTTCCTAGCTCCTGCAGCAACTCCTCTCTATCTTAGAAAGTTGCCCCACATGGATAGATTCACCCTCCTCACTCTAGCAGTGTCTCTCTCCGAAAATACAACTGAGTAACCCCATCTGGGGACCCCTTGCCTCCATAAATAATCTCACCAATAAATTAGGTTTTCCAAAACCCTAATTTCCAGTGCATGCAAAACTCACTTTTGCATGCATTCACTAAATGCTAGAAAGTCATGCTAAACTCATGCATGCATAGGTCAATCTCCCCTGAAGCTCTGCATGCAGCCCCTGCTAGGCTCATGCCACTGAGTAGAATGCATCTCACTTTGTACTCCATCCTGATGCCTATGGTACTAATGTCCCTCCATGCAAGGCATCTGAGTCATGGAGGACATCCCGAAGTTACCATAATCTAACAATATCTTATAACCCTTCTTGTGTGGACTTGGCACTCATACCTTTCAGCACCAATGGTGCACACCTGCAACAAAAGAAACTTGAGAAACTTGAGAAACCAAAGAAACATGGAGGAATCAAACCAAAATCAGCCCCAAAAATGTCAAACTACCTTGGAATCCATGCAATCTATGCTTCATTCATTGAGGGGTAAATCCATGAATATGGGCGTCTATTTTGGGGGGTCTTATGAGAAAATAAATCTGATTTTTCATGTTTTTCAACTTTGGGCAAACAAAAGTGATATTTGTGTTTAGAATTTCACGTTTAAATAAAAAGAAAACTTTTAGAGAATTATGTTATCTTTCTATTCATTATTTTTTCAAATTTTCTTATTCATATTTGATATGTCAGTTTCAAAAATGTTTGACAGTATATTCTTATAAAATGAAAGGACTAATAAATAGTCATGCTTTTTGGCGAGCCTGAAATCATTGTTAAAATTGTGTTTTGTAAAAAACAAATATGCTATGACAATATACACAAAATGTATTAATGCATGACTATAATTTAGTAACCAATGGACCTATATCCTAATTATTATAATTTTTTGAATTGGATCAATGCAGAAAGCTTGTCGAATTTCAACATGTTTATTTCGATGAGACATTTCTCCCAATTTGCTTTAAAACTAAAATATCTAAGAATGCCCTTTTGAAGTAGAAACTCCAATGAACATCCCCATATTTAAAAAAAATTATTGTGTATTTTTCAAGCTATGGATTTTTCATTTCACCGCATTTTGAAAGCAATGAAACAAAAATGGACACATGTTAACAAAAAAAATAATTAAAATTATCAAATCTCACCTAAAAACAACAAAATCTATACCTACGGAAAGTAGATTCAATTAAAAAAGTAACGGTATCAACTCCGACAGTCACTTTGTATTACTAGATATTGCTTTTTCCTTCCAAAATTGGAGAAACATGAAAACCTTCAATTTTGCAGTATTAATAGCTTTTCGATCGAACAATAGTTTGGTCGAAAACCAGTTTAATTTTTTGAGCGAATGTTTTTTTCAATATTTGACCGTTAGATTTAATAGAAAAAAAAAAAATCAGCCATTGGATTAAATAATTTTTCGGCCGAACCATTTTTCGGCAAAACTATTTATTGGCCGAATAATAGCTTGGCTGAAAAATTATTTAATATGAATTTCACGATCCGATTATGAGGGAGTCAATGGACAAGATCAACAGTGACAAGGTGAATGAGACCATAGTGAGTAATTTTGTAGCTCGACATGTTGGATTTGTTCTGAAATGAAAGGATCCCACCTATGAAGTATTTGGAATTGAAGAACTAGGCTCTAACATTGTTTTCCTCGAAACAACCTCACTCCTTTGAGGATAGAACTTCATGGAACCCCTTTCCAAAGATTGACATCTGAAAATTCAGTGCCTTTGATTACTCTTGGTGGGTTTCCCAAATGGAACACTGTTTTTCCCTCCATGGCATTAAGGATGACCTATAGAAGTTAAAAATTGGGTTTTATATTTAGATTCTAAAGGATGGAAATGTGGCAATGGTGCCAAGAATATTTTCACTGTTATGTTCCTTACAGGAATTTTCTAAACATATTTCATGAATATTTTGACTGTGATACCCACTACTTGGGCAGGCTAGACAAATTGTGCCAAACTAGCATTGTTCTTGACTATATTACAACATTTGAGTAATTGACAATCCACATAGAAGGTGCCTCTGATTATTTTTTCCTAGGAATGTTTCATCAATTCCCTCAAGGAGGAAATTCATGCACATTTACTTATACATCAACCACCCACTTGGTTGGAATCTTTTGATAGAGCTCGAGAAGTGAAATTGGTGATCAATTCTCAACCCAAAGTGCGCCTCATTTCCCACTTGCATGGTGTCTCCAATGGCACCTACTGTAACATACTGATTTTTGGACTAACTATTTTGTTGTTATATTGGGCCACGACCCCAGCACCTATGTTTTATTTTGACTATTGGGCATGATCCCTAGCACCTATGATTTATACTTTTATATGCATATCAACATATCGGGCATGGACCCTAACTGACTTCTTTATTTGAGTATATACTAGGTGAGAAGGCCCCAATGTTTTAATGATGTTGTTCAGCTTTGATAAGGGTACAAACCCTAATATACTGAGATGATCTTTTGTTACTTACTGTGCAGAACTATGATTTTACATGATTGGACTTATGAGTGTGTTGAGTGTGGACTCAGAAACACACATGAAACCTACATATTGGGCATAAGCCCCGATGTACCTAGAAGAATGCTTATGTACTGGGAGTAAGCCCTGCGGTAAATTGAGTGTTGGGCCTAAGCCCTGGAGCACTCCAAGGTTGATAAACGAATACCGGATCCGAGGCAACTTAAATATTCTATATGTGCTTTACAACCACATTCTAGCACTAGTGTTGAGCAGAGGCTCTGGAATTTCAATAATGTAATGCCCATGTGAGAGTGTTGAGTTAAAAGGCTTTGAAGAGCACTCGGGGTTACTGGATCTCAAAGTGTTGAGTTAGAAGGACTCTGAATAGCACTTTTACTTTCATCACACTTATTTTATTTGATTAAATTATTCATCTTTTATCTACCATCAAGTACTACGGGAGCTACCATGTTAAACGAGGGAATCCGACATGCAAAGAGAGAGACGAGAGGTGCCTATCCAAGCTTACCGAGACCATCCAAAGAATTGGACCTTGTTCTTAATAGTTAAACGAGTATCATGTAAGGATACATAACTAAATAAAAGATAATTACTGGTAGTCTTTTATGACTAACATGTATAAAGGCCTCAAGACTAATATTATTATTAAGAGCTTTAATAATAATGGTGTCATTATTTAATTATGGAATATAATTAGTATATATGATGTATGCATTATTTAATATTATAAATAATGTATTAATAGTTAAGTGAAATATAATTATTGTTATCATAATTATTGTTATTATAATCATTTCTATTATAATTATTATTGAGAGCATAAATCAAAATCACTTATAGCTAAACAATTGGGAAAATCCTAGTTCAAAAGGACTAGGTATTTATCGAATAATATATTCTAAATATTAAATTAATTAATTTAAAGAAACAAATTATTCCAACAGTCATAATTAAAGAATCCCCTACTTAAAGAGGGCATATCCCAAGTTGGGGGATCATCTATGTTTTCATTATCATTCTATGATGGTAATTAAAGGAAAAAGTTATGCTCCAATAAATTGAACTAGCAGTAAACCTTGGTCCTCTATCTCTTTTGCATGTTGGAATCTAGCTCGGGGGGATCCATACAGAACCAGGAACAGTTGTAGGATCATGGTTGGGAGGAACACGGCAGCCCCAAAGTTATCCAGCTAAAGACAATCACCCTAACAGGCCAGCTAGATACAATAGGCTCTGCATTAACTATTGTTGACTATCCAGGTTTCTACCGGAAGGATTCAAGTGCCAAGTAGCTAGGTTTCCACAAGAAGGGACCAAGTACTCAAGCATCCAGGTATGGAGTATTTAATGTTTCAAATTTCACGTTATAATAAAGTTAGGCTTCTACAATTAGAATAGATACTGCAACATTGTTTTCATTACCAATATTATCAACTTCGAGGTTCTACCCAGAACCTAGTGGAGGGTCTAGCAGGTCTAGCCAAGCTAGCCTTTGCTAGACAAGTTATATTGTTTTCTAGGTTAGGGATATTATAATTTCTTGTTTATAGGTATATTTTTTCTATTTGAATCGTATTTCCCTATTCATAGGGCAGGGTTTCATGTATGACTGTTAGTTCTTTTAAATTATTATCCTACCCACTGGAAACAATACCAAATAGAAATAAAAACTAGACATCGAAACTTTCAGCTCCACTACACTTTTCAATTATCAAACACCTCTACAATTCAACCATTTGTCAAACTTTACATCTAAAAGCGCATCAAGTATTACAAAGAGAGTCATATTCAAACCATAGATTTTCATATAACTCAAATAGTATTCTGCATTTTAATATGGGTTCTAATCCCAAGTTTCATGGATCGAACCCCATCCCCAATCAAAGTGTGCATCACATCAAACCAAATTTATTGAATACACAACAACCATAAACTTGTTCTACGCTAGATAAACATTCATCCTTGCAAACAGTAAGCTATAATCCATAGGAAGAACTGGGGTTTTTTCCCATTATTTAAAAGCTACCAAAAGTAAAAACAATATTCAATACATCTAGCAAACTGTAGCAAACCACGAATTACTCTTTAAAAATCATGATCAAACACACAACAGTCAAAACGAAGGCTACTATTTCATATAAATATAAATACAGACCCTTTTTGTACTCTGATGGGCACGAATCCCAAATCTAAGATAGAATCTCTTAGCCTAACTGTAGGGAGTCCATTTCATATTAAATTTAATAAACACATGTCTAAGTATCAAATCCCTGGAGAACTCACATTCCCCAACAACTTTCCCTATAAACTAATCAACTAATAGAAGTACCATAAGTACCAGCATTTATAGATTTCTACTTAGAAATACAAATCGACTAGCTACAGGATAGAATCACAAATACATCTTGATATATTCTTTTACACCATAGGAAAGAAAAACGCAGGACATAGCAAAGTTAAGACACATTTAGTTAGCATGGATTCCATTAACTAAGACCATGACTTTCCATCAACATTCGTAGATGGACAGAGCACAAGTAAAAAGAAATACAGTGGACATAGTATCTTTACAAGGCTATTTAAAATTCAAAGAAGAGAAATCGCAGAAGCCCTTTTTCCATTTCCAAACCTCAAGGTCAAGCTCCACGATTACATACATGGGAGAATATTCTTCGAAAACCAACATTTACGTAAGCAAGAATACATCAAAATATAATTACAACAATGTATCAGACACTGGGTCAAGCCAAAGGCGGCCTCCCTAGAGATTCCAAGTCTGAGTGAGCCAAAGGCATCACGAATCTCCCCATTACCAAAATGATAAAACCCCTCTCAAAACCACCGAGGCAGATAGGGTGAAAGGTTAAAAGCACCCAGGACTTACCAATGAAAATTAAATGGTAGAGTCGTATTACTTCTCACCCTGGTCCACGCAGAGAGACACCATACCTGTAAGAGCACAAAAACAAGAAGGAGCCTCACAGTTCTTAAAACTTTAATGAAGCAAACGAGGAACCTCACCATTTAAAATATGGACATGGTCTTACCTATAGGATCACTTCTTCATTGCCTTCGTATCTTACAAAACCTTTCCCTGGCTATGAGAATAGCTCAGGCCAGGCACAACTACATCACAGCCAGAGCTAAAAGCCTCACAGCCAAAAGGCAAAGTGAAGTTACAATTTGGGAAAACTTTGGAGTAACCCTTGCTCAAGCCTCAATCCAGCTGGACAAAGCCACGGGACTATCACGTGTGGCATTAAACACTTGCAACTACCACGATAGGACTACATTTCGAATTTATCAAACTATGTGGTATAAGTCGTGTGGGTGCAATACCCTTAGCTTATTAATACATCAATAAGGTTCTCAACTCCTTCATGATAACATAAGGGTAGTTCCACTTTTGGAACTTTTTACATAGGGTAGTTTCCAACCTTATGGCCATCAAGGGACACCTGCATAGTAGACAACATTTAGATAGGCGTTAGCATAATCACTAAGTAAGTCCATAGGATTTCCCTATTCACACCTTACCTCTCAGCGATTCCACCAGAAGTGTTTAACCAAACCCCAAAGATTCATGGTGTTTCAGCTTCCCTCATCAAGTTCATCATACCTGAGAATTGACATTAGACAATTGACATTCAAACATACATTTAAATCAAGTAAGTAGAATAGAGACTGCTAGTACTATGGCATGGAAAAACCTTACACCCATATGTTCATCGTAAATTACTTCCGCACAGGAGTTTGAACGATAAAAGTTACCATGATAGAAGTTTTATTAACACGTTGAAATGGAAAATGCAAGTACCAATACTTTTCACATCACTGTTGGAAAATCTCATAAATGTATAATCTATGTTATGCAAATTAGCAATAAGAGGAATTTTTTTTTTATCTTACGATTTTAGGGACATTACAAGTGGTATCAGAGCTCAGTTACAAAAATTAATGACCTATTGGGCTCATTACAAACATCCGCTGTAGATACACAATAAACAGAAACATACCTTCAGAAAATTTATTTTATTTATGTAAAAAAATGAACTATCAAATTTTCTGTTCTTGACACTTATATAAACACTACAGGTACAGTTACTGTCTGAAAATGAATGCAGAAGAGGGCAACAGCATACATGGAAATCTGAACTCCCCACCACGAGAGCAAGAAATTGTGGTGGAACTCAACTCAAATTTAATGAAATCCATGCAAAATCTATAGGCCGAATTCCAAAGTTTCCGAGATGAAAACATGCAAGAAAGAAGAGAGCAGCAAGCTATAAATGAAGCTTTGCTTCAGACTTTAATAGGGGCAAAACCCCACATACAGCCCACACTCTCAGTCAACACTTTTAAAAGGGGAAACCGTCACCCAAAGAAAACTACCAATCCTAAGGGAGAGGAGCAGGGTGAAAACATGCCTGAATCAATGGAAGAGGCCTGTAAGAGCTCTTCCAACGATAAAGGTTCACCACCTCCTTGCAAGAAAAGGAGGAAAAATCATGATAGTCTGCAAGGGGAATTTAGAAAGATAAAGGCCCTAACCTATGATGGAGAGATTAACTCTAGGGAAAAGGCTGAGGAGTGGCTACTAGGGATGAATAAATAATTCAAAGTTCATAATTACTCTAGTGAAATGCAAGCCTGACTAGCCATATACAACCTAAATGGTAAAGCTGGAAGATGGTGGTGGGACTTGAAACACACCAAAGGACAAGAACTGAGAGACACAACCTAGGATACTTTCAGCAGAATATTCCAGGACAAGTACATGTCTGAAAGATTCTTTGACAAGAAAATTAAAGAATTTCATGAGTTAAAAATGGGCTCCCTAACTATGGAAGCATTCATAAACCGATTCTTAGACTTGCTGCACTATGTGCCATACATTAAAGACGAGAAGGTCAAAATATAGCAATTCTTGGGAGGGATGCAACCAAACTTTAGAGAAAATATAGAGTTTGACATGCCTAAAACCCTTGATGTGACCTTACATAATGCAAGATTGCGTTATGAACACGGACAACCAAGGAATGACAACATCAACAGAAATAGAGATAGGTTCAGAACCTTCTCGGACAACCGCAGACCAGGTTTTAGACCTCCACCTTACCAGAAACATAACAACATTTTTCCTACTAATAGACGCTTCAACCGACCTCAAGCATGGCCAAGTGCACCACCACCATCGACCAATAGGCCAGCTTTCAACAAAGGGACCAAAGTTGTCCCACCAACTGTTTCTTGTTGGAAATGCCAAGGGCCCCACTACTACAGAGACTACCCCATCAAAACAGATGGATTTTTAAACAACGTCCAAATAGAACCTACAATAAGGGACATGGCAAAGACACCTAGGATTTATGCCACTCTTGATGGCTGGCAGGTGGATCACCAAGCCACAATGGTGGAAATAGAGGGTAAGATCTCTAACACTGTCGTTTTAGTTTTAATAGATCCCGGTGCTTGCAAAAGTTATATCTCCCCTAAGTTAGTGGACAGTTGTAATTTGAACCGAGAACATCACGAGAAATCGTGGTTGGTACAACTAGCCACTGGTACCAAATGACTTAAACAGGTTCCAAACTAGGATAGATTTAAACATTCTACCCCTAGGGTCGTACGATGCACTCATCGGCATGGATTGGTTAGAAGAACACCATGTCCTACTGGACTGCTTAAACAAATCCTTACTCTGTAGGGATGACTAAGGGAGTCAGAAGACGATTCAGGGTATCCCTAAGAAAGTGTCGGTATGATAGATCTTCGCCTTACAAGCAAAGAAATGTATCATAAAAGGTTGCAAACGCTTTGCCGTCAATATCCAAAACATAGAAATGGATAGGGAACAAAATATCGAAGACTTCCCAGTCCTCGTGGAATTCAAGCATGTATTTCTCGAGGGAATACCACTATTTCCACCCAAACGAGACTTAGAATTTTCCATCAAGCTAACACCCGGGTCAGTACCAGCTTCCAAATCCCCGTACCGCATGAGCACACAAGAATTGGTGGAGCTCAAGCTTCAGTTACAAGAGTTAATAGACAATGGGTACATTCGACCAAGTGTGTCCCCTTGGGGTGCACCGATACTCTTCGTCAAGAAGAAAGACGGAATGATGCGGATGTGCATCGATTACCACCAACTCAACAAGATGACCATTAAGAATCACTACCGACTCCCTAGGATCGACGACTTGTTTGACCAAGCCGGAGGGGCAAAGATCTTCTCGAATATCGAATTACGATCCGGATACCACCAGGTGAGGATCCGTGATGAGGATATCAATAAAATGGCATTTTGAACCCATTACGGCTACTATGAGTTCATAGTGATTCCTTTGGGTTGACAAAGGCACTAGCCAACTTTATGTGCATGATGAATAGCCTCTTTAGTAAATACCTCAATAAGTTTGTTCTAGTCTTTATTGACGACATTTTGATCTACTCCAAGAACAAAGTAGAACACGAGGAGCACCTTCGAATTGTTTTACGGATATTAAGGGAACACCAGCTTTACGCCAAGTTTAGTAAGTGCGATTTCTACAGATCCCAGATTCAATACTTAGGACATATCATTTCTGAGAAGGGAATAGTCGTCGACCCTGAAAAAGTCAAAGCTATCGAAGAATTGCCCACACATACTTGCATATTCGATATAAGATTGCTCTTAGGATTAGCCGGCTACTACCAAAAGTTCATTGAGAACTTTTCACGGATTACATGTCCCATGACCGCCTTGCAAAAAAAGGAAAACAAGTTTATCTGGATGGATAAGTGCAAAGAAAGCTTTCAAAAGATGAAGCAACTACTAATTAGTGCACCGATTCTACATATCACGGATCCCAATGGGGACTTTGTCATTTGCACGGATGCAAGCAAGGAAGGACTTGAGGGAGTCCTTATGCAAGATAATTTTTCCATATGTGACGAATCGAGAAAACTAAAAGAACATGAGTAGAACTACCCTTCTCATGACCTCAAACTAGTCGCCATCATCCATGCTCTAAAGATGTGGTCACATTATCTCATGGGAAAGAAATCCCTATTGATGACTGATAACATGAGCTTGAAATACCTTTTTGACCAACCTAACCTAAATGCCAGGAAGGTCAGGTGGTTAGCCTTCCTTAGTGAATACCATTTCGAACTAAAGCATATAAAAGGCGAGAAAAACAAGATTGCAGATGCCTTGAGCCATCGAGCACATATGCTTTACGAGGTCACAGTGAGCCAAACCAACTCATACTTACACTATAGAATTTGAACAGCATGTAAGAGTAACTATTATTATACGAAAATCCTTGGAAAGATCCAGGAAGACAAACTTTTCCAATAGTAGAAAGAATATAAGATAGATGAATCAAGACTATTGTGGTCGAAAGACCGACTTTATGTCCCAGAAAGTGGACACACTAGATAAAACATTCTCACTGAATTTCACTAGAAACCCTATTCAGGGCACCCTGGATATCAAAATATGATATCGGCCATAAAGAAACATTACTTTTGGCCTAAGCTGAAAGCTGACATCGCAATGTTCATCGCAAAATGTCAGGAGTGCCAGTTGGTCAAAGCAGAACACAAACACCCCTCCAGATTACTTCAACCTTTACCCATTCTGGAATGGAAATGGGAGGTAATAAGTATGGACTTCATTACAGGCTTACCCAAGAGTAAGAAACTGAATGACTCCATCTTTGTAGTGGTAGACAAGCTGTCTAAAGCTGCCTACTTTATACCGATGAAATATACCTACAAAGCAGTTCACATCGCGGAAATATTCTTAAAAGAGATCTTTCGATTGCACGGGATACCCAAAGCAATCATTTCTTATTAAGACACGAAGTTCACTAGTAACTTCTGGAGAGCATTTTTCTTCGGTTTGGAAACCCAGTTACAATTCAGTACCGTGTACCATCCCTAGACTGACGGATAAACAGAACAAGTAAACCAAATCCTCGAGGACATGTTGAGGATTTATGTCATGAACAACCCCACCAAGTGGGAAGATTATTTGCATCTCGCGGATTTTGCATACAACAACGGTTATCAAACCTCGGCCAAAATGAGTCCTTTCAAAGTACTCTACAGCAAGAAATGTCGGACCCCCGTGAATTGGGATAGTCTAGTAGACAAACTTATGTTAGGACTTGACCTCTTAAAGGACTTGGAACAGCTAGTCTCCAAGGTACAACTGAACTTAAAAGAAGCACAAGACCGCCAAAAGAGTTATGCGGACAAGAAAAGAAAAGACACAAACTACCAAGTCGGTGAACATGTGTTTCAGAAAATAAAAACGAAACGAAGCTCATTGAGCCTGGGACATTGTGGGAAACTAGCCCCAAGATTTTGTGGACCTTTTGAAATACTGGCCAAGAAGGGCCCAGTAGCTTATGAGTTAGCCTTACCAACTCAAATAAAAGTTCATAATGTTTTGCATGCTCCACTATTAAAGAAATATGTATACGATACTAAACATGTTATTGATTAGTTCTTATTACAGGTGGATCCCGAAGGGGAGTTCACGCCAAAACCACTCCACATTCTGGACTTGAGAGAGGTCTAGCTTAGGAGGAGGACCATTACTCAGCTGAAAGTGCAATGGAGGCACTTTGGACCAGATGAGGCTACTTGGGAGAAGGAGGCCACCATGAAAGAGGCATACCCTGCCTTGTTTCATGACTTCATTCCTAGGCCCTAGAAACATTGGGATGGTGTTGTTCTAAGCGGGGAGGGATGTAATATCCCAAATTTTGGACTAACTATTTTGTTGTTTTATTGGGCCACGGCCCCAACACCTATGTTTTATTTTGAGTATTGGGCATGAGCCCTAGCACCTATGATTTATTCTTTTATATATATATCAACATATCGGTAATGGACCCTAGATGACTTCTTTATTTGAGTATATACTGGGCGAGAAGTCCCCAATGTTTTAATGATGTTCTTCAGCTTTGATAAGGGTACAAACCCTAATATACTGAGATGATCTTTTGTTACTTACTGTGCAGAACTATGATTTTACATGATTGGACTTATGAGTGTGTTGAGAGTGGACTCAGAAACACACATAAAACCTACGTACTGAGCATAAGCCCTGATGTACCTAGAAGAATGTTTATGTACTGGGAGTAAGCTCTGAGGTACATTGAATGCTGGCCCTAAGCCCTACAGCACTCCAAGATTGATAAACGAATACCGGATCTGAGGCAACTTAAATATTCTAGATGTGCTTCACAACCACATTCTAGCACTAGTGTTGAGTAGAGGCTCTGGAATTTCACTAGCGTAATGCCCATGTGAGAGTGTTGAGTTAAAAGGATTTGAATAGCACTCAGGGTTACTGGATCTGAAAGTGTTGAGTAAGAAGGACTTTGAATAGAACTTTTACTTCCAGCACACTTATTTTATTTCATTCAATGATTCATCTTTTATCTACCATCCAGTACTGCGGGAACTACTGTGTTAAACGAGGGAATCTGACATGCAAAGAGAGAGACTAGAGGTGCCTATCCAAGCTTACTGAGACCATCCAAAGAATTGTACCTTGTCCTTAAAAGTTAAAAGATTATAATGTGAGGATACATAACTAAATAAAAGATAATTACTGGTAGTCTTTTGTGACTAACATGTATAAAGGCCGCAAGGCTAATATTATTATTAAGAGCTTTAATAATAATGGTGTCATTATTTAATTAAGGAATATAATTAGTATATATGATATATGCATTATTTAATATTATAAATAATGTATTAATAGTTAAGTGAAATATAATTATTGTTATTATAATTATTTTTATTGTAATTATTATTGAGAGCATAAATCAAAATTACTTATAGCTAAACACTTGGGAAAGTCCTAGTTCAAAAGGACAAGGTATTTAGTGAATACTATATTCTAAATATTAAATTAATTAATTTAAAGAAATAAATTATTCCCATGGTCATAATTAAAGAATCCTCTACTTAAAGAGGGAAGAACCCAAGTTGAGGGATCATCTATCTTTTCATTATCATTCTTTGATGGTAATTAAAGGAAAAAGTTATGCTCCAAGAAACTGAACCAGCAATAAACCTTGGTCCTCTATCTCTTTTGCATGTTGGAATCCAGCTCGGGGGGATCCATACAGAACCAGGAATAGTTGTAGGATCATGGTTGGGAGGAACACGGTAGCCCCAAATTTATCCAACTAAAGGCAATCACCCTAATAGGCTAGCTAGATACAACATCCTCTGCATTAACTATTGTTGAGTGTGCAAGTTTCTACAGGAAGGATTCAAGTGCCAAGCAGCTAGCTTTCCATAGGAAGGGACCAAGTACTCAAGCAACCAGGTATGGAGTATTTAATGTTTCAAATTTTCAGTTATAATAAAGTTAGGCTTCTACAATTAGAATAGATACTGGAACATTGTTTTCATTATATTATCAACTTCGAGATTCTCCCTAGAACCTAGTGGAGGGTCTAGCAGGTCTAGCCAAGCTAGCCTTTGCTAGACAACTTATATTGTTTTCTAGGTTAGGGTTATTATAATTTCTTGTTTATAGGTATATGTTTTCTGTTTGAATCGTATTTCCCTATTCATAGGGTAGGGTTTCATCTATGACTGTTAGTTCTTTTAAATTATTATCCTGCCCATTGGAAACAATAACAAATAGAAATAAAAACCAGACATCAAAACTTTCACCCGCACTACACTTTTCAATTATCAAACGCCTCTACGATTCAACCATTTGTCAAACTTTACATCTAAAAGCGCATCAAGTATTACAAAGAGTGTCGTATTCAAACCATAGATTTCCATATAACTCAAATAGTATTCTGCATTTTAATATGCATTCTAATCCCAAGTTTCATGGATCGAACCCCATACCCAATCAAAGTGAGCATCACATAAAACCAAATTTATTGAATACACAGCAACCATAAACTTGTTCTACGCTAGCTAAACATTCATCCTTGAAAACAGTAAGCTAGAATCTATAGGAAGAACTGGGGTTTTTTTGCATTATTTAAAGGTTACCAGAAGTCAAAACACTATTCAATATATCTAGTAGGCTATAGCAAACCACGAATTACTCTTTAAAAATCATGATCAAACATGCAACAATCAAAACGAAGGCTACTATTTCATATAAATATAAATGCAGACCCTTTTTGTACTCTGATGAGCACGACTCCCAGATCTAGGATAGAATCTCTTATCCTAACTGTAGGGAGTCCATTTCGTATTAAATTTAATAAACACAGGTCTAAGTATCAAATACCCGGAGAACTCACATTGCCTAGTAACTTTCCCTATAAACTAATCAACTAATAGAAGTACCATAAGAACCAACATTTACAGATTTCTACTTAGAAATACAAATCGACTAGCTACAGGATAGAATCACAAATACATCTTGATATATTCTTTTATGCCATAGGAAAGAAAAACGTAGGACAGAGCAAATTTAAGACACATTTAGTTAGCATGGATTCCATTAACTAAGACCATGACTTTCCATCAACATTCGTAGATGGACAAAGCACAAGTAAAAAGAAATACATTGGCCATAGTATCTTTACAAGGCTGTTTAAAATTCATAGAAGAGAAATCGCAAAAGCCCGTTTTCCATTTCCAAACCTCAAGGTCAAGCTCCACGATTACATACAGGGGAGAATATTCTTCCAAAACCAACATTTGCATAAGCACGAATACATCAAAATATAGTTACAACAATGTATCAGACACAAGGTCAAGCCAAAGGCGACCTCCCTCGAGATTCCAAGTCTGAGTGAGCCAAAGGCATCACGAATCTCCCCATTACCAAACTTATCAAACCCCTCTCCAAACCACTGAGACAGATAGGCTGAAAGGTTGAAAGAACCCTGGACTTACCAGTCCAAATTAAACGGTACAGTCATATTGCTTCTCACCCTAGTCCACGCATAGAGCCACCATACCTGTAAGAGCACAAAAACAAGAAGGATTTAGGGCCTGACAGTTCTTAAAACTGTAATGAAGTAAACGAGGAGCCTCAACATTAAAATATGGACATGGTATTACCTATAGCATCACTTCTTCATTGCCTTTGTATCTTACAAAACCTTTCCCTGGCCATGAGAGTAGCTAAGGCCAAGCACAACCACATCACAGCCAGAGCTAAAACCCTCGCATCCAAAAGGAAAAGCGAAGTCACGATTTGGGCAAACTCTAGAGTAACCCTCGCTCAAGCCTCAATCCAGCTGGCCAAAGCCACGTGACTATCACATGTAGCATTAAACACTTTCAACTACCACAATAGGACTACATTTCGAATTTATCAATCTATGTGGTATAAGTCGTGTGGGTGCAATACCCTTAGCTTATTAATACATCAAAAAGGTTCTCAAATCCTTCATGATAACATAAGGGTAGTTCCACTTTTAGAACTTTTTACATAGGGTAGTTTCCAACCTTATGGCCATCAACGGACACATGCATAGAAGACAACATTTAGATAGGCGTTAGCATAATCGCTAAGTAACTCCATAGGATTTCCCTATTAACACATTACCTCTCGGCAATTCTGCCAGAAGTGTTTAACCAAACCCCAAAGATTCAGGGTGTTTCAACTTCCCTCATCAAGTTCATCATACCTGAGAATTGACATTAGATAATTGACATTCAAACATACATTTAAATCAAGTAAGCATAATAGAGACTGTTAGTACTATGGCATGGCAAAACCCTACACCCATATGTTCATCCTAAATTACTTCCGCACAAGATTTTGAACGATAAAAGTTACCATGATAGAAGTTTTCTTAACACATTGAAATGACAAATGCAAGTACCAATACTTTTCACATCACTGTAGGAAAATCTCGTAAATGTATAATCTATGTTAGGCAATTTAGCAAGAAGAGGAAAACAAATTTTATCTCACGATTTTAGGGACATTACACTTACTCCCAACAGCTCCACCGCCCCACCATTACAAGTTCACAAGTTAACTGCAGATTCCATGGTTGAGTGTCGGCACCTAATCCTTTACTACATCTACGATGAAAATGTTTGCAGGCATAAATGAAAACAATAGAAATAATTTCAAATCAAGGTATCCCCGCATGATCCCCTTGAGGACATCACTATGGAGGATCTGCAAAAACCTGACGTGGAGGATACTATGCCCCCTTTGGATTATGCTCTTGATATGCCAATACAGAGGAGCAAACCCAAATATTTTCCATGCCTTATCCAATTTATTCACACCACAAACATTGAAATTGATTGGTTACATCAAACACCACAAGATCCTTTTATTAGTTATTAGTGGCATCACCCATAATTTCATTCATCAGTGAGTGGTTGAAGAAGCCCATTGATATATTTGCCATATATCGAATTTTCAAATTATGCTTTCCAATGAGGGTCAAATTAGGATTTTGGAATCAGGGTATGATGAAATGCAATGGTCGTTGAGAAAATATGAAACTCCAAATGGGTGACTACCATTTCAAAACACATATGCTTACTATTGACATGGGTGGTTGCAATATAGTTATGGGGGTCGAATAGTTCATGGGTTTGGGTCCTATAACCATGGATTTTAAGGAACTCTCTATCAAATGTATTTAGGCTAGGCATACTCATCACTTGAATGGAATCTCCTCCAATTCTCTTGAAATTGTTACAGCGTATCCCAGTGCAAAGGAAGAATCTGTATCCAGATACTAAGGGGGAAGATACTCCATCTTCAATAAATATAAATATTGATAAAATATGAATTATAGATGATGATAATATTTTACAATGAGGCTTGCCTTTATAGGATTGAGCATGCATAGTGAAGGGTTACACCCTTTCACTTAGTAATTAATAAATTATAATGAATATATATTATTTTATATTTGTTACATTGCCTTCCCCTTAAGGGAAGCTTTGTCCTCAAAGCTTATTGAAGACAAAGTTTATGTTTGATTTTTTGCTTGAACCGTCATCTCTAGATCATTTCTTTTAGTATTTGCGACACTTGATGAAATGAGATGATATGAGTTATGAATTCCAAAGAAGAACTGTCGCACCGTCTCTGATGTGGTCTATCTGAGATCTAATTTTATCGGAGCTATTTGATCGCTTTGCGTGATGGGTCTTTTCATTTGTTTCTTAGTATATTGATTTGATGTTTTTGCTTGTTTGACATCGTAATTCCTTTGTGTATGTTCATTTTGACCCTGTTGTTGATCAAAATGACCTTTATAATTGGGGTGTCGATAGGGAGTTCTTGTTGTTTGTTTTTTTGCTAGATTGACTTCTTTTTGAACTATGTCAACGATTGAATTTGTATTTATTGATTCTTCCTCAACTTGATTTTTTTTTCTAGAGAGTCTGGATGCTTTGTTATGGATTTTTGCTACTTTGTCCTCTAGTAGATTGTTATTACTCTGAATCTTCTCAAACCTTCCATCTTGCGACTTTTTGTCCTCTTTTAACTTCTTGATTTTTTCCTCTAGTTCTTGATTAAAATTTCTTAGGCGCTGGTTTTCTTCTTTCTTTTCTAGTATTCTTCATTCTAGTTCTTCAATATCTTGAATGTGAATTTTTAATCGAGATATTTCTTCATTCTTAGCTGATAACATTTTCTCGATATCTTCATTAGCTTTTTCCATCTTATGGTTTTGATCTTTTAAGTGACGATTCTCTTGTTCTATCAACCGATCAAGAATGCTTTGCTTACTTATCTCAAATTCTAGGTGTTTATTGCTTTCTTTGTAGTATCCTAACTTTCCTTCCAATTTCTGTATTTGCGAGTGCAATTGTGATTGACCTTGATTGTCCTTCATAATAAAATATTTACCACATATTGGATAAGAGCAATTGCCATTCTTAAAAAGTGTCGGATATTGGAATTCCATTTCACAATAAGGACACTTAGTCCAGAATTTTGATTTATATATGGAATCCATAGTTTCTTCAATAGATCCACAATCGGCTTCAATGACTTCTTCAATATCTTCCGAGATTTGATTTTGTCTTTTTTTTACAATAAAAATTAATAATTAATTAATTATTATTATTATTATTATTAATGTTTTTATAAACTATATATATATATATATATATTTAAAAAATTAAAATATTTAAACAAATATAATAATACAATATAATATTATTAATTTGTTTAAATTAGGGTTTAAGATTTTTGATGGGAGAATCGTGGAGGGAAAGCAAGAAGATGGAGGTCATGTGGGGAGGAGTTCAGCAGTGTCATATGGGAAAGACGCAACAACTAGGTGAAGGTGGTATGGAAGGGAGGCAGCGGAATGGTGGAGAGGAGGAGACGCAGTGTAGCGCAGCACAGGAGAGCAGAAGGTTAGGGAATGTGGGAGTGGAGGCCGTGAGGAAATATAACAGGATGGAACGCGCAAGGGACGAGGGGGCAAGGGGTGTTGTGGATGGGAGGTAGCGGAATGGTGGAGAGGAGGGATAGGACGCACCTGGAGTGAGGAGGCGCATGGGAGGAGTGTTGGTTAATGGTTTGCGTAGGAGAATGGCAGAGATAGGGAAGGTGAATGGATGAGAGGATCGCAGGAAGGAAGGAGGGAGGATGGGGGAAGGTTGTGGTGATGGGGAGGATTTCCAGGTGGTGGATTGGCGCAGGCATTGGAGTGATGAAGGAGGGAGGAAGAAGGGATGGAGGCACGGAAGTGTGGCTTGGCACCGATGTAGTGCAGAGGAAGGTTGTGGGGGTGATACAATGTGGATGGGAAGGAGAGACACATAGGGAAAGAGGAGGGTGTGGGAGTGAGTAGATGTGTGGGAGAGACAGGAAGTATGAGTGTGTGCAAATGAAATAAATGAGGGCATAGATGGGATTAGAATGGAATCGATAAGCGGTTGCATCAAATGGGTTTTTTTTAGAAAATCTAGATTTAGTGGCCAAAGGCCTAGTTTAGAGAAGCTCTATTGGCCAAAATCCAAATATCCACATAATTATAGATGATGATAAGATTTTACAATGAGGCTTTTCTTTATAGGATTGAGCATACATAGTGAATGGTTACACCCTTTCACTTAGTAATTAATAAATTATAATTAATATATTATTTTATATTTGTTACAGAAACCATCTCCTCACACTATATGGATAAATTATTGAAGAAATGTCGCTTAGATGCCATTGCTTTATTCAATTCCATCAAAGCCATGGAAATGTCGACAATATATATTCACCATGACTTTTAATAGGTTATCTCCCAATATCAACATGTTTTTGAGGCACCAAAGGGTTTACCCTCAACCCATGGGGAAAATGACCATGGTATTCCTTTAATCCCAGGAGATTAACGTCCCAATGTTTTCCCTTATTGACACCCTTTTGCACAAAAGAATGAAATTGAAAAAATCATTAAGGAATTATTGGAGGCCAACATCATTCATCCCAACACAACCCCTTAATCCTCGCCAGTGGTTATGGTCCTACAAAAGGAAGGAGTTTGATGCACGTGTCTTGATTTTTGGGCCCTCAACAAATTAACCATCAAAGATAAATATCTTATTCTTGTGGGTGAATTCACGAATATGGGTGTCTATTCTACAACTCTTTGATGATCTCTTCTAGAATAATTGCATGGCACCAAATTCTTCACCAAAATTGACCTGCACTTGAGCTAAAATCAAATCTGGATGAAAGAGTAAAAAATATTGAATACATCTTTCCACACTCATGAGGGTCATTATTATTTCTTAGTCATGTCCTTCATCCTTTGCAATGCCCCATTTTCTTATCAAAGCCTCTTGAATAAGATCTTCCACTGTTTCATTTTCCATTTTGTATTGGTTTTCTTTGATGATATCATGGTCTACAAACCCACTTAGGAAAGCCACCTCCAACATGTTTCTTGTACCTCACAATTATTACAGGATCACCAAGTATTTGTAAAAGACTCCAAATGTGATTTTTGGGTGACTATCGACTGAGGTTGAATATTTGGGCCATATTGTGAGTTAGTTTGGTGTGCATTTGGATCCCAATAAAGTGGAAACTATACAAAACTAGACCTTCCCAAAAACTCTCAAGAGCTTAAGAGGGTTCCTCAAACTTATGGGCTACTACCATAGCTTTGTACAAAAATATGGAAAGATTGAAAATCCTCTTACCACATTGCTCAAAATGAATGCTTTCTCCTAGAATGAGGAAACCAAACATGCCTTCTCCACCATCTTGTTCTTCAAACAAGTCATTCAAGTTATTTGTGTTCCTCTCCCCACAATTGGATCCAAATATAAATTTTCATGAAGGATCAGGATCCCCTCAATTCGAATCATCGCATCACAATAGTTTCCATGTAGGAACAAGGGTATAGGACATCAACAAAGGACCCCTTGTGGATGGTTAGGATTTGTCATGCAACTCTCATCCAGTTAATTTAAGCCATTCCTGAAAAAGATACATGTGTGGGGGGTGAATTGAGGTGGGGCCCAATGAGTGGTTGAGTTTCATTGTGCAACTCCCATATGGTTAATATGGACCATCTACGAAAAAGATACATGTGCGTGGAGTAATTTTTTGTAATCCCCTACAAATGGATGATATTCATTGTGGAATTTCCATTCAATAAATATAGACCATTCGTGGAAAAGATACATGTGGATGAAATAATTTGGAGTGGTCCCCCATGAATGGACTAGATTCATCATGCAACTCTTGTAAAGTTAATTTGAACCATTCAAGGAAAAAATACATGTGTAGGGAGTAATTCAAAGAGGACCCCTGTCAATGGTTGAGATTCATCATGCAACTCCCATTAGGTTAATTTGGGGCATGCATGGTGAGGTTACATATGAAAGAGGTACCATAAAGGGGTCCCTCGCCAATATTACAAATCAATTCAAGCGTCATTTTTTTTAATCATAGGAATACGTCGGGAGGGGAGAGGCTAGATTTGTTTCACATGTGTTAAGAATAAATATGATTATTCTGGGATCCTCCTCATCACCTCAATTAGAATCTATACGATAACTCATTCACGGATGATGGTGTATGTGGGTAACCCTTTCCTAGTCAGTCGTCTGATGACCAATTGGAGTCTACTATGTGGCTCTACAACTCATATAAATAACACCTCATTTTGCATGCACGACCCTCACACCAATGGCTCAAGCATTTTCCTCCCCTTATAACATCAATGGTGCTGACCTTCGCTAGATTCTAAAGAATATGGGAGGATTCTACTGAAAATCACTCTACCATATCAAAATGAATTTCACATGAGGCATACTCGCTAATAAGAAAGGAGGTGGGGTAGGCATAGTCTAGTCATCCCTCAATAACCAATTAGAAGCTACCACATGGCCAACCATATAGAAAAAAATGTTGGTGCCACTCTGTTATATCCTTGAATGCCACTTAATGATCAATATTGTTAGCCATCAATGAGGGTCCTTGACCATGTAATGTGAAAGGATGTACCAATTACATTGTATTATTGTGAAGTTGAAGCATCACATGAATTCCCAAAGCCACCTAACTTAGAGAGGAACATGCAAAATATTTTAGATAGATTCCTGTTTGATCCAAGGCTCCTCAAACCTCACACTCATAGTTTGTTGTAACTCATACCAGCATGGGTGTTACACCAAAATGTCATCACCCTCGTGCAAGTGTCACAAGTGTTGCAAGTGTCGTCGTCATGAGCTAGTGTCATCATCATGACCATTGCAAGTATCGCCATTATGACCAAGTGTTGTCATCATGACCGTTGTGATAATGTCGTCATCTTGACCATTGTGTATACATCCCTGAAGTCATTTGGACCAAGTTCTCATTTGGAGGATTTGTACTCAGTTTGTACACCCTTTTGAGAGGTTGTCGCAGGTTGCACACTAGCAACATGCAATGTCGCAGGTTGCTCTATAGCAGGGTGCAAAGAGGTCTATTAATGGGCAAAAATACCCATTTGGAGATCTTTCTCGAAGCTTTCCCATTTGGGGGCTTATCCTTGATCTCTTGGAGAGCTGGTACTCAACCCCTAGTTTGTTGGGAAGATCCCCTATCTCTCTCCTACCATCTCTCATCCTATCCGATTCATAAACTCATCCACTTAGTCCTATATATATGAGGCTCACTCCCATACCAAGGGGAGGAAGACTATGGTACCTACATGCTGGTGAAATCTCTCTTGGACACTTTCACTCACCTCTTGGAGACTCTCATGCTTCCTTGGAAGGGCCTGGAAATTGGCTTGTGTGGAGAAGGGCTGCTATGTTAAGTCATTGGTAGTAGTTCTATATCTCTATTATGTACTCCTCTATTTGCAGTAATACAAATGCTTTCCACCAATATTGTCTCTTATGTATGATGATGTTGTGTTGTTTACCTACTTAACTGTTTACATAGATCTCTTATTGTATAGATGCTCTTTACTCGTTTATCTTTTCTGTGTCTTGACAGGTCTTCCAGCTTGGATCTGACGACCGTGGGATGTGGAGCAACATAACGGGAGAAAGGATAGTGAATCGAAGAGGTAAGACATCTAGTACTTGATCCTTAAGTAGATCTAGGAAATGCATTTGTAGTCTGTTTTATTTGTTCTAGACTCACATTGAGCTAGGGAGATCCAGCTCACCTCCGGTCGAGTAGATTGTTCGTCAACAAATTTGGTATTGTCCAGGTAATTGGGTATGCAGGAAAGGGTATGGTCCCAATCCTCCTTGTCGTGTCATATTGTTGGACCCTGCAATATATCGCGGTTTGCGATGCCTTGATAATCCCGTGAGGTTCCAGACTTTGAATCCACTCCTATTCACACAGTTTGCTTGTTGCTTTTAGACTTGAGTAGTGCTTGATTTCTGTGGTACTTTAGAGACTCTTAGGAAGTTTAGATATGGAAGATTCTTCCGGGACTACCAACCAGGAGGCACCTTTCCAAGGTATGCCATTTGTTATTCCCCCTTGTGGAACTGTTGGTCCTCCCTTTATGGCTACGTTGAGTCTTCCTGGATTGACGATAGGATTACCAATATGGTTATTCTCCAATCCGGTTATGCCAAGTGCACCCATTGTTTCCGACCTAGGTCCTTCACCACATGAGCATCAATCTCATGATGACCCTTCTCCTTCTCCATCGAAAGTTGAATCGGCTTCCATCTCTTCCTCTTCTCCTACTAAAAAATCTAGTGTTAGTAATCAAGTGGAGAAGAAGAAGAAGAAAAGGAAGATTAAGAAGAAGAAAGATAAGAAAGAGACCAAGCATCAACCATCTACCTCTGATGGCACTCATTCTATGAGAACACCTCGTAAGCCAAAGTTCCCTTGCAAACTTTGCAAGGGTGATCACCTTCTCAAGAATTGTCTCGGTCTTTTCCGTGTGTCAGAAGTGTGGTCTAAAAAACCAAAACCACTTGTATCGTCAACCTCTGACCATCATGTTGATGATACTCCCTCGACCAGTGACCCATTGTTGAAGGGTTGGAAGAGTAGAGCTATAGACCCTTGTTGGATATGCAAGGGCATGCATCATACTTACCTTTTTCCAAGCATGGATGAAGCTTCACGGTGGTTGGAAGATATTACTATTTCTCAACAGGTGCTTCCAACAAGTGATAGTAAGTTGCCCCTCGACCCCCCACTGGTTGATCAAGTGGTCAATTCAGTTTCATCTGTAATTGATCCCACTCTTCCTTCGGAGAGTGAAGTGATTGAGTCGATCTCATCTCCACTCGATCCTGCTCTTTCATTGGAGAAAGTCTAGACTGAAGCAGTCACCATGACATAATCTTCGTCTCATTCTTATCTTCCAAGTGAGAGTGAATTAGAAACCACTGATGTTTTCCTAGTCAGTTCAGAATGTCCTAGGCAAGGGGAAACCCTGTCCATTTCTACAGGACCCCCTCCAAGTACTGAGGTCATTTCCTTTGATTGGAATGGTCTAACAGAATCTCGTCTTCCTTTGAGTATTCCTCTTCAAATATTTGTAGGAGTTTTCGATAAAGAAATCTTTCGTACGATAGTTGATGAGGGAGATTCTATTAGTATTTTATCCTCAACCGCATGGCAAGCTATAGGTTCTCCTTAGCTTGTGCCAGTAACTGACCAGATTTTGGCTTCTAATAGAAGGCCTACCAGACCTTTAGGGATTCTCCTGCAGTTATCTATCATGTTGAGAGGTAAAACTGTTTATGTTGATGTCATGGTTGTCCAAGGTCCTTTAGATTTCAATCTACTCCTTGGACATGATTATGTCTATGCTATGAACTCCGTCGTGTCCACACTCTTTCGAGTGATGTATTTTCCCTATGATGGGAATATTGTGACTGTTGATCAGCTTTCCTTCATGACAGCCACTCATCATATGACTCCTAGTCATCAGACTTCCTTGAATGTTCCACATGTTTTAGTGGTTTCTTCCCTCTGAGGATGGGGGGTACGAGCATAGTTTATGTTCTGTTTCAAGCTTGTTAAAAAATGAAACCAACCTTCAAGCAAAGTTTCTGTTTGATTTCAAGCTTGCATAAAAATGAAACCATTTCCCATGAGCATAGTTCCCGTTCTATGTCAAGCTCGTTAAAAAATGAAATAGGTTCCTGCGAGCATGGTTTATGTTATGTTTCAAGCTTGTTAAAAATTGAAACCAACCCCTCTAACATAGTTTACCTTTGGTTTCAATCTTGCATAAAAATGAAACCAATCCACTTGGAGCATAGTTTTATTCTATTTCAAGCTCGTTAAAAAATGAGATAGACCCCTCTAGCATAGTTTATCTTTGGTTTCAAGCTTGCACAAAAATGAAACCAATCCCCTCGAGCATAGTTCTATTCCATTTCAAGCTCATTAAAAAATAATATGGGGCCCCTCGAGCATAGTTTTATTCCATTTCAAGCTCGTTAAAAAATAAGATGGGCCCCCCTCAAGCATAGTTATTGTCCATTTCAAGCTTGTGTAAAAATGAAATAGATCTCCCTCCCATCGGTTCAAGTCTCTCGCTAGAGTTATAATTTGAACCTTCATTTCATTTGATTCTCATTTCCCCCCCCTTGGTAAACATTTTCATATTAGTAGCCAGGTTGGTAGTTGGGTTAGCAAGAATCATTTTCAGACGAAATGAAGCTTGGGGGGCATGTCACATGTCGTACTGTCAACAATCATGTTGAAGGAACACTACCATGTTAAGCCACTAGCAATCACGATGGGGGCATTTACCAACCTCTGGGCATGATGTTGAAAAGGAACCCATCAATGGGACTTAACCCCTAAGCTTAGTTCCCTTTCTATGTCAAGCTCGTTAAAAAATGAAATAGGTTCCTGTGAGCAGAGTTCTAATCTTGTGTCAAGCTCGTTAAAAAATGAAACATATCCTTTTCCTTTGAGTCGAGTCTCCTCATAGACTTAGTACCTGAACCTTATTTTCACCCGCCTATGCCTTAGGCGGATGAAATGAAGCTTGGGGGCATGTTTTCAACCTCTGAAAGTTACATTGAAGTCAAAACGATCGCCTTTCCACACCACGTTGGAGATAAGTCACTTACTTCTAGCAATCATGCTGGGGGCATGTACCAACCTTTGGATTTCATGATGAGAAGAAATCCACCATTGGGAACATTTTCGAGCATACTTTCCTTTTTTAGGTTTCGAGCTCATTAAACCATGAAAATTATCTCGAGCATGGTTCATTTTATGTTACAAGCTAGTTAAAAAATGAAGTAGACATCATGAGCATTCTTCCAACCTATTTTCGAGCTCATTAAAAATAGTAAGATAGTATTTGAGCTTACTTTTTCACTTTTTTTCGTGCTCTCGTTGAAACATGAAAAGTGGTTTGAGCTTAGTTTCTACTTTTTTGTGCTCTGGTTCAAACATTAAAATGATTCCAAGTGCTTTCGATACCATTATCATGCTCGTTAAAAATTTGAGTAAAAGGATGTGTCTAATGAGTAAAGGTTTATCACTTTATCCGTCCTTGCTAGACTATTTACGGAAAAGGAACTATGTCGAGTTTACTTTTTCCTTTGTCATACTCGATCATCAACCCTGACAAAGTTGTTCATGGAGTCCTTTTTAAGCTCTTTTCGGACTACCTAAATAGGAAAAGATTGTCAAGTGAACTTGATGCTTTCACGCTTGTAAAAGCATTTGAATGATCGTTTTTCTGGTGATAATTTACCCCTTTTTTCGGACCAGGAAGCACTATTTACAAAAAAAGAATACTCCAACCAACCTTTCCTGGAAGAGTCCTCTCCTGCATTTTTTTACCCTTTTTCAAGCGATGAGGCTACGTTTACAAAAAAGGACCATTGGAGTCACCTTTAGTTCTTTTCAGACTCTCTAAACATTAAATGATGCCAATTTTTCCTTCTCTGGAGTTGTTAAATTTTAAACATTGAAGGGCCCATTATGGGACGAACCCCTCCTATCCTAGGTTTGTAAAATATTTAGGATTGGACTCATCTATGAGATGACTTATACCAAGCCTCTGGTTACCCTCATCAAGCTCGTTAAAAAACAAGTGAGGCACTCATCATTCACGATGGGAAAAAGGAAAGTGTTTGTATTACATACCTTAGTGGCAGTATATAGTCGTTCTTGAACATGGCACTTGTTTGCATTTGCATTCAGTACTTGGATAATCTATTTTTCCTCGAGTCTTGTCAATTCCATGAGTCGCATCGCTCCTTTGGATCAGCCAAAGAATGCTTCCACCATCAATTGCATTAGGGGTTGGTATCATTCTCATTGTGTCAATATTGCCAAGTCATGCCATGCCCATGTTCAAGAACACGTCCACAGTCAATACACACGTCGTCATGCCGTTGTTACTTTGAGTCTGTCTCGCATGTTATTGTACCATCCGATCCACTCTACACATATTTTGTCGTGTTTCATGTCAATTGATGGGGGATTCATCATAGCCCTCCTTCGACGGATTCATGCTTGTCGACTTCAACTCATCATCCAAGGATTGAATCTAGAAACCAACCAAGTACCTTGGCCCTGCATGCCTCAATGGCAGGTTACTCGCTTTCATCATGAGTTTACATAATTGACTCTTGATTGAAAGATTCCATCTTGCGTTTGACGTCAACTCATTTATTCACGCTCGATGATATGTATTGTGATACCTTGGGAATCATTGACATTAATGGTGATATCCCTTGCACTTGTTAATGGTTTACATCAATGACCGGTAATCAAGTGGTTTCTACCATGTTTGACATCAAGACATTTTTAATCACATGGATAGATTCATATCATTGTGGGTTAGACTTGAAGACCCTGGGGAGTCATGTTTTACCTAGGTTGCAATGGAGTTTGTATTGAGTCATATTACATGGATCCACTTTTGTATTGGTCGTGGATGTGTTATCATCTCATCATGGATCTACGCTTGTGTCTAGTAGCCATGATTGTGTCCAGTTGGTCATTACCCCCATGGATCTGCAATGTATTGGTCGGCAGCCATGTTGTACTACATATTGATATTGTCAGTTCAGAGTCAGTTGTACTGCAGCAGCATCCTTCATCCAACAAGCCTTTTGCCATTATTTCTATCAAAGCATTTCACCTGTCTCATTCCGTCAGCTTCATGCTTTGGGGGGCATTCTTTTACACCAAAATGTCGTCACCCTTGTGTGTCACAAGTGTCGCAAGTGTTGCAAGTATCATCATCATGACCTAGTGTCGTCATCATGACCATTGCAAGTACCGTCATTATGACCAAGTGTTATCATCATGACCGTTGTGATAATGTCGTTATCTTGACCATTGTGTATACATCCCTGAAGTCATTTGGACCAAGTGCTCATTTGGAGGATTTGTACTTAGTTTTTACACCCTTTTGAGAGGTCATCGCAGGTTGCACACTAGCAACATGCAACGTCACAGGTTGCTCTATAGCAGGGTGCGACGAGGTCTGTTAATGGGAAAAAATAGCCATTTCAAGATCTTTCTCGAAGCTTGCCCATTTGGGAGCTTATCCTTGATCTCTTGGAGAGCTGGTACTCGACCCCTAGCCTGTTGGGAAGATCCCCTATCTCTCTCCTACCATCTCTCATCCTATCCTATCCATAACTTCATCCACTTAGTCCTATATATATGAGGCTCACTCTCATCCCAAGAGGAGGAAGACTATGGTATCTACATGCTGGTGAAATATCTCTTGGACACTTTCACTCACCTCTTGGAGACTCTCATGCTTCCTTGGAAGGGCTTGGCAATTGGCTTGTGTGGAGAAGGGATGCTACCTTAAGTCATTGGTTGTAGTTCTATATCTCTATCATGTACTCCTCTATTTGCAGTAATACAAATTCTTTCCACCAATATTGTCTCTTATGTATGATGATGTTGTGTTGTTTACCTACTTAACTGTTTACATAGATCTCTTATTGTATAGATGCTCTTTACTCGTTTCTCTTTTCTATGTCTTGACAGGTCTTGCAGCTTGGATCTGATGACCGTGGGACGTGGAGCAACATAGCGAGAGAAAGGATAGTGAATCAAAGAGGTAAGACATCTAGTACTTGATCCTTAAGTAGATCTAGGAAACGCATTTGTAGTCTGTTTTATTTGTCTAGACTCACATTGAGCTAGGGAAATCCGGCTCGCCTCCGGTCGAGTGGATTGTCCGTCAATAATGGGAATCCAAGTAAGTTCTTCACGAACCAAAACCACTCAAATTTGATAGAAAAATCATCAAAAATCCCCTCCATTTATTCATTTTATTGTGTAATTCCCCCCCACCTGCACTCAATACCCTACAACCATGAATAAAACAAGAAGAGCTTCCTTTGACATCTTATCCCACTCTATATGGTCATATACCAATTATATTTATTCCTCCTAATGACTCCCTTTCATAGATAAATTTGGTCAAATTTATACCTCCCAAGTGACTAGATCCACCCCCAAGTAACTGATAGGCTCTGCCTATGTGAAATCCCTCTCCCCGAAGTCACACAACATCCTCTAGTCATCCAACATGGATCAATGTCTCATACTTGATAAACTCTTTGTTGTAAGGGGATGGTGGAGGTGCAAGCAAACTCCAATGGAGTCCTCCCAACATTAACAATAAATTCCTTTAACCATTTCACTTCTATGTTATACAAAGGGTGACAGGCAACTATCGTCTCATGTGCTTCCAACACAATTATAGTGTTGTTGTCCAAGAAGGGAAACTTGTGATCATTTAGAATATTAAAAAGTTATGGAAGGTTAACAAACTTTTTCTTACTATGCATAATTTCAGGTTCGATAATATGGAGGGCAATAAGGATCAATGTTCAAGATTCAACACATGTAGAATCAATTGAGGATGCAAGACTTGAGGAAATCCATTAGGATTGCACCACTAAGAAATGTAACTACTGCATATTTTGGGAACTTTTTTTGTAGGTTTCTTGATGTCTTGGCATTCAAAGACTAATACATTGTTCATGAATTTTTTATGCTGGTGCAACATAATAACTAACTAACAATACTTTTGAGGCCTCCCTAAGCTCTTGAAAAGTATAAAGAACAGCATCCATAATATGCGTTTTTAGCACTTGTGGAAAATCGTTAGCCATAATGGAAGTATCCTTAGCTTCCAGTCCATCATTTGTCTTTGAATTGTTGATGTCTTGAACAACCTCATGTCTTCTCTTCTTTGATGCTCAGACGCCAATTATATCTACCACAAATGTAACCTCATTCAAGCATTCAAGTTCCTATGGGTAACCATATTCCATTCAAAAAACAAAGACAATACCATCTAGAAGTTCTTACTTCTCACAAACTATATGATGGCATTTCCTATTAACATGAAGAGAAGAGGTGAAATTTCAGCTTGATCACTTGCATTCATTGTGAGTCTACTGTAAAAATAAACCTAACCCATATTGAATATGAGGGTAGACTCATAATGATCAATAAGATGTTTTAGGATCATAATGGCATCTTTAGTGGCCAAAGCCATAGTGTTGTACCCTCTTACAAAACATTTGTCATTAAATGTTAGATTCTCTACATCTTTCCTTTACTTTACCGAGTGAAAAAAATGTTCACAAGAAGTCCTTGGTCTTAGGAGGAAGGGTATAGCGATGGATGAAGCGATTCCAAAATAACATGGTAGATGCCATTAGAATATAGCCAAACATGAAGGCAACACTGTATTCTAAGCATACTTGAGCATACTTAAAAGATCTACAAATTCAATGATAATATACCGCACTAGTTAACCCTAGTGCCTTGCATGCATGCCTTTGTAATTGAGAGGATATCTAAAGTGCATTCCTCATAACACAATTTACATTTCAAAATCTTTGAAGTCTTAGAGGCAATAAGATTTTTAATATTTATATTCCTTATCTTAACACCTTTGTTGCCTTGGGTCATGTCATATTTGGTGTATATATTATTTTCCCTTTTAGATATCTTAATGTCCTAGAATCTTGTAGTGGTTCTGGTGCTTCCGTCAAAGTGAGACACACCTCATACGTACAACAAACTTTGTTGTGACATTTTTAGATGCATCTGAACTCCTTATCTACCAAACTCTCTCACAACCGATAACGTACACCGAAGAGAATTTGCACTCGGATCACGCTATGAACACTCAACCACATAAACGATTTGTCGGGCTTCCCTTGAACATGAAGAACCAGAATGGGGCTACTGACCCACGTGATTGCAGGCCTCTTCTATTCATATATACCCAGAAAAACTACCTATTTCACGGAGCGATTGGGACTGACCACATGCAAATGCCCTCAAATACAGCAATGCAGACCGTTGGGCCTCTTCCATCAAACCTAAATCGCTGAGTGATTGACATTGATCACTGTTCACAAATTAGTGCATTGTCCACCAATTTAGTTTGCTAATTCCGCCCATCCAACAGTTGACTTCGACGCATGCTCGTTGGATTGGCATAATCAACAATCAGAATAAGCTCAACGTTTTCTCAGAACTAAGTTGTGAATAATGATATCATTTACTCTCTGTGTGGTTGGCGTCAAGAAGTGCTATATATAGAGAAGCAATGTATGGTCTTACCAAAAATTCTTGTGCAAGCTTTCTATCCCTTAATTTCAGATTTCAATAGCAATAAGGATGAGGAATTCAATAGTTGCCTTTCTTCAACTGTAAACTGTACAACTGTAAATAATTTGAAAGACAATCAATTCATCAATATGACGTTCTGTTCACAACTCGGCATAATCCACTAGAAACGAAAGAGATGAAAAGATGAATGTATAAAATACAGAAGGAAATTCAAGGAAAACAAAGTATTTAAAATTATTATATATAATTAAAAAAATTGTTTAATTCATTAAATATATTAAAATATAATAACATCGATAGGTGTTTAGATATTATTTGAGATTTTGGACTTTTTTGAGTGGATCAACAAAATTAATATGAGTGTAATGAGTGTACATTGGGGATTCATTTCATGGTCGTCGTATCTTATTATGGTTAAACGTATCTTGATTAAGATTTAAATAACCTTCACTTAAATGGTGGTTAAGAAAAGAGATATGTTTAATAAATAGTCTTTGTTTTTGTTTATATTAATTAGTTCAATGTTTAGCTTTTGTTTAATAACCAGTCATCTCCACAAAACTGAGTGATTGGCTACACCTATAGGTGTTCACCGACCACTTTTCTTGTGGCTGTGGTAGTATAATTAGTTAATCATAATCAATTAACTATTATTCAATATGATGTATGAATAGTGACATGTGATTGAAATTTCAATATAAAAATATTATTCAAAGTGAGATTGAGATTGTAAAATTTAGATTTGATTTAAGTTTTAATCCATAATTATTTACAAAATAATTTTTCTTTTTTTTAACCGAAAAAAAAACGTACTATTGCTATTCCTTGAATCAAATAGTACAAAGATTATCACCTTTTTGCACAAAAGGTATATGCTATATAATCCCGATAGTGATCTCATAAGTCTTCTTCGAATTTAACAAACTTTTCATGCCCAACTATACATATCAGAAAATGACAATATCCTTACAAAAAGTAGTATAAAAAATCTAGACAATATAGCTCTTAGAAGAAAAAAACTTCACCACATTCCAGCCTGCTGGAATCCATCCACTCCTCCCAATGGAGTAAACCTTCAGTGCCTGCCAGAGCTTGCTTTGATAAAACATCAGCCTGTCCATTGTGTTCCTGATAGATGTGAGAAAATGAGATCTGTTCCAGCTTATCAATCTTCGTTCTGGTCCGTCTAAACCAGTGAGAGAGGGAAATAACATTTAAATCAAATTCCTTGGCTTCCCACTTGATAGTGACACGTGAATCCCCGTAAACCATAATGTCAACCAACCCAAAAATGTTGGCACACTTCAGAACACACCACAATGCTAAAAGTTCAGCTTTCATATTGCTGCCCTTTCCACAGTTGAGGCGAAGGGTATAATAATGATCCATATTCAAATATATAACACCACCGGCAGCACACATCCCATTCTGAGCCGCCCCATCAAAGAACAAAGTGGGTTTGTTAATAGTTAAAGAAAACTCTCCAATCCTTCTCTCCCCTGCTGATAAATGATTCCCAGAATATTGTTGAGTTAAATTTGTAGCAATTAGTCCACAAGCAACTATGTCTGGAACTTTATCCTGAAAAGTACATAAATTTCTGAAAAACCAAATTGCCCAAGAAATGAAAATCGGGATCTGTATTATATCTCTGGCTTCACGAAACCAACTCAACAAGGCCTCCCCAAAATCCACCTACTCCCATACCTTGTTGATAGCCATCCTTGAAAAGCAAAAATCCCAAACTTTTTTACCAAAGGAGCAGAAAACAAACAGATGATTGATAGATTCAGCATTTTCCTTGCATAATATACACCAGTTAGGTCCATTCCACCCACGCTTTGTAAGATTATCCCAGGATTTCAGAGTTCCTTGTAAAGCATGCCATAAAAAGCATTTGTGCTTTAAACCAATATTCCACTTTCAAATCTTTCTATACCACCAGTGTTGTGGGAAGATGTATTTCTCCTGCATAATTCTATCATATGTATCTTTTGCCGTAACAATACCAGTTTTATCATTCCCACACCACAACAGTCTATCTTCATGTTCTGATAAAATGATGCCAGCCGATCCAAGAGAACTAATATATGAATCCCAAGAGATGGCATCCTCACCCACCAATCCCAAATCTGAAGACTGAAGCCAATATGTCTGTCCATTCAAATTTATGATGCTATCCAAGAAAGAGAGACCATAAATTTTTATATAATCCAGAATCTTATTTGTAAGATGAACATGTTCAATTATACCCCAAAAATAGTCTTTTCCAACCCTGATGGTCTTCCCATTACCAACCTGCCACCTAAGGTCGTGGATGATCCAATCTGAAACCTTTAGCAAACCACGCCATAAAGGAGAACATACAGGACTCAAAGGCATATTCAATCTGATCCACTCCACCAAGTTCATATTAATATATTTCACATAAGATATCTTACACCAAGGATTCCGATTGAAGAGACACCTCTAGATGCTTTTTGACCTGAGTGCCAAACTGAAAGATTTTATATCCTTGATACCCCAGCCACCATATAACTCAGGTCTAGAGACCGACTCCCAACTCGTCATCACCAGAGATGCTCTATCCATACGGTCGGTCCACAAGAAATTAAAAATCAATCTTCTGATAATATTCAAAATATATGCAGGAACCTCGAGGAGTGAAAACCAATATACAAGAATACTCATCAGAACAGCCTTTACTAGAGTAAGTCTGCCCCCAACAGATAGCAATCTATAAGCCCAATGTGAAATCCGAGCCTCAAATTTCCAAACCAGCCACCACCAATCCTTGATCTGATAATTATTGGGTCTCAAGAAAAAACCCAAATACTTGAGTCCCTCATCTAATGGATGGCAATTGTAAGGCATAAAGGAAGCAATACCATTCCTATCATCAGAATCCACATTATGATAATGGAAACAAGACTTTGACATACTAATCTTCATCCCAGAGACATGACAGAAACAATTCAAAATATTTCAGAAGACCCCCCACTTTGCAGCAGAAGCCATACTAGCCAACAAAACATCATCCACAAAAATCAAATGTGTAATGACACATTCAAAACCCAAATCAATACCCTTAAGTAATCCCTCCTGCTTGGAAAAATTTAACATTCTACTAAGAGCATCTACAATCAAAAGGAACAACAAAGGGGATAATGGGCACCCTTGCCTGATGCCCCTCTAACACTTAAAAAAAGAAGAAGGCGAGCCATTTATCAAAACAACAATACTAGCCAAAGAAACACAAGAAATGATCCAATTTATGACCAACGGGGGCATCCCAATCTGGATCAAAATAAGCCTTAAGAACGTCCAATTTACCCTATCATATGCATTTTCCAAATCTAGTTTGAGCAACATAGCACTGACCTTCCAGCTTTTAATAGAATGTAACAGTTCCTGAGATGCCCTAATGGCATCATGAATCTGTCTATTAAGCAAAAAACCAAACTGTTCAGCAGTAATGTGATCTGATAGAGCCACTTTAATTCTCTGAGCAATAATTTTTGATACTAACTTATAGGCCAGATTGCAGAGAGCAATAGGTCTATAATCACCAAAGTGTTCAGGCTTACCCTTTCTTGGTATCAAAGTAACAAATGAAGAATTCAAAGCACCTGAAGTGAAACCCTGCAATCTTGTATGTTCAACCATTTGCAATAGCTCAGGACTCATTAACTCAAAGAAATGAGTATAAATCTCCACGGGCCACCCATCGGGTCCCGGACTTTTCTACCCAGCAAAAAGTTTCAAAGTATGTTCCACCTCCTCTAGTGAAACCTCCCTCCCAAGAGCAGCAGCCTCCTTGTCATTGAAAAACTGGGGAAAGAGTTCTGCAATTTTGATTTGTTCCCGCAGATCACTAATACCTTCTTCCTTATAAATATTCCCAAAATGCTTGACAGCTTCCAATTTTAAACCCTCAGCACCAGAGCAACTATTACCATCAGCATCAGACAATTCCCAAATAGAATTCAAATTCCGACGAGCCGAAGCAAAAGAATGAAAAAACTTGGTGTTTTGATCACCATGTTTGATCCACAAAGCCCTGCTTTTTAACCTCCATTCCATCTCCTCCTTGAGAAGGATAGCATCTCTTTTCTTCTCAAGTAGCTTGACAGCTTCAAAATCCACCTGACTCAACTCACCCTTAAAATTTTCCTTATAAATCCTATGAATCTCATCTTCTAGAAATGTCAACTCCTGCTTGTCATCTTTCTTCCTCTTCTTTATCCAATCTCTCACAACACCTTTCAGGCTATGCATTTTGTTACAGAAAACATCTAATGGATTTTCACCCTCCACACTTGCAAAAATCCAGAAATCTTTCACCAATTTACAAAATTCTTCCTCCAACAACCAGGAATGGTTAAATTTAAAAGGTACAAATGATTTCTCCCCATAATCATCGAACTGTAAAAAGATGGGCTAGTGGTCAGATACCTTATGCCCATGAACCCATGATCTGTATTTTTGAACCTTTTCCAACAGAGACGCCTTCACCAAGAAATGATCCAGTCGTTTGTGAACTCCATCAACACCCCCTCTACCATTACTCCATGATGGACATAATTTAGATGGTTCAATATCAGGAAGCTCATGCTTCACAATTAAATTATAGAAAAAATCCGCCAACGGATCAAGTCTGGCTTTGCTCCCCCAAATTTCCGATGGAGATTTTGTGAAATTTAGATCACCAGCGAAAATAAGATCCTTATCATCCAAAAGACCAGACCCAGAAAGAGATTGCCAAAAAATCTGCCTGTTCGAATATGGAGCATAACAATTGAACACCGAAAAACAAAGGTTCAAACCAATACAACAACCCTTCAATAGAATCCCCCACGCCGTCCTATAAGCACTGAAAGTATATAACTGTGGATTTCATGCAACTACCAGCCCCCCCAGAGAGACCAGAAGCATCCACAGCAGAAATTTCCAAGGAAGGTAAAATACGACCAAGCTTTGAAACAGCATTAGAACCAGAGCACATAGATTCTTGAATTAAGACAATACCAGGTCTAGTAGATAGAAAAAGATTGGATAGGGCCCTAGCCCTCAAAACCCCACCCAATCCTCGAACATTTAAAGAGACGATTGACATTAAGAAACATCACCAATGGGCTTCTGAGCTCTAACACCCATATCAATACCACCAAGTGAACCACCATCAACACATACCAAACCATCAACCTGTAGAGCCCCTGAACCAGGCTCTTTTTTCTTTTTCCTCGTCTTCCTAATCGTTACGTTCTGGAAATTTGGAGGAAAAGGCAAGACTTTGGAATCCTGAACAGGGTTTTTTGAAAAAATATCCAGAGGTTCCAAAATACAACCCTCCCTGATACCCATGTCCCCTAAAATAGCAGAGACAACAACATCCACTGGTTTCTCCGAAAAATTGTCCATAGTCTCACACACAGGAGTGTCCGACGCAAACTGGGTATCCCCATTGAAATGAACCTCCGAAAAAGTATTAGGGAACAGGCTAGAAGGGCAAACCACTGCCCCATCCACAGAACCAGGACAATCACCAACCCTATCAGACCCAGGACCAGCCAGAGGTTTGGACAATCCATGTCTTAACTGAACTTCCCCCAAAGAAATCCTCCTATCTAAATCCATCTCTTTATCTGAAATAAAGTCTAATTCTGGCTTTTAGAGATCAGTATAAGCAGCATCCAGAGAAACATTTAACTTACCCGTAACAAGAGTCTTCGGCGAAGCCAGCATCTGAGGATCCGCAGCAATATGTGACGGCATTGCAGAGACCTCACGTTCCACCTTCAATGAACTAGACAGACGATTAGGGCATTTTGCTCTAACATGTCCAACCTCCCTACAGAGAAAGCAACGAAACAGAACCCTAAAAAAATCCAACATCTGTGTCCAGCTGCGTTCCCCCCAGACAATCTCGATAACTTCCGGCAAACCCAACCTCACATCAATTTCCACAAGCACCTTCGCATATCTTCTATCAATGCCGTAGATGGAGTTCTTGTCTACCCTAATACACTTGCCCACAGTATTTGCAAGCCCAGCCATAGTGTCCTCTGTCCAAATCTCAATAGGTAGCCCGGGGATGATCATCCACAAATGACGGATACCTAGGCGCTCATGGACAGGGATTTTTATTACCATAATAATAATAATATATGTTTTTTATATTTATTTTTATCAAAAACAAAACCTAGCCACTGCCCATCCCTAGCAGACCTTGGGACTCTATTAGCATGGATTTTGTTATGGGTTTACCACGGACACAAAGAGGTAAGGATTATATTTTCGTTGTTGTGGACATGTTTTCCAAAATGGCACATTTAATTGCTTGTACAAAAACTACTAACGCAACTAGTGAGGCAATTTTTTTTTTTTCAAATAAATTGTAAGATTGCATGGGTTGCCTAGAAGTATCGTATCAGATAGGGATACAATGTTTGTGGGTCACTTTTGGAGAACTTTATGGAAGAAAATATATACTAATTTAAACTTCAGTCTGATGGGCAGATAGAGGTGGTAAATAGAAGTCTATGGAATATTTTAAGGAATTTGGTGAATGAACATCCCAAGTAGTGGGATCAAATACTTGCCCAAGCTGAATTTGCTTACAACGACTTACCTAACAGAAGTACTGGAATGAGCCCATTCCAAATATTATATGAAATGCACCCCAAAGGAGTGTATGAGTTGAGAAATTTGGGAAAGCAAGAGCTGAGGAGTGAAGAAGGTGAAAATTCTGCAGTTAGAATGCAAGAGTTACAAGAAAGAGTCAAACAACAATTGTACGATAACACCAGCAAATATAAACAAAGAGCGGATCTGAAGAGAAGACATCTAGATTTTGAAGGTGGTGATCTTGTAATGGCATATTTGAAGAAGGAGATATTTCCTGTAGGAACATTTTATAAACTTAAACTTAAGAAAATTGGTCCATGCAAAATTTTGAGGGAATTTTCTTTAAATGCTTATGAGATAAAACTCCAAGAGGACATTGGAATATCGCCAATTTTCAATGTAGCATATCTATATCCCTTCAAAGAACCAGATAATGTCGCCACAGATGCGCCTGTAGGTGATGAAGATCAGGTTGACAATCGGAAGAGACAATTGCCCAAAGCAGCACGAAAGGAAATCGAAGCAATATTGGGTCAAAAAGTATTCGAGAAAACTAGAAATAAAGAATACCTCCAGTATTTGGTTAAATGGAAACAACAACCAATGGAAAATGCTACCTGGATCACTGAAGCAGATATTCTCAAATATGGCAAGTGTTGAGAAGCTAATGGAAAATTATTTTCTTCATCGGGAGTGTGATGCAGGAACATCAACAAGTCCTTTTTAATTTTTTTTACAATTGTGTGAAATGAGTTGTCTCCATGGTTGTTAGGTTGTTGCTAAATGAGTTGTCTCCATGGTTGGTTGTTAGGTTGTTGCTAAATGAGTTGTCTCCATGGTTGTTAGGTTGTTGCTAAGTTTTAGGAACTGATATAGCTAAATTAGGAGTATCGGGACAGCTTGAAAGAGTTAGTTTTCTTTGGAAGTTATCCGAGAAATGAATATATCTTTATTGTGTAGTTCAATGTTAGATATAGTTTTTTTAGAGGACAAAAAATAATAGATGTAGGGAATAGTTCTTCAGAGTTTATTGTACAAGATTTTGGGGAGATGAAAAAAATATCCTTTCAATGTGCTATGTCTCCATTTTAATGTGTGTGTATCTCTTCAAGATTTATCATTGTTGTGTTAAATGGGTGTTGGATTGATGTTCTGGTTTATTTTTCTATGTATGCATGTAAGATCCTCATCTCTTTGACTGATGTAGCAACCAGTAGTTGCATAATAGATGAATTTCGTTGGAATGATAACAATTGATTAACGCCAACTGGGAGAAATCGTGATTATGGTTGACTGAATTCGTCGTTGGGGATAACGAACACTATGAATACTTGTAAATTGTATTTTCAAGGTATCGTTGAATACATATATGATTGTAGGCTCGATTGAAAGGGGTATCACTGCACACTTGTTGGTCTCGTCGTTGCCGCGTCAAGCTTCCTCATTAGAACTGAAAATAAACATTTTAAATTTGATGTAAGGAAAGATTTACTATAAAGAAATGAGCAGAGGAGAACCATCGCGTTGAGCCGGAGATCACTTGGCCATAGAGAGATATTGACACATCCCTTGGTGAGTTCAAAAGGATTTCGATTGATAGTGTTAAAAAAAATTAGTTTTATCTGACCTAAAAAGCCTAAAGGTAATAAAGTCAGAAGTCTTCAAATCGGTTGCCATCAGTAACATAAATAATGAGTGAGTTAGATATGTGAGATGCATTATATTCATGATATTTTTTAAAACAATAAAATGTTAGATTTCCATAGTGTTGTAATTTGGTTAGAGTTCATGGTTAGTCTCGATTTGCTCTCTTGGCTTAATAGGATTATGTCACTACTAATTATAAGCATCTTTATTAATGGAAAACAAAATAAAACAGAAAGTTACCATAGTGTTGTGATTAAGATAGTATTTTTTTTTGTCAATTATTATCTATGTGTAGATCCTATAAGATATGAATCTCTATCCATTATAAGTATAGTTTATGAGGTAAACTAATGGACCTTGGTTGCTTTCTTGAAAGTTTGGTTTGGTAATTTCAGACTTCCTGTACCAAAGAGTGGCAGTATTAATTTGGAACAAGATCCCACCATAGAGATCTGCCACTATACGTTAGAGCTATAAAAATCGGTTTATTTCGACCAGAATTAGATGATATGAATTGGTCTTGACCTAACATCCCATAAACCAATGGCTCAACCTTATTGAGAGGCTAGTTCAAATACCAAATCAATCAATTTTGATAACTGTCACTGTGAATTGGCCAAAGGGACAAATGCGACTTTGCAAGGACATGGAAAGAAAAATAACATACATTTAATTGGATAAAAAGTGAAAAAATAGGGGGGAATACTCCTCCAAAACCCTGAACAATAGTTATATATGGAGCCCCCCACCCCCTCACACCTCTCTCATTGAGCATTTGTGAGATTGTAGAGCTATGATGAAGAGATTTAATTCATACTGAACTCAAATTTTATTTGGCATTGTTTATGGGTTGTTTTTCATGGGTTTCTCATATACTTTAGTTATTATAGACCAAAATTGGAGGGAATTTGATACATTTCTTCCCATTCAACGATATATCTTCAAATCCCCATTGTTTTTTCTCATAAAATTGCATGTTTTTATTTCAACAAGTAAGCAAAGTTATCCTTTGCATTTGGAAATTTGTTTTTTGTTTTAGAAATAACCATGCCCACCAAGAATGTGAAAGGAAAGGCTTGGGACCATGATGACGTGGTAGATGAGAAAACAAATTACAAATATTGCAAGAAGAATATAAAAGGGCTGTCGAGGGAGGGCTTACAAACTAAAAGAACACGTTGCTAGTGTGAGAGAGAATCTTAATGCATGTAGTTCAATTGAGGTAGATATTACACAAGAATTATTGAGTATCAACCAGAAAAGGCCAAGTAAAAAGAGGTGGGTGATGAAATAAGGAGAAGGAGATAGATTGCATCCCAATGACACCCTAGTTTTATGTGAGTTTTATAACATCCTTCACCAATGCTAACCCTTATTATGTTAATCATTTTAGATATGTTGGTCCAATTCATGAAAAGCCCACACAAAGAGCACTAATATTGATGGTTTCCCCACCCACATCCACCTCTAACACTAGCACTTAGTCCACCATAAATAACCATTGGAAGAAGTAATACAAGGATTCACATTTCAAATACATGGCTGGATGTTGGTATGATGCAAATATATATTTCAACGCTTTATGATCGCATATTACTAGCTGATGTTATTTTATGGTTGTTTATGGTAAGGTCTTTAAAAGCCTTGGTTTTCATGATATTAGGGAGGAAATTTTATCTAATGAATTTGGATCCATGAATGAGTCCTTGAGGGGTTTTAATATCATGAACCAAATTGAGATGTACCATGAATATGTAAGATGGATGGATTGGTGGAAGGTACTATGCCATACTTAACTCCATTTCTTAATTTCCCATAAGGAACCACATTTTTTAAAGCATTAAACGTATCTACCATAGTGAAGGAAGAAAAATTATTATTTCAATTTTTGGATGAGGTGATTGTGGAGGTCGGGATGGACAATGTTGTAAAGTTCACAACCAATAATGCCTCCAACTATGTTTCTACTAGTAAGAAGTAAGAAGGAAAACCCCAACCATATTATGGACCCCATGTCTTGCACACTACATAAACCTCATTCTTGAGGATACAGGAAAACATGAGTATATTAAGAATGTTGTAGATCCCACCATGGATGATGCAATATACATATACAAGCAAACTTTAGTATTGAATCTAATGATAAAAAAACATACATGGCAAGGAGCTTGTCAGTCTTTCCATCACCAAATTTGCAATGAACTTCCTAATTCTACAATCTTCAATTTTAAAGGCACAAAACTTGAGGAAAGCGTTGGGCCTTTTGATCATCGGAGTAGATATCAGCGAGCCGACAATAGATGATGGGAAATACATTTGTAGTAGATATTTTGAAACCAATTTTAGTCCAATGTAGATGTTAGGGTCCTACCGTAACCCACCTTAATTTAGGAGTTACTGATGAATTGTATATGGCTATTTCTTTGGAATAAGGTTTAGTAGTTAGTAATCAACAATCAATGTAAAAATGGTGACTCTATTAATTAAGACCCACTAGGAAGTTTGTACTTATTAACTATTTGACCATGTCAAGTAGTTAGGGTCTTGTATTTGGGAAGCCTATTTAAAGAGCTATACAACTATTAAGTTTTTTGTCAAGTATTATTGTATTAGAGATTTGATAAAGTGAAATGTCGCCCAAACTTAAGAGCTATGTGAACATTGCTTCCCGAATTTATTCTCATAATATGAAGCTTATACATGTGCGAGGAGTAATTTGGAATGACCCCACACAAATGAACGAGATGACCAGATGGTGTGATCTCCTAGTTAGTCTTATGATGACTAATATGAGTGTGCTATGTGGATCTACAACTTAGGTAAAGAGCACATCCTTTCACATGCACTTCCCTTGAACCAATGGCTCAAATATTTCCTCCCCATGTAATATCAATGGTCCTCACCTTCACTAGATTCTAAAGAATACATGAGGATTTTTTCGGAAATCACTCTGCCATGTTGACCTGAATTTCACATGAGTAAAACTTGCTAATAAGAAAGGAGGTGGGGTAGGCATAGTCTTGCTAGCCCTCGATAACCAATTATAAGCTACCATAAGTGCCACCCAACTCAAAAAAATGTTGGTGCCACTATGTTATAGCTTTGAATTTTGCGTAATGAGCAAGATCCTCAACCATCAATGAGGATACTTGACCATGTAATGTGCAAGGATGTATCAATTACATTATATTATTGTGAAATTGAAGCATTACACAAACTCTGAAAGCCACCTAACTCATGGAGGAACATGGATAATATTTTAGAGATATTCTAGTTTGATCCAAGGCTCCTCAAACCTCATACTCATAACTTGTTGTCACTCATACTCGCATGGGATGACAAGTGTGTTTTTCACGAACCAAAACCACTCAATTTTGATATAAAAATCGTTAAAAATCCCCTCCAATTATTCATTTTATTTCATAGTCCCCCCCCCCCCCCACCTGCACTTAATTCCCATACAACAATGACTAAAAATAGAAGAGCTTCCTTTGACATTTCATCCCTCTATGTCCAGTCATATACCAATGATATTTATTCCTCACAAGGACCCCCCTTTCATAAATGAAATCGCTAAAATTTCTACCCCTAGGTCACTAGACTCACCCCCAAGTAACTAATAGGCTCCACCTATGGGAAATTCATCTCCCAAAAGTCACAGAAGAACCTCTAGTCATCCAACCTGGCTCAATGTCTTATACCTAATAAACACTTTGTTGTAAGGGGATGGTGGAGCATGGGGTCTTCACTCAGTGAAACTATTCCATAGCACTTCCATTCATGGGATATTATAGAATACCCCTAATTTCACTAGATATTGATAGATACTTACCAAAATCATTTTGTTGAGCCTCCCTTCCTGATACATATTTTCAATTAAAAAAACCCTATTTTTATGAGATATTCTCTATTTTTACTAGATACCCCTTTTTATGCCCCCACGATACCTATAAACCCCCCATACCCTACTCCCCACCCCCCAATATCACAATATTTTGACCTTATTTTTCACAATTAAAAACCCCCCTTTATGAATGAGCGTGATAAGATATTGGTCAACAATGTGAATCGCCTGCATAATGGAGGTGGAAGCAAACTCCATTAGATTCCTCCCAACATTAACAATAGTTTCTTTTAACCATTTTACTTGTCTTTTATAGGAAGGGTGACATGCAATTATGGTCTCATGCACTTCCAACTCAATTATAGTGTCATTGTCGTAGAAGGGAAACTCGTGATAATTTATAGTATTAAAACATTATGGAGGATGAAGAACCTTCTTCATACTAGGCATAATTTCAGGTTAGGTAATATGGAGGGAAATAAGGGTCGACGTTCAAGATTCAACACGTATAGAATCACTCAAGGATGCAAGAGTTGAGGCAAACCCTTGGGATTGCACCACTAAGCAATGCAACTAGTGGGGATTTTGGGGACTTCTCTCTAGGTTTCTTGGTGGTTTGATATTCAAAGACGGATACATTGTTCATGAATTTTGTATGATGGTGCACCCTAATAACTAACTAACAATACTTTCGAGGCATCCTTAAGCTCTTGGACAACATAAAGGTCATAATCTATAATATGAGTTTTCGACACTTAGGGAAAATTGTTAGCCATAATGGAAATATCCTTAGCTCCTAGTGCCTCATTTGACTCCGAATTATTGTTATCTTCAACAACCTTCTATTTTCTTGTCTTCGATGCTTGGTCTCCAATTATATATACAACAAATGCAACCTCGTTAAAGATTTCAAGTTCCTATGGATAACCAAATTCAATTCAAAAAACAAAAACAATGTGTTTAGCATTTGTTTCTTCTTACACACCCTGGGCCACATAAAGTCGTGCCATAAAACGACATCACTTATTAACATGAAGAGAAGAGGTGAAATTTCAGCTGATCACTTACATTCATCTTGAATCTTATATATAAATAACCTTTATCCATATTGAATATGAGGGTGTACTCATAATGATCAATAACATATTTTGGAACCGTAACATCTTTATTGACGACCCTCATAGTGTTGTATCATGCTACAAAGCATTTCTCATTAAAAAAACACATTCTTTACATCTTTCCTTACTTTACGATGTGAAAATAGATGTTCATATGAAGTCCCTCTTAGGAGGAAGGGTATTACAATGCATGAATGGATTTCAATATAACATGGTAAATGTCACTAGAATAAAGGCATACTCACTAGCTCTAGAAATTCATTGAGCCTAGTGCCTTGCATGCATGTCTTTGTAATTGAGAAGGTATCTAAAGTACATTCCTCATAACACGTTTTTCATTACTCAACATTTGAAAATCTTAATCTTGAAGCCATTTTAATATTCTTTACCTTGACACCCGTGTTTCCTTGGGTCATTCCCCCATAATTCACGATTTCTCATTATTCAACACTTCAAAATCTTGGAGGCCACCTAGGCAATTACATTTTAATATTTTTATCTTGACATTATTTTCATTTAAAATATAATAAAAAATTAACATTATTTTCATTTGAAATATAATAAAAAATTAACAAAATTGTTAGAATTCTAAATATAAGTGGTTAACCTTACACAACCCATTAAAACAAAACCATTTAAAAACTGAATAAAGTTTGACCAAAAGTTATAAAATAAAATTATGATTAAAAAAATGCAAAACCAAAAATGATATAATAATATTTAATATTTATTATTGTTAAAAATCCAAAATTTAAAGATGTAATATTAATTAAAAAAAGGTGTAGTTAAAATATTCTATGTTTTTAATTTTTTAAGAGTATATTTTTAGTCTAGTTTTGTTCGTACTTAGGTTGGAAATCTTTAAAAAATCTTAAAATTACATATATTAGTTATGAAAATTTCATAATTTGGATGCCACGGGGTATTTGAGGGTGCTGAATTTATTTGTGGATTGAAAAATACAATTTAAACAGGTAGAAATTTAGATTTTACCAAAAAAATAGACTACTCCTAAAAAACTTAACGTCCAACAATACACCATAATAACCTAATTTAGTAGCCGCACAAAGTTGGTTGAGACATTTTTATGTACATCTAAGGGCCTTATCGCTCAAAGTCTCTCACAACTAACAACGTAAACCAAATTAAAGAGAAACTGCACTCGGATAAGGCTGTGAACACTGAGCCACAAAAGATTTGTCGTGCTTCTCCTTGCCAGGCTTCCCATAAACATGAAGAACCAGAATGGCGTCAGTGACCCACCTGATTGCGGGGCCTCCTCTATTCAAATATACCCGGAAAAAACGCCTAAGTCAGTGAGCGAATGAGATTGATCAATGCAGCAATGCAGACCGTCTAAGACTGAGACTGATCACTGAGCGACTGAGACTGATTGCAGGGCCTCTTCTATTCAAATGCACCCAGATAAACACCTCATACGTACAAAGTTTGTCGTAACATTTTTAGGTACACTAAATAACGTACTCACAACCAATAACGTACACTAAATTATAGATAACTTGCACTCGGATCCAACTCTGAACGCTGAACCACAAAAAGATTTGCCGGGCTTCCCTTAAACATGAAGAACCAGAATGGGGCCAGTGACCACGTGATTGCGGGGCCTCTTCTATTCAAATATACCTACAAAAACCGCCTATGTCAATGAGCGATTGAGACTGATCACATGCATATGTCCTCAAATACAGCAGTGCAGACCGTCTAAATCAGTGAGTGATTGCGGGGTGGCGGGGCCTCTTCGATCAAATATAGCACTGCAGATCATCTAAATCAGTGTGTGATTGAGATTGATCACATGCATTTGTCTGTCATGACGAACTAGGCAGGACCACTGTTCGCAAATTACTGGATGTCATAGAGTCCATTAAATGCACTGTCCACCATTTTATTATTTCAATACTAAGTTGTGAATAATGATATCATTTACTCTCTGTGTCACTGTGTCATAAAGTGCTATATATAGGGAACCGATGTATGGTCTTACCACAAACTGTTGTGAAAGATTTCTATCCCTTCGATTGTAGAAATAGTTCCATTGCTTCTGAATTCAATAGCAAGAAGGATGAGGAATTCTCAAGTTTTTCTTTTGAAGCAGATAATCAGAGCCTTTTCCAAGGTTGCCCATGCCAATAAGGGATTTGGATATGGCCTTTCTCCAAAGAAGGCAAGGTATTTCACAATGAAGGATGAGGTCATGGGCCGATCATGCAGTGCTCTGCCCACAGATGTTCCCAAGGGACACTGTGCAGTGTATGTTGGAAGTGAACGCAGTAGATTTGTCATCCCCACTGCTTATTTGAATCATTCTTTGTTCAGGGTATTGCTGGAGAAGGCCGAGGAAGAGTATGGCTTTGATCACCAGATGGGACTCACCATTCCCTGTGAGGAAGTTGCTTTCCATTATCTGATATCTCTGTTGGGTAAAAAAGTAGCATGGGCAAATTTGAAGTTGGATGAGCTCCTCCATATGCATTAACACAGATCAGATGGAGTGCATTCTGTTAAAATGAGCCAAGATATTATTCCAAGCATGGGAATGGTGATATGGTCTGGTTGGAACTGTTGAGATGTCCATTGAAATTGATATAGAAAGGCAAACCAAATATCTGCTTTGGTTTTCTCTTCTTATTTTTGATGTTGGGTTCCTTGAGAATTTTCAATCATCACTTCCAGCTGTTTTGGATTTTGATTATGGGCGTTTCAGAAGAGATCTAAGAAAGCATCTCAAGGGAAGTGCACTGTGTTTGAATTTGTAAAGCTTGAGAATTTTCATCAATACTTCTGGATTTTGCTTACGGCAGTCTAGACTCTAATGGGCTAGGGCACTTTGCAAATCACCTTCCAAATACGGTCCAAGAGAGCAACCAGAGAAAGAGGAGATTAGTCCAAGAGTTGTTCAATACAAAAATCAGCTACAGATCAAAGAGGGGATTGGGTAGCCTGTGCTGGATGCCATTTTTTGGCCTATGTCTTATTGAGAATGCCTCTCAATCGCATCGGCCATGCTACTAAACTGTAAATTATCTTCAAGTCAATCAATTGATCAATATAATGTCTATTTTAACAACGTTCTGTTTTCTTTTCTTCCATTTTTTTTCCCATTGTATGAAAGAATTCCAAAGCTGGCTAACCACTTGATAATTCTGCTCTGACAAATGCACAACTCCCCATAAGCCACTAGAAATGTAAGAGATGGAAAGATATTTCACAGAAGGAAATTCAGGGAAAACAGAGAATTTAAAATTATTATATATAATAAAGTAAAAAGTTCAATATATTCTTTTGAAAAAAAAAGGTTCAATATATCAAATATATTAAAACAAAATATGATTAGATAATCATAATCAATTAACTATGTTGTATGATTGGTGAAATGTTATTAAATTTTCAAGATATAATTTACGTTTGATTTAAATTTTAATTCATTATTATTTACAAAAGAAATTTATATTTTTTATTAAGATGTATAAAAAATAATATAAAATCTATTAACAATAAATAATAATCGCATATGATTGAATTTTGAATTTAAAATAAAATTAAGATCTAACACAAATTAAAATAATAAAACATATATTTCTATATAAATTATTAAAAACAAATTTATAATTTATTAAAATATTGAAACAATAATAAAAGCATTGTCTCATCATATATGTTTTTAACAAAAATAAAATGGAATGCTCTCACAAGAATTATTTGTAACCTATCAACCTGATGTGCTTTGACAACATCATCTACATGTGGAGTTTCCAACCAACAAGAAAAATAGAAAATTAGGAAAAGGACATCTCCATGTTACTTAATTGTATTTTTCACTCAAATGTATCAATTAATAATAATTGATGTGCTTTGACAACATCATCTATATGTAGAATTTCCAGCAAACCTCAACAAACAAGAAAATTAGGAAAAGAACATCTTCATGTTACTTAATTTTATTTTTCACTCAATTATATTAATTAATAATATAAAAAATAATAAATTATATAAGAAAACGCTCCATCAAGGGAGAAAATTATAAAAGGGGCATCTTGTAATTTTTACTCAAATACATTAATTAATAATATAAAAATGATTTAGAATAGAAAATATGAAAGAAATATTTATGTTACCTCATTGTTCTTTCACTTAAATGTACTAATTCATTCTATAAACATTGAATGAGTTGATTATATCAGATGCCTTGTCTTTATCATATCATTTTAACCTTTCAAGTCATATACATTAATTGGTAATATAAATAATCAACCAAATAAAATAAGAAATAAACATCTAGATATTACTTGATTTCCTTTTCAATTCAAATGTACTAATTACCAATATAAAAAATGAATATAAGTTGTATTAATTACTAATATAAAAAATGAACATAAGCTGGATATCTTAGATGCATTGCCTTTATTATATATTTGTACGCACTAATTGATAGCATAAATAATGATTATGTAAGATGCATTATTTTCATTATAAGTTGTTTTTATGAGGTGAAGTAATGGACTTTGGTTGTTTGTTTAAAATTTTGGTCAAGCAATTTTTGGAATATATGTGTAATATACATTAAATTTGGACCTCCTCTACCAAATAGTGGAAGCATTAATTTGGAATTTGGATCAAAATCTCAATATAGGGATCTATCACAATAAGTTAGATTTATAAAAATTGGTTTACTTGGATCAATATGAATTGTTCCACACCTAACATCCCATACACTAATGGTTGAACCTTATTGATAGTCCAATTTGATGCCAAGCCAATCACTTTTGATAAGTGCCACTTTGAATTGGCCAATGGGACCAATGCAATTTTGTACCGACATGGAGAGATAAATAACATACATATAACTGGATAAAAATGAAAAAAAGGGGGGGAAGCTGCCTCCATACCTCCAAAACCCTAAACAATTGTTATATAAGGAGGCCCCCACCCCCTCATACCTCTCTCATTGAGCATTTAAGAGAATTTGTGAGATTGTATAGCTATGATGAAGAGAATTGATTCATATTGAACTCACATTTTATTTGGCATTGTTTATGGGGTGTTTTTCATGGATTTCACATATACATAAATGGCCTAATTATTAAAGACCAAAATTGGAGGGGATTCGATACCTTTCTTCCCATTCAAAGGTATGTCTTCAAATCTCGGTTGTTTTTCTCATAAAATTGCATATTTTTGTTTGAACAAGTAAGCAAAGTTAGGCTTTGCATTTGGATAATTGTGTTTTGTTTGAGAAATAACCATGCCCCCAAAAGAATGTGAAAGTCAAGTCATGGGACCATGATGATGTGGTAGATGGGAAAACAAATTACAAATATTGCATGAAGAATATAAAAGGGTATCTGGGGGAGGGTTTATAGATTAAAAAGAACATGTTGCTAGTGTGAGAGGGAATCGTAAAGCATGTAGTTCAATTGAGGTAGAGAGTAGATGTTATATTTTATCTTCTATTGTGGAGTATCAACCAAAAAAGGCCAAGTAAAAATAGTTGGGTGATGAAGTAAGGAGAATGAGAGAGCTTGCATCCCAAGGACACCATAGTTTTATAGGATCCTTCACTAACCCTAACCCTTTTTCTGTTAGGAGTCCCTTTAGATATGATGGTCCAATTCATGAAAAAACTAAACAAAGAGCACTAATATTGATGGTTTTTCTACCCAGATCCACCCTCAACACTAGCACTTAGTCCACCATAAATAAACATTGGAAGAAGCAATACAAGGATTCACATTTCAAATACATGGTAATATGTTGGTATGATGTAAATATATCTTTCGATGTTTTATGATCACAATATTACTAGCCAATGTTATGTCATGGTTATTTCTAGCAAGATCTTTAAAGGCCTTGGGTTTCATGATATTAGGGAGGAAATTTTACATAATGAATTTGGATCCATAAATTTGTCCTTGAGGCGTTTTAATATCGTGGACCAAAACGAGATGTACCATGAATATATAAGATGAATAGATTGATGGAAGGTACTATACCTTACTTAAATCCCTTTTTCTGTTTCCCATAAGGAACCACAGTTTTTAAAGCATTAAATTCATCTAGCCTAGTGAAGGAAGAAAAAATATTATTTCAATTTTTGGATGAGGTGATTGTGGCGGTGGGGATGGACAATGTTGTAAATTTCACAACCAATAATGCCTCCAAATATGTTTCTACTAGTAATAAGTGGGAGGGAAATCCCCTAACCATATTATGGACCCCATGTCTTGCACACTACATAAGCCTCATCCTTGAGGATCTAGAAAAACATGAGTAGATTAAAAATGTTTTTGATCATATCAAGGATGATACAAAATACATATACAATTAAACTTTAGTATTAAATCTAATGAGGAAAAACATATGTGGTAGGCATATTGTTAGGATTTCCATCACTGTATTTGCAATGAACTTCCTCATGCTACAATCTTCCATTTTCAAGGCACAAAACGTGAGGAACGTGTTGGGCATTTTGATCACTAGAGTAGGTCTCGGCGAGCCAACAAAAGACGATGGGAAAGACATTTGTAGTAAATATTTTGAAAACAATTTTAGTATAATGTAAATGTTAGGGTCCTACCGTAACCCATATTACTTTAGGAGTTAGTGATGCATTCCTTATGGTAATGTCTTTTGAATAAGGCTAATTAGTTAGTAGTCAACAATCAATGTAAAAAGGGTCACTCTATTAATTAAGACCTAGTAGGACATTGGTACTTATTAACTATTTAACCATGTCAAGTAGTTAGGGTTTTTTATCTAGGAAAACTATTTAAAGAGATATAAGGCTATGAAGGTTTTTGTCAAGAATGATTGTTTTAGAGTTATGCTCAACTGAAAGGTCTCCTAACCTTAAGAGGTGTGTGAACATTACATCCCAAATTTATTATCATAATATGAAGCTTATTTCGTGCAATATTGAGATTTCTACTATCTAATGTTTCTTGTTATATACTATAAATTTTGGTTCATTCCATCTTAATCTTTCTATATTCTATGTTGTTCTAAGTTTTAGGGCTGAAGAACACCACAAGGAGTATCAAATCCACTTCCCTGATCTGTGATTCCTCTAATATTTCATCGATTTTTTTTAGGCTATAGATGCGCTTCGATGTCTTTAAATATCTGCAAAGATCTCTAGTTCAATGGGTAAAACTGTGACTAGGGAATAATACACACATAGAAAACAATTAGTACTTAGTCATACTGTACCCTCAATTGGTACAATTGTTGGACATAGTTGTAACTCTTGTCGGTAGCCCTTCAAGTCTTTGGGGGGTCTAAAGATGCCTTATTTGTAACCTATCTCAAAAGAATCCTTGCATCATGCTGATTTTTTTTTATATATTTCTCACAACCTTTTTTTGGTGGTCTAAAAAACCCTTATTTATGACCCGTCTAAACATAATCCTTGCTTCATGTTGATTATTTTTATATACATCTCTTAGAACTCTTTTTTTGTGGACTTGGAACTCACACCTTTTTGGCACCAATGGTACACACCGGCAACCAAAGAAACCTAAGAAACTTGAGAAACCAAAGAAACATGGAGGTAGAAAACCAAAATCAATCCTAAAACCTTCAAGCTACCTTGGAAGCCATGCAATCCATGCTTTATCCATTGCTACAATCAATGGATAAGGTCAACAACAACAAGGTGAATGAAGGATAGTGACTGATGTGGTAGCTGAACATGTTGGATTTGTTCTAAAATGTGAGGATCCCACCTTTGAATCCATTGGAACTAAAGAACTACACTTACACACTCTTTTCCTCGAAAAAAGCTCATTCCTTTGAGCATAAAACTTCATGGCACCACTTTCCAAATATTGACAAGTGAAAATTTGGTGCCTCCATTTACTCTTGGTTGGTTACCCAAATGGAACATTATTTTTCCCTCCATGGTATTAATGATGACCTAGAGAAGTTAAAAATTGGGTTTTATATTTAGATTCTCAAAGATGGAAATGGTGTCAATGGTGCCATGAATCTTATCACCAGTATGTCCCTTACATGCAATTTGTTAAGATCTTTCATGAGTGTTTTTACTATGATACCAACTAGTTGGGAAGGATGGTCGAATTGTGTCACACTAGAATTATTGTTGACTATATTACAACATTTGAGCAATTGACAATCCACACAGAAGGCCTCATTGATTCTTTTTTCCAAGAAAGTTTCATCAGTGACCTCAAGGAGGAAGTTCACACACATTTAATTATGCATTGGCCCTTCACTTGGTTGGAAGCTTGCAATAGAGCTCGAGAAGTGAAATTGGTCACTAGGTTTTTTGAACCCAAAATCCGACGGCATATATGTCCAATTTTCGACATCCATTTGTCGACCATCTGACAACCTTCTTCTTGTTTAAACGTTGGCCGAAATTCGGTGGATATCCCACAATAAAATGAATCATTGGATATCCGATAGAAGCTCTTTCAATACGCTCATCGCCTATTCGACAAAGATCCTTTTTCAAGAGGTCGGAGATCCGATGACTACCACTTTATAAGAAGTTGGATCTTAGACGACTACCACTTTATAAGACGTCAGATATCCGACGGCAATTCCATGTAAAAATGGTCAATATCCAACGTTCTTAACCGTCGGTGATATGGAAATAATGTCGGATATCTTAGAGGGAGAAGTCGGATATCTGACGGCAATTCCATGTAAAAATGGCTGAAATCCGGCGTTCTTAGCTGTCGATGGTATGGCAAGAATGACGGATATCCTAGAGGGGGAATTTGGATATATGATGGAAGTTCCATGTAAAAATGGCCGAAATCCGACGTTCTTAGCCGTCGGTGGTATGGAAAGAACGTCGGATACCTTAGAGGGGGAAGTCGGATATCCAATGACAATAGTATAATTTAAAAAAAAAAAATACACTATTATGTTGTGATCAAATTTGAATGGTGGGTCTTAAGACTTGCTGCATGTTTGAGTCTCGACAATATACCTTTTATATTGAACTATAACAACAAAATAAGTTTGTTAATGGCTCAATTTGCGAAAATTATAGATACATGAGTAATTAAGAGCTCGAGGCTCTATAATTTGATGTGTTTTTTACCAACCCACGATTCAATGAATTCGTAGTCAGTGGCATGAAATTTAAGTTATCTAATGAAAGAATTAATGTATCTACCTCTATCTCAAAACTATTTTCCATGTTGATGCGGGCCACTGCACTCCTTATTGTCTTACCAAAAGGAATGAGAATGAGGAAGAAGACTTAAAATTATGGACTTCACCATCAAAGAAGCCTTACAATCACATTGGTAATTCACCATCAAAGAATCCTTACAATCACATTAGTAAGGAGTGATAAGAAGATCACAACAATCCAACGTGTCAAATCTCAGATGATAGTGCCAATTAAAGACTTAAATGGTAAATTTAATATAAGACTTACTTATAGTTGTCTCTTACTTGTTGCGTACACATTTGATAATTTATGGTTGTCTCTGTGGCTTGACCCAAATGATATTATAAGGTGAGGAGGTGCATGCATAATAATCGTTAGTTATCACTATCCGATGAGGATTTAAATGGAAGATGATGTATATAGTTAGTATTTAATTCATACTTCCTTATTTATATAATGTACTCATGAGAGGATAAAGTATCATAGATGATTCTTTTTCTTGACAGTAAATGAAATGTCATATGCAATACCTCCTCATACAATGATTTTTTAAGTATTAATATTGATATGATTTGACTTCATGTGAACATGGGAATGCGACAAATATAAATAATGCCAAAATTATTAACCAAGATAAGTTCATATAATTTGAACCATAAGATGACAAAACAATGGAATGAAGGAATGGTGATATAATTTATGATTACCATTCATTATACTTTCCAATCAACACACAATCCAACCAACTAAGCAAATTCCACAATAACCAATTGTATGACCTCTAGGAAACAAGAGCTAGCCTACTAGCTTTCATATGACCACCCACAAATTGTAGCTATCTTCTCAATGATGTGTTTTGATTGGTGAGGTTGGTACCATCTCTAGCTCAAGGAAATTGCATGTGTATGTCACCTCTATTTCAGCAAACACTAGTTACATTTCATCTCATGGCTTTATGGCCATCCAATAATTTACATAGTTGGGCTCTTGTGTGTCCTCACCTACTGGCTAGAAAAAAACACCTTTGTGAGTGGAATTTCAATAAGATATAGACCAAGTTGGGGGTAATGGGAAGAACGAATGTCCTTGTCCCTTCCATTTATCATTCCCAACATTCTCTCCTATTATTATTATTATTTGTTTCTATCTCTTTTTTCTTTCTTACATTTTCTTTCTTTATTATTGCATTATATTTCCTTGTTTTCCACTTTCATTAATAGTCTAAATTGCTTATATGTACTGAGTGTTACAACCATTCAAGTTGTTTGGATCCATTTTAGATCTCACCTCCCTATTGAGAGACTTTCTGTTCATTGAAATATTTAAATGAAACCAACTCTAGATCAACATACCTTTTGTTTGCTTCTTTGGAACATGGATCTAACTCTGGCTCCTAGCTATAGCTTTGGCTCCAGCTCACTGTTCTACTAGTTATGGCTATGGTTCTAGCTCTAATTCTATCTCCACTTGCTCCCATAGTGCAGAAGTATACTCACTAATGGTCGACTCTAAGCAATATTCATATTCAAAATCTTCAATTACAATTCATTCCCATCTTTGGTGTGCAAGTATCTCTTCATTATTAGAATTGGATACAATCCATCTTGGAAGTAAATGATAATCAAGTCAAATTCAGGTCTTGTCTTATTCTGTAAGATCCCAATAAGCATATTCCATCATGCAATAAGTCAACTAAATGAAGTGTGGTATGCCCTCTTTTGCTAGGATCAATTTTTTATGACATGGAAATGATTCTCCAATGATTTCATCTCACTCAAAATGAAAGAGAAGGGTAAGGATAATGGTTCCAATGCATCATTTACTCATCCTTTGAAGCTGTGGAAACTCAAAATTGGTTATGAGGAGCAACCAAACATCACAACAAGCTCCAAGAAATTGTCAAAATTTAGATGACAGGCGAGTGTGTTGTAGAAAGGCAACATCGTAGCCATTCATTGAGCTCCTCTCTGTTTCAAGAATAATTTAATATCCTGTACTGAACAGGGACAACCACGTGAAGGTGCAATCTCTTATGGCCCCTCCCCCCCATCACATAAGTCTCAATTCCCCATACTCAATGCATGTACTTGAAAAAAAAAATTACGTGCAAATGCATGCATATTTCATCATAAACAAACATCTACCATTCATTCAATAAAGGCTAAAATTCATTAAACCATTATTTCATTCAGTCAACACATTCATTCAATAAAATATAATATTCAATAAACCATTCATTCATTCAGTGAACACATTCATTCAATAAAAGATAACATTCAATAAAGGTAACAGTTTACTACACTGAATCATTAAACCATTCATTAAATTGTTCATTCATTCATGAGGCCAAAAAACATGGACGACATTTTACTATAAAAAATAATTAGACAATATTTTTCAGTCACTTATTTTTAATTCTTTTCTCTTTAGTACAAAATCTCTAAGAAGAACATCTTCTAGACCTTGTACTCCAGTTCTTGGTTCTTCATCAGCTTGTTGTGATGTCTGCATTCTAGAGTGCTCTTGACGTGGACTTTGTGGCAAGGTGTTCGGATTCACTGCAACAATGTGAAAATGTTGCATCGATATATTTTGCTATTGTAATGACAAGTATTTCATTTAAAAAAAACATTACAAAGTTATTTTTTTACCTGTTTTGGCCACATCATGTTCTTCATTTTCCTGTCCAGGCTCAACCTTTACAATGTGACCCTCTACATGCTCTGCAGTTGAAATATGGAGAAGTACAATTAATGTTGACCATCTACAATGCTATATATAAAATCGTAGCATATGAATAAATTCATTACTATGATTTGAAGCATGATCTTTGATTTGTTGTTGTCTCTCCTCAACATTAAGGGGATCATTGCTTTCTTGCTCAAAACAAAGTCAATATTTTATGTCAATTATTTATAACGAATAGATTGCACAAGTAACAAATCTTCATTAAACTATATAGATTTTATATAACTTTGCACCAGATGGATCAGTACCAGAAGCCTTTGTTTGCCCAGACAAGCTTTTTCGGCGTTCAACAATAGATCCAAAGTCGTGCTGGAAACCAAGCTTCAAGTCTTCCTCAGTGGGCACTTCTTTGAATCGGTCAGCCTGCATATTTGCATAACCTCGTTAATTTACATTTTGCAGTGCAATAAAAGGAAAAATAATTTTCAATTTATTATTTGGATGCATTATTGGTTTTTCGAAACCTACAAATCATGCTGCCAAATTGGAATAACCACCAAGACCAAGCTTGTGCTGACCAATTTTTTCTAGTCTTGCCTTTGTGGCCATTGATGTGTCTGTCAGCCTATGTAAGTGTTGAAATAGGTTAGATGTTCCAAATTCGATATAGAAATCAATAAAAATAAGGTTTAGAATTGCATTGTGGAAAGTATTGCATACCTCCATGTGCTTGGTGTTACCTTTCCTTCTTTTCTCAGCCCCCTCTCATTTCCATCATCCACTAGAGCTTTCCACTCTCTTGTTGGAATCATGGGAGGGTGCTCATACCTAGGGTTTTTTTCTAGGTGAACCCTATATTTGTCTCAGACAATCTTCATATGTTGTCCAACCTTTTTTAGGACCGCGGCTTGATTGAAGGTCTCATTGCCGAACATGCCAACCAACTGATTAGTGATCTCATCATTTAAATTTTTCGGTTGTCTATCCCACCTTGTGCGGATTGTGTGCTCGAAGATCTCCAAGGACAAATCATTCATATTTTTATAAAAAGCATCATTTCTTGCAAAACAATCGTGCCATGATCATAATTAGTTGGAAAAAAATGTTTTATCGGTATATTACAATCAAATTATAAACACTAGGCTTGCTCAATGTATATTTACCCAGGATCTTCTCTATCTTAATTGGGACAGGATATTTTTCCACCAAAAATGTTTTCTCGATTGTTCCCGTGCCAGTGACACGGGAAGATCCTGGAAATGCAGCTTCGACAATATCAATACTAGGAGGCTCGGTGTCGACCCCTTCTTTCGGGCAATCTGGTTTGCATCAATCACTAGCAGCCAGTGCGCTCACAGCTTGGGTTTGAGGTGTTTTGGAACGTGTTGCCGACTGTTCGTTCGACAACAACGACGAAGGAGTCGATGCAAGTGGAGTCATTTGGTCATAATGCGACTTCCCTCCATGAGAAGCACTGGGGCCAACACCACCTTGACAACTAGTATGTGCTCTCAGATAATTCTGTAAATACAAACCAGATTTTATAAGTTCACTATCAATAAAAGTGAAAATTATAAAGTTATAAATGAATTATATTATGATTCAAGATTCTGCAACTTACTTGCAAGGTTTCCATTCTCTTATTCAACACTGCAATCCTGGCTTGAATCGCGTATGTCTACGGAATTTGGAATAGCAGACGCATAAGCTCTACACTAAGCTTTTCGAAGATGTTTTGTACCATCTTAATCGGGTCTATAGTTGGACCAATTATGTCAGCATCTTTTAACAGCTCAGCCACTTCAAGATCTATTGAATGCTGTGATGTTGTTTCATACAACAATTCTTTGGTCAGCAACAAAAATATATAAAACACTATTGAGTTCTATCATGATACATTCCTAAAATTATATTAACAAAACATATCTATCATGATAGATTCCTAAAATTACAACTAGGATTACTTGATGCCTGGATGATGGTGTCGTCTGATCCACAGTTGTGGACTTGCCCTGATCATCCAGCCCCTGCAAAAAAGTAGAAAACATTATCATAACGAAACCAATATACACACGAAAAATACGTAACAAAATAAACATTATGCTATGTATTATATTGGTACATATCAAATGAATTATACATGCAACCTCGAGGATAAAGGATCCACTCATTGAATCAATGGTCATAGGTGACCTACCCCGATTTGCTAATAGCTAGGAGATGCCCCTTACAAAACCCTAAATAAAAACATAGCGAAAATTACCTAAACAAAACCAAAATACTCAATGAAAGAATATAATAACAAAACATCTTGACGTATAATTTAAATTGTACAATTCTGCATCAAATATAGATAACATTATATAAACCAAACTAATCTACTAATGAAAAAACAAAGCAAAAAAATACTCTTTTTTCTTATTTTATTTTTACTATTAAAAAGATGTATACCTGCTCCCTCGAGGAAGTTGTAGTCCTCTGACCATCTGCTGGCAGGGATTTTCCCCGATCACTAGCCTACGAAGTAAATATAGAAAATTTAAACGAAATAAACTAACAATAAATACTTAAGATGTTAAATTCATTAATATACGGTTGGGTAAATTGTTATATGTACTACTCCCATAGCAACCATGTTTGTATCTACTCGATTCAAATTGTAATTAATAAGCAACTCTTCCCTTGCAGATATTGATTTAATGGCACATACAAAAACACGATTTCCTTCACGCCCCTCAAATTTGCAGTTGGGTTGATTAATTGTAGACCCTGGTTGTGTACTGTTTAGAAAACCCACAATATTCCCTGTGGCCTATGGCCTTCCGTCAATGTACAACGTTGCTCCCTTATTTTGATCTTTGTCTTTCAACTATAAATAGTTTGCTGACAATCCATATCTACGCATACTTCGTGTATATTGGACTAGGCGCATCCAATCTTTGTAGTTGTAATAGGGTCCAACATACTCCATCAATTATGTACATGTGTCGTAACCGACCTTTATGCCATCCATGCAAAACAACCCCAAACCATGTAATGACGATGGTGCAATTCGATATATCCTCTCGTTCACACAAAACTATGTGTTCGGTTGAGGAAGATCCTTGGGTACCCATTGTTTCACTAAATGTTTGTACCTCAAGGGCACCTCAACGTCGCCTATTGTCTCATCATCATATGAACATGATCCCCCTTGAGCGCAAAAAAATTCCATGTGTTTATGGAATTTTCTTTCGGTCTTTTGACATCTAGTTGATAAAACTCTTGTAGACCTACTGGATGATTCACTTTCCTCTAGCCTTCCTAAACTCCCCTCACTCAAGGAAAACAGATCTGACAAATACCTATTTGTCTCTACCTGCACCATCGGAAAATTTTATATAGGACCACAAGGGATATCACTCTTAAAAGGTGACGTGTAGCGCCTTTTATAAGGTGACTTGTACCTCATTCCCTTTCTCAAAATGTAGGCATTCAAGTGATGAGGAAGAGGATCACTTTATCTTTCTTAGGAGTAGAAATTCACACAACTATGAGTTGTATTTTATTGCTCCTTTGGGTCTTGAGTCCCATATCACACCATCTAACTATCTTTGTCGTCATAGCCCTAAAGTCTCTCTCATCCCATCAGTTTGGGTTCATCACCTCGGTAATTGAATTACACTCACATTTAGTAAGATATTTATATTTAGCAATAGTAATATAAAATAAAAATAACTAACCATTATGGAAAACTTCTAAATTTTTTTTATGAATTTCAAAACAAAGATCTTTGAGGTGGTTAATAAGTGTTCACAAATATTCAAAAACAATATTTTATATAACGTTGTGAAACTTGTATATTCTTATTCAAAATCTAAACATAAATATTCTTAAGGAAAAGGATGAACTCATTGAATATTGGAAACACATGGGTAGTTTTGTAATCAAGCATGGTCTTCTTAGAGGATTCCCTCTAAGATAGGAAATACCTCCATCTATGTCCTTTCCTTTGACCACTCTTCCCTTGTCCTATATATAAGATAAATGTTTCTGTGAACATATGTGAATAACTCTTTAGCGCTGCTCCCAACTAATGCTGCCTTTGGACAATTACTCGTAATCTTGACTGATGGTATTGATTGCATAACATAAATTTTCAATCATACTGACACAAAGAAAAGTAGGGCTTTATTTATATTATCACGACATAGTTACAAAGACTCAAAGAGTTTTCTGATGTCTTCTTTTAGTGCTCGGCCAAGAGACAAAGCATACTTCCTCAAGATTTATACTTAAGGAAGTATCAAGTTTCTGCTGCAATCTAATACAACAAGGGCCAACCACCGAGCATGCTGATGTATTTGTAACTTCGGAAGATATTCTCCAATGTATTACATTTGTACTTTATTGTATTCTTGATGGAGATGTATTACTCCTCCAAGCAGAAGTGTCATCATTTGTATTTGGAAGTGTCACAAGTTACATTGTAAGTGTCGTAACTTATATTTGATGGGTTATTAGACCACCTTAGAGGGGTCGGCCCAGTGTAGGTTAAAGGGTTATTAGACCACCCTAGTGGGGTCAGCCTAGTGACAAATGGTAATGGGTTATTAGACTCTCCTAAGGGAGGTCAGCCTAGTTAGAGTTAAAGGTAGGTCAAGTCATTGTATAAATAGAGAGTGTGACTCTCTCATTCTATTCATTCACTCACTCACTTACTTCTCATTAGTGAGAGAAAGGAGGAGTGCGCACAAGTGGAGGAGGAGAAGCTGTTGGGAGACTATCTCATGTTTTGGTGTTTGATCTTTGTGATCATTGAATTGTTGCTCATTTTATCTCTAAGGAAGTTGCAAGGTTTTTCACCTTCTTGGTTTTCCCCGGTGAAATGCTTTGTGTCTCTTGTCTCTTGTCTCTTATGTTCGATATGTTGTGCATGTTGTTCTTTCACTTAAGATCCTAGATCATATTGAATTAAATGATGAAAAACTAACATGGTAAACCACTTATACTATCAAACGAGAACTCGACACAGTTCTTGTTTTTCTCTCTCCTAATTTTAGTAGCATTTTTTAGCTCCATTTCAAAAAGGGGTGATACCAGTATCACACATTTTCATTTAGTTGTTGTTTTTACCTTCATTTCAAAAAGTGATGCTATTGGTAGCATGCTTATTTTTTTTAGGGATAAATTTACAACTTTTTCGAAACCTCGTCGAGTTTTCTTGCAATAAAAAACATAAATTGACCATGATTTGAAAAATTGGTGTTTTCGGTAGCAATCAACTCTTAATCGAGGGCTAAAATTACATCTTGATTGACATTGTTTCCTTAACAACCGATGCCGTTAGAACAAATAAACAAAAATCAATCTCCGACTCGAAAATAAGTGTTACAAATAACATTCATTTCCTTTATGGAGCTTCATTTTCCTCAATTTTGATTATTTTTTATTTTTAAATAAAAAATTTAACAAATAAAACCTTATGAAAATATTAAAATAAATAAATGAATAAATAAATAAACCTTAAAAAAACATGTCAATTAGAAAAAAAATTAAAGAAAAACTAATAAAAACAATAATTAAATAATCAAAAGTTAAAATTTAAATAATCAACAATCAAAAGATTAAAAAACTCAATAAAAAAGTTAAAAAAAATAAAAATAAAAATATAAAAAACAATAACAAAGAATACACTTTTTTTCCCGCAAAAAAAAACATACTATTGATATTCATACTCGAATCAAATAGTACATGATTTCAGTATTTCTACTGTCCAAATATCCACCTCCCCCAGCAAAGAGTATTTCAGAAAGCTCAAAATTATACAAAGTAAGCCAAAAACAGACATAGAATGTCCTTGGCAATGCAGAAAACTCAAAAATAGATATATAAATATCTTTCACATAACCAACAAGATCAACTAAAGAAGTAATAGCTACCAGAGTCAATCAGCTGATTCTCAAATATTTCTTTCCAATATAAGTATGCTTCTTCACCAACCAATGCATGTTTAGAAAGTAGGTCAGCCTACACACTATGTTCTCTAAAAATATGTTCCAAGGTGACCACCCCCAACTTATGAATTTCAGCCTTTGTTCTTTCACACCAAGTAGCCAAATTTAATACATTAAGTTCAAACTCCCCCTTAGCCCACTTTATGGTCACTCGAGAGTCACCAAAAATCTTAACATTCATCAACCCAAAATTATTAGCCACTTTTGCAACGCACCATAAAGCCAAAAGTTCAGCTTTCATGTTAGTACCTCATCAACATTTCATCTTAAGTGTGAAATAGTGCTCCTGATTGAGAAAAATTAGACCACCTACACCACACACCCCCATATTAGCAGCACCATCAAAAAAAAAAAACGGCTCTATAACCACAAAATCAAACTGCCCAATGTTTCTATGAGTCGTGGATTTCTCCTCCTTTTGGAATTTCAGATATTGACTGATAACAGTTTTGGTTGAATTTTCCGGGTATGGTATGGTATCCTAAAAAATAGCCTTATTTCTAATTCCCGAGACCACACAACATATGAAAATAGGAAGGGTCTTATGTTCTTTACACTCCAACCTCCACTGTTGCAGAGAGGTAGCAATATTTTGACCTCCCCATCTAGCCTTTATGTCCAAATTCTGATAAAATTTGCTCCCAAAGTTCCAAAGTAAAGGAACACTCCATAAATAGATGCAAAAAAGTTTCCAAATTACTTCTACATAGTATGCACTCACTAGGACCAATCCATCCCATTAAAATGAGATTCTCCCTAGTCTTCAACCTTTCCTAAAGAACAAACCAAAAGAAACATTTCAGTTTAAGTGGAAAATGCCACTGCAAAATTTTTCCATACCACCATTGTCTAGGAAAGATACACCTCCTTTTAATCATGCAACTATAGGTCGAGCTAGCTGTAACAATACCAAAGGCTTCTTTCCCTTCCCACACCACTTTAACTACAACTGAATTGAGACAGTTACCAGTAGCATTTAGACTATGTATATAGTGCTGCCATTCCACAGCAATATCTAGAGATAACTGAAGATCAACATTCGAAGACCAATAACCTGTATTACAAACATTTGCAATAGAAATCAGAGTATAGTATCCAGTTGCTTTGAGTTTATTTAACAGATTAGAAGATAAGATATATGAATCTTTCATCCCCACTATGGGATCAACTCCAATAGCAACTTCCTCCACACAACAAACATTGCAACATAATTCAAATTCCAACCATTTATATACTTTCATGAGTCCATTCCAGATTGGTGAGATGCCTCTCACTTTCTTAGCTGGGGACCTAAGCCAATGCGAGACCTCCATCTTAATATACTTATGATGAATGAGTTTCGACCAAAGTGTGTTGCCAAAAATAGCACGCCACAAACTCTTCAATCTCAAAGCCTTACTGAACACAGTCAAATATTTTATACCCCAACCTCCAACTTCCGAAGATAAAGAAATTTTCTCCCAACCAATCATCACTAGGTTGTTCTTATTGAGACCACCCGTCCATAAGAAGTTAAACATAAGCCTTCTCAGAGAATTAATCACAGAATAGGGAATAGGCAATAATGAGAACCAATACATCGGGGTTCCCATCAACACTGACTTAACCAAGGTTAATTTACCTCCAATTGATAGTAGACGATATGTCCAGTTGGATATCCTGTTCCCAAACTTTTTAAGTAGCCAATCCCAATCTTTTATTAGATACCCATTAGGCTTAATATGGAATCCGAGATAGGTAAAACCATCATTGATACTACAGAACTTATAAGGCAACAAGGACTGTACCTCCAGAACCCAATCCTCATCAATAAGATTACCAAATATGTAGGATTTTTTCATACTTCCACACATTCCATAGGCTTTACAAAATACAGAGATGATATCCTGGAAATATCTCCATTCCAATAGTGAATCTAAGCAAGCTAAAAGCACATCGTCCACGAACAAGACATGTGTGATATAGAGATCCTTGGTGATTTTAATACTAGAAATTTTACCATCAATTTTTTCTTGAATAATCAATCTACTTAGCCCCTCAATCACCAAGAGAAACAACAGTGGTGATATTGAACATCCCTGGCGGATGCCTCTGGAACAGCTAAAGAAAGATGTAGGAGCCCCATTCACAAGAACCACAATATTTGTAGTATCCACACAAGTCATGATCCATCTAATAGCCAAAGCTGGAACACCTATTTGAATCAGAACTAACCGAAGAATATCCTAGTTAACTCTATTGTATGCTTTCTCTAAGTCCATTTTAAGAAGAATGGCTTTTTTCTTTTTGCATTTTACTGAATGTAAAACTTCCTGTGTAATACCCACTGCATCATGAATTTGTCTATCCTATGAAAAACCAAACTGTTCCTTTGAAATAAACTTTGAGAGAACCGGCTTAAGCCTCCCAGCAATGATCTTAGAAACAATCTTATAAACCAAATTGCATGAGGCAATTGGCCTGAAATCTCCAAAATGCTTTGGGTCATTCACTTTAGGGATTAAAGTTATAAAAGTAGAGTTTAATGCCCTAGACATATAGCCCTCCTTCCGAGTGAAATCCACCATCCTGACAATCTCTTCCCCCATTATATCAAAGAAATGTAAAAGCAATTCCACAGTCCAGCCATCCGGTCCTAGACTTTTTTCCTTTGCAAAAAGTTTTAGTGTCCTCTCCACCTCTTCCAAGGTAACTTCCCAACATAATTCCTCAGCCGAATCATTATCAAAGAATCTTGGATAATTTTTGACCACCTGTAGCTGTGAATCTATATCACAAGTAGGATCCACTGAGTAAATTTTGCTGAAGTGTTTCAGTGCCAAATGCTGCAGCTCATGTTGACCAGAGACTTCATTCCCCGAATCATCTGATAAATTCCAGATAGAATTGTTATTTCTTCTAGTCAAAGCAAATGTGTGAAAGAACCTTGTATTGCTATCACCGAAATTAACCCAAAGAGCTATTCTCTTCTTTCTCCATTCCTTTTCTTCCCTGAGAAATATATCAGCCTTCTCCGCCTCTAGTTTTTTAAGTAAATCAAAATTCATACTATCCAAAGGCCTTACCAAATTGAGATTGTAAAGATCTTGTAATTGATCCTCAACCAACAATAGCTTCTACCTATCCCTCTACTTCCTCATATGAATCCAACTAGTAACAATTTGCTTAAATTTCTGCAATTTTTGACAGAAATTGTCCACCGGATTAAGCTCACTATTATTGCAAAGATTCTGCCATCCCATCTTAGCAAAATGCACAAAATCATCTTGGCTCAACCATGAACTATCAAATTTAAAAGGAAATTTCTGCAAATAAACACAGTCATCAATTTGGAAGAAAACTGGTCAGTGATCATAAATCTTATCCTTCCCAACCCAAGTTTTGTATTTACCAACTGAGTGAAGCAGTGATTCATGAACCAGAAATTTATCCAATCTCTTATGAATCCCATCCTGCCCGCTTCTGCCATTAGTCCAAGTAGGAGTGTTCACCCCTGTGACCACATCAATTAAATTGTTATTTAATAGAAACTCGGAAAAGAAGTCAAAAGAACATCCATCTTAGCTTTAGAACCCCAGATATCTTGTGCCAATCTGGTAAAGTTCAAATCCCCCACCACCATGATATTCTCCATCAATAAAATCCTGGATGACTGCAAACCCATCCAAAAATCCTCACGATTTTTGTAAGGAGCGTAACAATTTAAAATATTGATATGCAAATCATTCAATTTACAGATCCCTTCCATCAGGAGTCCCCACCGAGTCTTATACACATAAAATGAGTAAAACCGAGGATCCCATGCTACCAGTAACCCACCTGACAGTCCATCCAAACTAATAGCCGAAATCTCTGACCCGGGAAGAATACTAGCAACTTTCGAAACAACTACATTATCAACACACATAGTTTCTTGCAGAAGTAAGATATTAGGGCGAGTAGTAGCAATGAGGTTGGAGAGGACCCTAGCTCGCACAGTCGACCCCAACTCGCAGATATTAAGAGTATAAAAAGACATTAGGAACCCAATTTATAGGGGGAAATTGCTCCAAGGCCCCCAATATTTATCAGACTCCACCAAACCTCCACCCGAATAAATAATCAAATTCTCCCTAGAAGAATCATCAATCTTAGTCGAAAGATGCGCCACATTATTCTCAAGACAAGACATAATACGATCAGTGACAAACATAGCCTCCACAGCAGGATCAGCAACATCCCCCAACACCTTTCTACCTTTCCGGCAAGGTTTCCTACGAGTAACATTCTGAAAACGACCGCTATTGTAGGATTGAACCCTAGGATTTGAAGAGGGATTTTTAGAAAAAATAGGCAATGGCGAGAGAATATCAGTCTTATGTGAAGTCCCATAACCAGCTTCACCCAAAATAGTGGTATCATCCCCTGAAAAGGCCCCTACTTCCATATCCCCCAAATCCCCACTAACCAAACCAGAGGGCTCATTATGCACAGTAATCGGGTCATCTACAGAACCTTTAGACATCCCCACATCCAAACCCTTATTCAAAGTATAATTAGAAGCTAGGTTAATGGGAGCTAAATCCCCCCTTGAAGAAAAAGATTCCCTAAATAGACCTCTACAAACCCTGGACTTCCCAGAATTATGGCAAACATCAGATTCCATAAACCCACCCTTACCTAAATGCAAAATAGTATCCCTCGATGCCAATTTCCTATCAAGGATAGTCTCGGCAGCCTGAATACATTCTAATTTGTCATCTGGAATAACAGGGATAGGCGAACCGAGTTTAGGAGATAACTTACCCGGAGATGCATGAGGTTCCAGAGTAGCAGCATTCCAATTCGAATGTAAATGCCCTAAAGCATAAGAAATGACCGATGGCATCTTCAGAGGGGTGATAGACTGTAAATCCGGACAATGTGAGCGAATGTGTCCCATCTTCAGGAAAAAATGTCAATGGAAAAGAATTCTAAAGTAATCAAGACGCTGCCCGCCACACCCTCTCACCCCAATGAAGTTCAATCTCAGCAGGCAAACCTAGGGCCATTTCGAACTCCACCATAACTTTAGTAGACCTCCTGTCAAACCCAAATAGTGATTTGTTGTCAAGCCGGATGAACCTTCCTACCGAATTTGCAATCCCAATCAGTATATTCTCTGTCCATAGCTCGATCGGCAACCCATGTATTATGAGCCAAAGATGTCTAAACTGTTGTTTATCCTTCAATGGATCAAAGGACAAATGCCACTTCTTGAGGCAGAAGGACCCCTCCTTAAAACACCAAAACCTCTTAAGGACCAAACCCACATGTTCTGGTTTCAGAAAAATAAACATTACCCACCGATTTAACAACTGCATGACCCTGGGCATATCCCCACAGATAGGATACCAATTCTTCCGAACCCAGCCCACAATTTCGAGCTGGTCACCACCAGTAAACTCTAGTCACTCAACAACAGCCCGGGAATGTGACATCTTAATCCGCTCTAGGTTAGTTTCAACCAGGATGGAGTAGTAGTCCAGGCCCTCCCTAACTTTCAGAGTTTTGTTTGTCCTGTGCTTCCGAGCCTTCTCCCCCGTGAAACGGCTCGACCAAGGATGGGAGTGAAACGTATTTTCTTGCCGCGATCTGAACTCCACCGAACGGAATGAATGGCATCCCTCCTCTTTCCTGTAAACCCCTGCAATAGAAAGTGGAATACCATCTATAATCCTGGGATGTTTCATCGAAACCCAACAACCAAAAGACTGGCAGCTGCCAGTCTAGGGGCCACCTAGATCCCACTATGCCGTTAGAAGGAAAGGAAAAGGTGCCTGACAGCCTGTCCGAGGACCACAACACTTAGAACCAATGACACCACCAAATGTGAAGGAAAACAGACGACCAACCAGTAACAAGGAGAGATCCAGCTAGCCCCACCAAAATAGCAAGAGATAGAAACTGATAACAATCCACAAAAATAGCAGAAAATGTGCGATAACCTCCAACCGAAAATGACAACAAACCAAATAAACTTCCCACTTTTTTGACTTGGCTGGTACTAGGTTGGCCTCGAAGGGCCAACTGAACTCCAAGAGTTTGTTGCCAAATTTAGTCAGCCTCTACCAACACAATCACGCCATACCTATAGAAAAAACACAGATCCATCGATTCCAACGGAACCCTAAACCTAGCCATCTCCAAGTATATCACCCTTAGAGTTCAGACCTAACCATCAGAATCCACTATAGTAATAACAAAATTAAAACATTAAAAAACTAAATAAAAAGTTAAATTTTTTTTTTTAAATATTAAAAAAACAATAACAAAGAATACAATATAGTAATAAAAAAATTAAAACGGAGAGGAAGGATGGGAGGTATCGCGCCGCTCATCCTCTCCCCCCTCCGCCACCCTCCCGCCACCACTAAACCTCCGCCCTCCACTCCACTCCACTCCACTCACCACTCCACACCCCCTCACGTTTAACTACCCACACCCATTCCTCATGCCCTTTAATTAGTATACTACTTCAGGACTTAGTTTTATATTTAAGTTTGTATTTTTTGTTTTTTTATTATTTAATCTTTAGGTTTTTAAAGTTTGGTTATTTGAGTTTTGATTTTTTTGTTTTTGTTTTTGGTTTTTTATTATTTAATGTTTAGTTTTTTAGAGTTTGTTTTTCTTTTTAATTTTTTTGTGTTTGGTGTTTTTTAATATTTTAAAGAGTTTGAATACGGTTAATAAAATTAATAATATGGTTTAAGAATATGTGTAAGTTTAATGTTTTTTATATAATGTTATTTTTGTATCGTTTATAAAAATTAAAAATTTTAAAATATTGTTTTATATGTTTTTTTGGGTTGGTTTAATTATTATTTTTAAATATTGTTTTTAAAAGTGTTTTTTTGCCTTTTTTTTTTTCTATTTTGTTTTGTTTTCAATTATTTTAATTGTGTTTTTTTTTTTTTTTTTTTCTTGTGTGTTTTTTAAATATTTATATTCATTGTTTTTTCAAAATTTGTTTATTTAGGTTTTATTAGAGATCAAAGAAAATCAAATGTAATTGCACTTTAAGGAAAAAAAGGTGACATTGGTGGCACCTCTTTACAATTTGGGGGTGATTTTAGGGTTTTGATTGCAGTGGCACAGATTGTTCAAACAAGGTTTTACACAATATGTGATTTTAACTCTGGATAAAAATGAGTGTGATTCTAGGATATTCTAGGAGAGCCACTTTTTAATTTGGGGGTTGATTTATGGTTTCGATTTCAATGATGCTTCCGATGGTTACCAAAAAGTTGAAATTTTAGCACTGAAATGAAACATGGTGCTACCAGTATCACTTATTTTCGATTTGGGGTTTTTTTTATGTTTTTTACTCAAAAATATGATTTTTTGTGGTTAGAGTTCTCGTTCTTTGTATATAGTTCTCGTTTCATAGTATAAGTGGTTGGTATCAAAGCTAGCCCAAAGGAAGGCATTGTATGGCATTTACGAAACTTGTTGCACTTGCGACAAATTGGAAGCTAGGTCTTGGTATAGTAAACACCAGTCATCATGGCACTTTTGCTATAAATCAGTTTTGGCGAAGGTTCAGGATCTGAAACTTTTACAAGACGAAGATGAAATGTTCATGTACCTTTTTTCCAAAGTTTAGCCTCATATTCATTGTACTTTGTGAGATATGATTCGTACAAGTTAGGGTTTTTGCCTCTTCCATAATGTAGCCCTAAATAGGTGACCTAGGCACAAAGGTCATATCTCGGGATAGGAAGCTCCAAATGGAATTTCGTAAAAAGTGACATTTAGGGAATGGAATGTAGTTTCACAAGTCCGGGTTTCAGAGGTCGAGGTTGAAATAGTGACATGTGGCACTCTGTACAATTTTTCTATGTTGTTTCATCCCATAAACAGGTCACGTTGCAACACTTGGCATATCTCTCTCTCAGAGAATCCATTAAAGCTCAGATCTATGCGGTTGGAAATATGACAGTTCATTTTACCACAAGTTGAAGTTTTAGACCTTGAGGATCTGAAATTTCAGAGATACATCAAAAACAATATGGCATATATTTTTGTCCAAATAGAATTGGATTCTGAGAACTTTCATTTTTGGATCGTCATTGCTGCGGGAAATTAGGGTTTCTTCAAAAGTTGGAATTTTTGGAATATGAGACCACGGTTGGATGCTCCTCATCAAAATTGAAATTTAGATACGAAGATCAAATTTTTTGGTTGGGTAGAACCTCGGGCTCTATCAAACCCTAGTTCAGGATTTTGACCAATAAACCAGAATTTGACAGAAGCTGCAGATCCGAAACTTGCAGGTCAATTTTGGACGGTCAATTTTTGGAGTTTTCAAAATATGAGCACACTAGCTTGCTCACCTCAGTCAATTCCATCTCCCTGTCCTGTCAAAAGTTTGAAATTCCAAGTTTGGATTTTTAGGGTTTCTCTGTCAAACCCTATCAAGCTCCAGATCCAGATTCAACAAATCCAGTGTATAGGATTGGGTTAATCCTAAGAAGAGAATTGGACACCTACATAAGTTAAGAAGTTCCAGTTCCAAAGGGAGATGAGGATAAGGCCTTACATAAGAATACTACAAGTAATCCTGACAGGTATGACTTGAGGAGATATAGGTATGTTTTGAAATATGTTCATGATTAAGTTTATGATATGTTTGTATTCATATTATTGAGGTTAGTACAATCTTGATTAATTTTAGACTTTTCTTATCACCTTAGTAAAAGTATGAATGCATGTGAATGATATAAGGAATTCATTGATTAGGGTTATGACACTTATGATTGTACTAATGCACTGTGGTTTTCTATGAGGATGATGTTGTCCGCTAACATGAAAGGTACATCAAGAAAGACAAATCAAGTTGTAGATCAAGAACATATGACCATGGTGACATGAAGACAAAGACTCATCCATAGCCATTGATCACATAGAAGCTCTACTTACGAGGTATGTATTATTTGGTTCTACAATGCTTAACTTATGAGATGTGTAGGTTACTAGCACAAAGTCTCTAAATCATTGAAGAGAACAAAGAAGATATTGTTTGTGTATGTTAGACATAACTAGCAAACATGATAATCCAGGTATTTTTTTCCTATATCAAGTTAGAATCGTACCTTGTGTTAGGATCTTATATAAGTATATCTTTGTATGATTATTCATGAAGTTATAAGTTTGAGTAATCATGGGTTTGTGCATATTATGCTTCTTAGTTTGATTAATGATATGACAAACTAGAAGAGTCCTATAGTCAAAGAAGTCATCCTTGAAACCTTGAATACTAACACTTGTGACAAATTACCTGTGTATGAAATGATCATGACCATACATATTTAGAATCATAATGCTTTGATAGTATTGAGATTATACTAATGCATGTATGATTATGTATGAGATCTTGAGGATGACACAATGATGACACTAGTGCACACTTAAGCATGCATAATGGTCTAGGATGGATAGAAGTTCAAAGACATATAATCATGATGATATCATAAAGAAAGAAAAGATCAAGAGGGAGCACACTCCAGTAGTTCTTGCAAGGAAGCACAGATTGAGAGGGAGTCCACCCAACAACCAAACAAAGATAAGTATTTGAATTGTCATTTATTATATATTTGATTACTTAAATGATGTTGTTCAGTTATGTACATACTTATGTTCCTAGATTTAGGATGTATATTATGCATTTTAGAAAAGTTGCATTAATGAACAAGATACTACTAATATAGTAATGGGTAAGTGGCCTATGGTACTATACAACATTCCATTGCTACTTATCTAGAATGAAACCTCTTTGCTGACATGTTGGGAGCTGTGCACACTCTTAGCAATGTTCTGGTAGAGATGGAAGGCATCTAGAAAGTTACAGGATATCGATAAATGTTGTATTGAAGCATTGGCTAAGATAATTGCATGACTATATGACATATGTATTTATGTGTAAGTATTTGTTCTGAAATCTATGAGATGTTTCTAATCATGCAATCGAACTTGTCTTGTAGGAAAGACCATGTACCATCACCTACAAGAGAGACTTGTTTTGAAGAACAAGCAACGAAGACTCAACAAATCCATAAAACTACCTATTGAAGATATTGAAGAATCTAAGGTTCCTAGGATCCAGGATGCGGTAATGGAAAGATGCCATGATCGAGGAGTACCAGTCGATCATGAAGAATGATGTTTGAGGTGTGGTCCCAAGACCAGAAGGGAAGTCTGTTGTGACTTCCAAGTGGATCTACAAGATCAAGCATGCTGCAGATGGTAGCATAAAGAAATTCAAGGAAAGGTTTGTGGCTCATGGCTTCTTCCATAAAGAAGGGATAGATTATGAGGAAACTTTTGCACCTGTAGCCATATAAACTTCCATCAAAATAATACTTTCTCTAGCTATAGTAATAGAGTGGAAGATACACCAGATAGATGTCAAGACAACTTTCTTGAATGGTGTAGTTGAAGAGGAAGTGTATGTGGAGAAGCCACTTGGTTTTGAGACACATGACAGGGATTCACATATGTGCAAGTTAAAGAAATCCTTGTATGTCTTGAAGCAAGCAGCCAAGACATGGTACGGAAGGATAGACAACTTCCTATCTAGTTTGGGATTTACTAAGAGTAAAGCAGATTCCAGCCTTTACTAAAAGGTTGAGGAAGGCAATCTAGTGATACTCCTACTGTATGTAGATGACCTGTTTGTGATAGGTGAGATTGGGTTGATTGTTGATACGAAGAGGAAGCTTGCTTCTGAGTTCGAGATGAAGGACTTGGGTATGATGCATTACTTTCTAGGTATGGAGGTGTGGCAGAGTGCAGATGGAATCTTCCTTTGACAAGGGAAGTATGCAGTAGAGATCCTGAAGGCCATGGTCACGCCTATGGCATCGAACCTGAAGCTATTGAGTGATGCTTCATCATAGTCGGTTGATCCACGATGTATCGTGAGATGATTGGGTCCTTGATGTACCTGACGAACATGAGACCAGATATTTGCTTTGCGGTGAACACCTTGAGCCAGTTCCTGATGGATCCTAGACATGTTCACCTGATTGTTGTAAAGCATATTCTGAGGTACTTGAAGGGTACAGTTGATTATGGGATCAAGTATGATGTGAATCAAAAGTTTAACCTAGAGGGTTATGTTGATTCAGATTGGGCAGGCAGTGCTACAGATAGGAAGAGCACTTCGGGGTGCTGCTTCAGCATAGGATCATGTGTGATCTCTTGATTTAGTAGGAAACAATCCTGTGTAGCACTAAGTACAGCCAAAGTAGAGTATGCCCCATCTGGTTCGTCTAGTTGTGAGGTAGTATGGATAAGGAAGCTATTGTTCAATTTGTTTGATCTCCAGTTGGATGCTACTTATATCTTCTGTGACAACCAGAGTTGTGTGAAGTTGTCATAGAAAATGATGTTCCATGAAAAGTTGAACGATATCGAGATCAAATATCACGATATCAGGGATATGGTGTAGAGAGGAGCAGTGAAGCTCCATTATGTTGCGACGGATGAGGAAGATTGCAGATGTGTTTACCAAACCACTAGCCAAAGTGAAGTTCAAGTAGTTCAGAGAGAGGCTTGGTTTTCTTCAGATAGAAGATACTTCGATGATGAAGTGATGGGACACATTTTCAAGAGCCATTCCAAGCATGGTGGTAGGAGGATCCTTCCCATGGCTGTGGATGTAAGCGATGTGTGATGAGCATCAGGACAATGCTCCAGATGATATGCATCAGGATGATGCTACGATGATGATCATGTGATGATGATATGCATCAGGATGATGCTATGATGGTGATCAGGATGATCATATGATGATGATATGCATCAGGATGATCATGTTATGATGATATGCATCAGGATGATGTTATGATGATATGCATCAGGATGATTCTATGATGATGTGATGATATGCATCAGGATGATGCTATGATGATGATCAGGACGATCATGTGATGTGATGATGTGCATCCGGATGATGTACTGTATGATGAGGATCAGTATGATCATGAGCACCAGGATGATGCTCCATGCAAGGATGATCAGGTTGATGATGAGTATCAGGATGGTACTCTGTGGTCGTGGACAGGTTGTGCAAGGGTTGCATGTAATAAGTCCCGGAGATCCGAATAGGTTGTGCTAGGCACGTAAAAGTCCTCAGATGATCTTTAGAGATCTTGCAGGGAAAGAAAATCTTTTAAGGTTTTGCTAGACCACATGTAATAAGTCCTATAGATCTGGACAGGTTGTGCTAGGAATGTAAAAGTCCTCAGATGCTCTTTAGAGATCTTGTTGAGCAAGACACTCTTTTAAGGTTTTGTGGGGACCACATGTAATAAGTCCTAGAGATCCGGACAGGTTGTGCGAGGCATGTAAAAGTCCTCAGATGCTCTTTAGAGATATTGCTGGGTAAGACACTCTTTTAAGCTTTTTTGGAGATCACATGTAGTCAGTCCTGGAGATCCGAACAGGTTGTGCTAGGCACATAAAATTCCTCGGATGCTCTTTAGAGATCTTGCTAGGAAAGACACTCTTTTAAGGTTTTGTGAATGTCACATGTAAAATTTGTGGGAGATCCGATAGATTGAGCGGTAATCTTGTAACCAATCTTGGGATGCCCTTTCGAGGTTTTGTTGACGCACATAACCAACCCTGAGGATTCCACAGGATAGCCAGCTCATAGAGATGATGAAGACCTACAGGAGGCTAGGCCTACATCCAACATGAAAAAGGGTTGGCTCTGTAGAACTTCCTATGACTATAATAATTGAGAGATAGTGCCAGTGATCGAGATGACGAGTATAGTAGCAGTGATGATGATGCTCCATGATCTAGTGATGATGATCCAACTCCAGAATTGAAGACTGATGCTTATATGTATTGATGACCTGTTTCAAGAGAATACCTTCAAGAGAGTGTTGATGTATTTGTAACTTCGGAAGATATTCTCCTATGTATTACATTTGTACTTTATTGTATTCCTGATGGAGATGTATTATTCCTCCAATCAGAAGTGTCATCATTTGTATTTTCAAGTGTCGCAAGTTACATTGTAAGTGTCATAACTTATACTTGATGGGTTATTAGACCGCCTTAGAGGGGTCATCCCAGTGTGGTTTAAAGGGTTATTGGACCACCCTAGTGGGGTCGGCCCAGTGACAAGTGGTAATGGGTTATTATACTTTCCTAAGGGAGGTCGGACCAGTTAGATTTAAAGGCAGGTCAAGTCATTGTATAAATAGAGAGTGTGACTCTCTCATTCTATTCATTCACTCACTCACTCACTTTGAATTAGTGAGAGAGAGGAGGAGTGCGCACAAGTGGAGAAGAAGAAGCTGCTGGGAGACTATGTCATGTTTTGGGGTTTGATCTTTGTGATCATTGTATTGGTGCTCATTCTATCTCTAAGGAAGTTGGGGTATTTTTCACCTTCTTGGTTTTCCCCAGTGAAATGCTTTGTGTCTCGTGTCTCTTGTCTCTTATGTTTGATATGCTGTACATTTTGTTCTTTCAGTTAAGATCCTAGATCATATTGAATTAAATGATGAAAAAATAACAGAGCATACTCCTGTTATTCCTTTTCCTAACAGACGTTAGACTTAAGGAGAGACAAGGTTTTTGTTGCAATCTAATACCACAAAGGCTAGTTGCAGAGCATACACCTTTTCTCACACTCGGACATAGAGTAGAGAGAGACCAAAATCGAATGCCTCAAATGGTTCTCTACCTAAAACTTAGAGAGGACAGGCTCACTCTCTTAGCCGAATGGAATCTTATTATGACAATCTGAATGGACATGCCCCACTCATAGCCAAATACTTTTGAGATATTTACAAATCATCGGAGTATAGGGGACCATATAATTCTCGAAAGTTGGATTGAGTATCCAATGCATTTGAATAAAGAGACCTTAGGACCACGGGTCTATTCTGACGTATGTGGAATTCTATTAAGGTTTTGACAATCCATTGTTCTTTTCATTTAATGTAGTACTCAAGGATTTGATCCTTAGTAATCTTTGTCTGCAAAATATATTTGACTTGGTCGAGAGATTCTCCAAGGTCATGTTTTAGATTATAAATAATAGCTAGTTCTAATGCTGTCAGGTTGATGCTGAATGACTGCCACCAGTCTCTCATCCAATCAGGGCCATAGAATGGAGGATCCTCATGGATATGTGTACTTTGATGTCCAAACTTTAGCATGGTATAATATGTTTTATCTATGTTTTCTTTTCTCAAGAATTCCCACCATAATTTTTTATATTTTTCATAAGTGTCGGTAGTACTTGGAAATCGGAGACTAGCATCTCGATGTGGCCATGCTTTCAAAGAATGTATCCAGTTAATACAATAGTATTGATGGTCTATTTGTATCATGGGGTGATGTGTAGAGACCTCTGTTCTGATTAAGTTAAGATCATGGTAGAGGTGTGTTAACCAATTGTTTGCATCAGCTGCTTTTGTCAGGGAGTTGTTGTAAATCATCTCTGGTACAATAATGGATCCCATAGGCATTCTCTTGAGTTCTGGCACTAGTTTAATAAAAGCATCAGATCCCTATAAGTTAACATCTAATACTTTAGTATGTCCCAACTCCCACCTAGGTTTCCATGTTTGCATATAATCAGACCAACTCATATTATAATTAATATTATAGATACAATGTTTTCCTTCAGTCCAAGAAGATATTTACATGTTTACTTGTGGGTTATGGGCCCACTAGATTCTGCTTTGACCTTCTACACTCACTTGCTTTGGGCTCACTTGCTCCAAGATCGCTTGTTTCAGGCTCATTTACTTCAAACTCGCTTGTTCAAATTTAACAACATACTTCTGTGTCAAATATTCTCTTGTTAAAAAGTTAGGAATGCTATTTTCTTTCCCATAAATGTGCTCAGTGGTACAGTTATAACAGGAAAACAATGCTTTCCATGTTGCAAACTTTCCTTATATTCAAGACGGTTGTTTTTCAAAGTGTTCACGTTCTCATATGTGCACCAATTCCTCTTGTAACAAAAGGATGATCTAACCTAAGAAAGGAACCTTGTGATGACTTATTGTAAAAGAGTGTATGCTACCCCATGTGTTGCCCATTAATCATATACCTTCTTAGTCCCATGCCCCTATCATGTTGTATCATCTAAATCTCTCAAGTTTAGTGGAAAACTCTACAAATATATCCTATTAAAGGATGGAATTTTCATGGTTTCATTAAGTCACTCATCACTATAGTACTTGGTAATTGAAGGTGTATAATTATTTTCCCACCTAGTTCCCAGAATATCTCATATGTTGTTGAATAGATATGTGTTGCTATCCCATAGTCAGGACACTTATTCTCCAAAATAATTTTCCTCACAAGTTCAATCAAGAAGTTCCACCACTCTTAAAAATATTTACCAACACATATTTGATTACCAACAATTTTGTCTCACAGGACAAGTCTTAACTACTTAATACAAATGATTTACCACATATTTGATTACCAACAATTTTATTACTTAAGTCTTACCAACACATATTTGATTACATGGGTGTAGAAGTTTCCTATAATATACTCAAAAGAGTTACTTTCAGAAATGATTGTGCCTCTTAGAGGCCAGTCAACTCTAGGAACCAAGTGACCCTATTATAGGGTTAGTACAAACCAGAGAGAGAGAGATGACTAGGCTATGGTACAGTCAATCAAAGAAATACAATGACAGTCAAAAGGCTTAGTACAATCACAATAAAGATGAACTGACAGCTAGCAGACTGAGGCCAAAGACACTCACAGCCTCCAGTAAGGTACAAGGACCAACCAAAGGGTACAAAGACCAACCAATAAGGTACAATTCAAAAAGAAAAGAGTGGGTATAAAGACTCATAACCCTTAGGACTAAGGGGGTGTACTACCTCAAATGTGGACAAATTGCCATAGTTATACCCATAGGACCAAAAAAATAAATGGGAAAACAAATCAAAAGATAACTCAAAATGATTAAAATACCCAAAAGGTAAGAGGCAAGGTACCACAAAAAAATTAAAGGACAAGGTACCACAAGACCAATAAACAACAAGGTGTAAGGACCAAAAGTAAATCAACCATTGTGGGGAAGGTACAAATAAGGTCAAATATATATTGCAATAGCTCCTTGTAACTACCTGTTATTTGACATACCAAAGAGATCGAAGGTCAAATAATGTCAAATATATGCAATAGCTCCTTGTAACCACCTCTTATATGCAATAGCTCCTTGTAACTACATCTTGTAACTCAAATACGACCTCTAAAAGGTATGATAGCAAGCAATCTTCCTAACTAAGGTCTGGAGGGTGGTACGAAGTGGGTATAAAGGCTCATAACCATTTGGAATAAGAGGGTGTACCTCAAATGTGAACAAACTACCATAGTACCCATAAGACAAAAAACATAAAAGGTGGTACAAATCAAAAGATAACTCAAGATGAGTAAAAGACCCACAAGGTAAAAGGCAAGGTACCACAAAAATATTATCAACAAAAGGAAAGGACCAAAGGTCAATCAACCAAGGTGGGGTACAACCAATCATCTCTCTCTCAAATGTACCAGTGTTCCATATAACCTGAAAGTCCATCATCACTGTAAAAGGAAAATTCCACACAGATGATTTTATCAGGTGGTCCTCTAGACTACTCCTAAGGTCAAGCATTAGTGGCTCCATCAAGGGGTGTCCAGTCTCTTGAGAATACCATCTAACTCAACCATCTCGAATACCTCAGAGAAGAGGACATCACACATCATCCATCAAGGGATGTCCAGTCTCAAAAACCCTAAAGAAACCGAGTGTGCAGAAGGGGAGCTAGGAAAAGACAAGGCTCTCAAGCCCAAAAAGCAAGATCAAAAAATTGTACTGGGACAGGTGTCACAATAAGCGAGCTGAAACAAAAGTGGCCAAAATGCCAACAAGTAACACTAAAAATAAAAGACCCTCTAAAACGGTGAAATAGCAAGCAAACTTCCTAACTAGGAACTGGAGAACTCGACAAATCATATCCTCCACAAGGTGATGAAATCCAAGTCGAACAATATGAAATGAGAGACCAAAGTGGAAGGATATCCCTCTACCAAAAGGGATCCTGGGTAAAAGGTCCCTAGAAGAAGAGTCACTAGGCTACCTCGTTCATGACACGTCGGGGAAGGTTAACTGACACTTCTGTCTTTAAGCCCAAGTATCACCTATACGGTAAAATACAAGGAAGACAATGGATATATGTCCTTAGGCACTAAGTGGAGTGCGACATTCTACAAATTCCATCTGAAATCAGTCCTCGCGGTTTACCCCCGAAAAAATGGGAGCCCCCCCAACAAACTGGTCGATGACCGTGTCAACAAGTACTAGAGGAGTTTAGTACCCTAGAGGACAACAACTATGTCTTAGATGAAAATGGCAAGTGGGAATTATTTGGATGCCTATCCCCGATGTCCTACCTAACTACCAAATTTTTTTAATCCTCAAGCGAGGTTAAGGTGTGTTGAGTTAGGGAGATGAATTTTAATGGTTTTCTATTACTTAGTCGGGTAATGCAAGCGCGACTTGTGGTGTGATGACTGACTCAAACCATGCAAATGAGTATGAATCAAAATACGCCTTTCCTTTCAATGAATACATGCTAAGGTAAGGAGAGAGTTCTTTCAAACTATAACTACTCTTTCAAATTAAATGAATCCAACAATAACTTTCTTCTACTTCTAATGAGTAAAATGCATGACATTGTTTAAACCTTAGCAAGCCTAAGCATGACATTGTGATATTGTGCATAGTAACCAAAAGATGAAAACCTAAAGAATTGCAGGCATTCAGTGTAGAGTCTACTTAGGTGTATCAATTGAGTTTTTTAGTCTACATTTTGAGTCAATAAGTGTCATCGTGATAGAAGTTCATGATCATAATTTAGAAATGCCAGAGTTTTAATGTTTAAATTAGAGTGAAATCTAGTCCACTTGGCTTTGTGAGCATGACTTTGCTGTGATGTTGATGCATATTCTACATGGTTGATGTTCTTGTATCTAGAGGTTGATATGTAATTTAAGGAAAAAGAGTTAGCAATATGTATGCGCATCCATGTGTATATGAATATGTTTGTGCAACGTGTATAGTATCCTCAACATTTGAAGACAATACTTTTGTATGATATAGTATACAACAAAACTAAGTTCAACTTTTTCTCAACTTGAAGAAAAAACAAGACTGTTTCTCCATCGCTTTCTTTGTCTCAATTGATGTAATTGAATTTGAAGAGAAACGTTGTATTCTTGGATGAGAGGCCACTATATTTTTGTGAAGATAGAGATATAGTGCACTTAGGAAAAATAATCAATCACTAATGAATGTGTGATAGTAATACAAAGACTCATAAGTTGTATATTTAGACAAAACTTAAGAGGTGGGGGCACTTTCCCCATGAGGGGTTTAAGCCTTATCAACCCAATATCAATGGGGACTAATATAGTATCTTAGATAATAATTTTTTATGGTAGGTATCTAGTGAATTCACTTGTGTTGTATGAATATAATATTTGCAGTGATTTTCCCTCTCTTTGGTTTCTTATTTGTGTGGATACATTTTTGGTAAGGGTACTACCTTATTATCCTATCCTAGATTCAAATATGTGGTAAAAAAATAAAACAACATCTCCATCTTATTTGAATCCTTCTATATATGATCAGTGCACATACAATGGATAAGGTGGAAGAGGTTTCATATTTGGATAAGGTGGACTTTTAGGAGGCGATGACCATCATTGACAAACAACTTGACCACAGATTCAAGTTAAACACTAGATTTCTCATGCTTGACAAAGGTAACTACCTCAAAAGGGTGCACTTAGCTATTCAAGGAGATTGATCTTGAGTTTTCACTAGCTCTTATGCATGTTCATGTAATTAAGCTTAGTTTGGTTACCTATATATGAAAGATTGGATCTAATTGATGAAAAATTTAGTAATTGTACATTCAATTGATTAATATATATTACATTGCTTTAATATTTTCTTCTTCTCTCTTGTTAAACTTGTTAATTATATTGCTTATCTATTAGATTCTAGATCTTCTTTTAGGTTGATCATCCAAATGTCACATGGTATTAGAGACTTGGTGAATCTAAGGGATTATTATACAAAATTCTAGGTGGAAAAAAATTGGATCACACCATACATTAAGGATTATTATTGACAAATAATCCTCACTCCATTCAACTATTATGAATGGAAGTCATAGGTGGTGATTGTCTTGTAGAGCAAAGGCCTACACATAATCACTATGGGGACTAATATTGAACTAAAATTTACTATTGAAAAATAAAAGTGGCATAATTGGATGGATGAAGAATATGGAATGTGGTAATTCTTTGTTTCCCCTAACCTCTTATTTCACATTGAATCTATAACATCCCTCAATCAAGTCTGAAGCTTACTGGAAGGAGTATTTGGGAAGAAAGATGTGATGCAATGACATAAATTGCAGAATGATCTCATAAGTTTAAGCCGAAGAATATTTGACACAATCCAATATTTATTCACCAAATTCAAATCACTTCTACTATAGCTCAAGTTATGTGGTGTATAAAAGAAGAAAGAGCAATCTATTTTCTCTATTCTATCCAAACTAGGTCATGACTCAATTTTTGTTTCTATCTTCAATCTAACAAAATACACATTTAGAGATTATTGGAAGAATCCTTCATTGGATGAATTTTTTACCAATGTCACCCGTGCGAGAGATAAACCTATTATGGGTTCCCTAAGGACAAAACAAGTGCATGAACTTGTTGCAAATTAGGGAAATAAGAACAACAACAAACATAAACAACACAATAGATGAAATAAGGACCATGGTCATAAGAAGGAGAAGGTGATAATATGCAATTACTATAAGAAACCTAGCCATGAAGAACATACGTGCATCAAAATGCATATTAATCAATTGATCCATCTTCATGAGCATGCCAATATCAAGAAGAACATATCAATAGAAAAATATGAAAATCCACGAGATTGTAAATGAAAAGAAAATAAATATGTCATGCAGTTGTGACTATTTCTTTCTCATCATACTAATGGGTTCTTGACATAGGAGCTTTGAACCATATGTACTAATTAGAGAAAATATTTACTTCTTTGGATCCATACACCAATTATTCCATCTTAATGGGAGAGGATGCATTAATTCAAATCACCCATTAAGCTAAGGAAGAGCCTTCTATAGATCCAAGTGGTGTTGATGCATATCTCACTGATGCCTCTTCAATTTTATTAGGTGATATTTTAGATTCGGATGAAGAAGAAGAAGAATTTGTTGACATTCAGGAAAAGGTTGTTGCAGATTCGACAGTTGGATCACTTTAGGCACAAAGTCTCCATGATACAAGTGATCTAGTTAGAGATCCAACAAATATGCAAAAGAAGAATTCACAGTTTCAAAGTGATTCTTAAGAACTCAATGCTACAGATCCCTTGATGGCCCTCCATAGTTACGTGGTCAATGTCTAAGATCCATAGTCTTTTATAGAAGCTATCAGAAATCCATATTGGGATTCTTCCATGAGTGAGGATAATATGCCTTTGTTGAAGAACCAAAATTGGGATATGGGTCCCCTACCTCCCAGTAGGAAAATTTCTTGGTGTAAGTGGAAAATAGAAGAGCCTTTGCAACCCCTTAATAGAATCATTTAACTCCTATCCTATTGGAAGAATTATGTTGTATTCATCTTTTATTTTTCTAAGAAACCCTTCCTCTTGCATAATTTTTAATAAAAATTTTAACTTTTTTCACAAAAATGGCTAATTTTTTTATATTATAAAAATAATGCAAGGTTTCCCCATGCAGTGAATGTATAGAGGTTGCTCGAAGGCCAAAGTTCCAAACTAACGCAGTCTAGCCTTTACTCTCTTTCTACTTCGGCATTACAAAAATGTCTTCTTCAATGCTAAACCATAGACATGATGATAACAAATAGTATTTCAGATTACTCCTATCCTAACTACAACTTCAAAAAACATTGACCTTTGACAAAGAATTGACTGCGTATTTTTCATACTTTCTACCTTCCATATCTTGAAATTCATACAAAAATATAAAATCCTTGACAAAACTATGTGATTCTAGACTTCTACAGGACTTAAAAACATAAAAGTGCCAAATCATCCTTGTTGCGTTGTTAGAATCATTTCATTTTCTCCATATCCAAAAGAAGGGATTTTTTGGAAGAGCATCCAGGTGTCCTAAAATTCAATGGTGCATGGTAGGAAATTGCAGAAGGAAGTGCACTGGGTTAATCAAGTAGGAAAATATTGTTGATGGATAGAATCTACCTAGGTCCATGCATTTCGATCAAAGGGACAGAGCTAGAAAATGTGTTCCAAAGTTTATGCATCACCACATTGTGGACAACGTAGTTTTTGCACTCCCAAGTATGTGAACATTTTATCCGAAAGGAGAACTCCCACCACTAAAATCTAGACAAAAAAAATTGGTTCAAGTGAAATAACCATGTCTTTTTCTTGAATTTTTTCCTAAATATTTTTCATACAATCTTCAATCACAATCTTAGTGTACATTCATTTGTATCACGTGACTAGCTTGCATTTGAGAAGAGTGGTGGTTGAACCCCATTTCCAATATCACCATCATGCATGAGGTGATAGAAGTTCAATTTTTAACACTAAATATTCATGGATGTGTCTCTATATGCATACCATAATAATATTATTAGCATTAGCCAACAAAAATTCCTTTTAATCTTAGCCCATGGGATTCAATCCCTCGATGGGCCATCAAATATATTATTGGTTGAGTGAATGTCTCACCAAAATATCCTTAAGGCCAAGAATCAAGATGATTTGGCCAATTAATTACCTACATAAAGAGTCAAAGGTGATCACCACAGGCGATGAGCATTGAAAGACAACTCATTTTGAGAGAGGGTTATTTTCATGTTAGGAAGAGTTTAAGTTCTAAGCCTCTCCAAATACTCCGTAAAAGATAAGTGCCTATATTTTTTACTTGGCATGGGATCACCAAGATAGTGTAAACATAATGCAGTTTCCCTATTTATGGTATTCTGCTACAATAAAATGATGATTCACCTTAGGAAGAGTATCCTAGTACACATAAGGAACCTCCATCTCATAAAGAACCTGCTCATTTATGGACTTTGTAGCTTTGAATATCTGGCTTATACATTCTACTTGGTATAACAACATTTTCCCTTTTTCATCTAATAGCCCATTCAAGGGTACTTTTGCAATTGGAAAACACCATTTCTTCCCTTGGAATTTTATCCCATTACCAAATTCATCTACTACTATAATACCTCCTTCAACATACCAAAATTTAATAACCAACAGCTCGAGCACATACACTAAGGCTATCTCCAACAGTTTGGCACTTTAAAACAATAAGATTATCATAAGTTGCATAGTACATATGGTTGAAATTGGCCTTGGCCCTTGCTAGCCAAAACTAATGTTAATTTGGGAAACTAGCATGCAAGATGCTTTTCTGGACAGTGAGTTAACATATAAAAAGTGTGGCATGCATAATCTACCAACTTTATCATGCATTCTTTCCTCTTTCCATATATAGTTTGAGATTATACATATTTTGGGATGTATTATATTTCTTTACTTCATAATCGAGATATGTGAGCATAAGGTATAATCACAGTTGCAAACATCCAATAATAGACTGATGGTATTTTGTGAAAATTTTCCCTTGGATAAGTGTAACATCTTATCAAATTATATGGGTTTAGGGGGTTAGGAATATTTTATTTTATTCTAACATTGAACATGGGTGGCTCAATCTCAAACCATAGAGATATCTCCATAATGCCACATTGAATTCCATAGGGATGATGCTGAGATTCTCAGATCCGAAAAGAAATGTTGAGGGCTAGATAGAGGGTGCGACTTGTTTCCATCTTCATTATATCAACCCTCCTCTACTGCCATTGAAATTTACCTACATTATGCTACATAATTTTGGCAATGAGCACTTCAAGTAGAATGGCCCAAAATATATTTCTAAGGAAAACAACCCCTTCAAAGAAGCCACATGTCTTTAATACTAATGTAACACCTCAACAAGCCCAACGCTGATTAGATTCTTGCAATAGGTTTGAACTCTTCCTCTCATAAAAACATATATGCCACATGATAAAAG